>CM053029.1:371715846-371782024 GCA_028564925.1 Lithobates sylvaticus
AGTGGTTTTAAATGGCTTCTTTTTTTCCTTTACAAATGTCATTTTTGTGCAAGGACAGTTCTAAACACGGGAAACACATGCCACTTCACAGGCATACTTTAGACACCCCCCAGGTACCATATTTAAAGGAAAATTTCACTTTTTTTTTTCACTTTATGCATCATTAAAATGACTGCTCCCGAAAAAAACGTTAGTTTTTAAAAGTTCTTTTTGCATTGATATATGTCCCCTGGGGCAGGACCCGGGTCCCCAAACCTGTTTTATGACATTAACATGCATATTGGCCGTTGTAATTAGCACTTTTGATTTCGAACGTTCGCGTCCATTATAACGTATAGGGTTCGAAAAATTCGCGCGAACTTTCGGTCCGTTCGAAGGTTCTGGTTCGAACCGAACCCGGGGTGTTCGGCTCATCCCTATTCCTGAGTTGTGTATGTTATGCTTTGAAACATGCCTGTTTAACCAAAAAAAGGATATTTACAATGTGAAACAAAAAAAAATATACACCAAAGATGTTGGGTTGTTCAAAAACACTTTTCTACTGTAATCAATTTTTATTGGAAAAATAACATATAAACAAACCGTGGTAACCATTTGTGAAGATAATAATCCGTCGACTACACAGAGTCGTGGTGTCAACAATAAGAAGTGCTTTGGTTAACAGACATACATAGAGGTAGGGGGAAATCGGGGGTTAAAGAAATTGTTGTGGGTCCTGAGTTAGGGGCAACCATATATTAGCTAAAGGACCGTGTAGGTGAGAAGGGTAAGTGGGGCGTGGGGTCCCGTCTAAGGGTGTCCCATCTCCGGGGGTGGGCCCGGGGCTGGGACGCCTTCCTAAAATGCATAAAGCGCGTGGTCCCGAGACCTGCAGCTGGGGCCGGGGAGGGGGGCTCAATGGCCTCCAACATACCACCCCGACCCCCCCGCCAGCCCGGGGAGCCCCACGGCATTGCTAAGTGTCTGGCTGGGACCGCCATCACCCCAGATAACTCTCGTGGCCCTAGGGCCATAGGACCTCCGTCTGTCAACAGTCCCACATGAGTTCACATATCGTCCACAAAATACAGCAGCGAAAAATAATAAGTAAAAAGGGGAGAAACAGAGTTAAGATGGGTAAGTCATAGTTGCTTAGCAACTGAAAGGAGGGTGGGTAGCAGGGAGGGAGAAACGGGGGGGGGGGGGGGGTTGGGGGAGGAGGGTTAGGTAAGATTTACCTGCTTCTTTAGAATGGGATGTCGTCTTCGCCTGCCACGGGCGCGCCACGCCAAAAACGTTAAGTATCAACATATGAACTAGTCACTGCGGTCCCTCGGGGGTGGTGTGGCTGTCCCCTGGGCCCTAGCCTCCCTAAGCACCCTAAGTGAGGGATCTGCCAGTTCCAGTAAGGCGATATCTAGGCTAGAGGGAATTTGGTTAGGGTCTGAGGTGTATTCAGCCCAGAGTGCCCAGGTGCTATGAAATCTATCCTCTAGGCCTTTGCAGGTAGCCACCCAGTTTTCAGCCTCTCGGATCTCACCTACTTTACTGTGCCACTCTTCTCGAGTGGGGATTCTGGAAGTCTTCCAAAATATTGGGACTAGGCGTCTTGCTGCATTCAGCAGGTGTGGAAGCACATTCTTTTTGTAGCGACTTAGCGGGATTGGGGGTATGTTCAGAAGAAAATGTAGCGGGGAGAACGGGACCTCTATCCCTGTTACTGTTTTTATCTGCTCTTGTAGATCTTCCCAGAAAGGCTTAATCAGGGGGCATTCCCACCATATGTGAGTCAGCGTTCCCCGGTGTCCGCAACCCCTCCAGCACAACTCGGATGTGGAAGGGTAGATACGAGCTAAATCTGCAGGTACCCTGTACCAGCGAGACATTAGTTTAAAATTCGTCTCTTGGGTTTTTGAGTCTATGGAAGATGCGTGGGTGAGGTAGTATAAGTGGGATAACTGCGTCTCTGTTAAAGTTAGTCCTAAATCATTCTCCCAGCGTCGGATATAGGCGGGTGTAGTTTGGGGGCCGGCTAAGCTCATGAGTTGGTATAGCTCTGAGACCAGGTGTGGCGTTGGTTCCTCTGCAGTAAAAATACGTTCAAATGGGGTGAGGGTTGACGGGTCTCTAATTGTGTGCCTATGCATCTGGAAGAAATTATGTAGCTGCCTGTATTTCCAGAAGTTCATCCGTGGGCCCTGTCGTCCTGCCGGCAAAGCTTCATAACATAGGAGCTTGCCGTCCTTCATGAGTGTACCACAACTGGCGTTCCCATCCTCTACCCACGGTTCAAAGAAAGTCATCTGCTCGCCCGGGGGGAACCATAGGAAACCCCCCAATGGAGCCAGCGGGGACATAGGGGGAGCCAGTTTCAGCTGCGGGTTTATCCTGTCCCATATTGACAGCACATGAGCCGTCAGCGGGGAAGTCGTGTCTGACAGCCCCCTATGTTCCCGGTGTAACCAGGGTGCATATGACAAGTTCCTGCCCGCCAGACATTTCTCTAGCGGAACCCAGAGTTTCGTGTGTGACCGGATGTGAGGAGAGAGGGGTGAGTGTGAGGAGAGAGGGCTGAGTGCTGAGGAGATGCAAGGAGAGTTGGTGTGAGAAGGAACGCTGCTGTGCAACCCCCTCCCCCTTCTAGCTTCTGGATGAAGCCGTCATGAGAAGCTATGGTATGCTATGAGCTGCCTCCTGCTCCCTGCCCCCCACGCTGAACACGCTGTGTGTAATCTCCTTCTCACAGTCCTCTGCTTGTGGGGGAAAGGTAAAGGAAAAAAGCCCAGCAAGGTTTGCCAAAGGACTGTTACTAAGATTCACTGTGTGACTTGGACTCTCTGTTGCAAAAGATTGAAAACTACCTGCTGACCCCACATAGACCTTCAGTGCTGGACATGTGAGTAACATGCAATGGAATAAAGGGGAAACATAGCGATGCTGTCTAGTGCCTGCGCCTTATAAACTGTCATTAATGATGAAATGAAGTGAATGAAAGCCATATTGTTCATATTGGTGTCACAAGGCGGACTTTCTTTATCAGCTGAGAGAGATAGTATATACTATCTACTAAAGGTGTTTTGCTACCAGTGCTTTCATGCAGGAAAACTGTGAGTTCAAAAATGCTATATGCCTGGCTGCTGGCACCCACACATAAGTAAAAGGAAAAAACTGGCCTGTCTGGCTGTCAAGGCTCTTATATATGAAGTAATACCACTAATATACCGCTGATATATGAACGTCAACTGACCACCTGGCTGGCTGTCTGTATACTTCCACGTGAAAAATCTCTCATCTTGCTTGCCATTTATAAAGCCGCCAAGGACTATGTATACCTACTAAAGGTCCAATTATGTATGTAAGAGCTGGAGCGGACATTGTATACTGCTGAGCGCATGTTTTACTACCAGTACTTTCATGCAGGAAAACTGTGATTTCAAAAATGCTGTGCGCCTGGCTGCCTGCACACATACATAAGTAAAAAGAAAACACTGGCCTGCCTGGCTGTTAAGGCTTTTATACATGAAGTAATACCGCTGATATACCGCTGATATATGAATATCAACTGACCTCCTAGTTGGCTGTTTGTATACCCCCACGTGAAAAATCTCTCCTCTTGCTTTCTATTTATATATCTGCCAGGGGCTATGTATGTAAGAGCTGGAGCGGACATTGTATACTGTTGAGTGCATGTTTGGCTATCAGTGCCTTCATGCAGGTAAACTGTGATTTCAAAAATGTTGTGTGCCTGGCTGCTTGCACCCATACACAGTATACATAAGTAAAAGGAAAACATTGGCCTGTCTGGCTGTTAAGGCTCTTATACATGAAGTAATACTGTTGATATACTGCTGATACATGAATGTCAACGGACCACCTGGCTGGCTGCCCGTATACCCCCACGGGAAAAATCTCTTTGCTTGCTTGCTGTACCCGCTGGTAGTGCTTAGTAGTTAACTGCGCTGTTTGTGTTCTATCTGAAATAAGGAGGAGAGGGTGATCTCTCTCCCGAGGACTATATTTGGAAGATCTGTTGCTGCTGACATAACTACGGTTGAGCGTAACCTCGGCCGCTTTCCCCTTTTTTTTTTTTTTTTTTTTTTTTTTATTTTATTTTATTTATTTTTTTTTTTTTTCTCCTTTCGCTGGCCGCTCTGGCCCCTGGTGTTGAAAAAGCCTTTTTTTTTCCTCTCGGCTCCTGGCTTGTGCTCCTATATGAGAAGAACTGCTGCTGATACAGGACCCCCTTAGCAACCGCTTACCTGACCATCTGCGTGGTTTCTTTTTTTTTTTTTTTTTTTTTTTTTTTTTCTCTCCCTCCGACCCCCGTGCTTAGAAGAGGGGGGAAAAGGGGGGGAAGGGAAATATAAATATTGTGTGAAATAAGAGGAGAAGGGAAAATGCAGCAGCTACGATCTGCAAAAGATAAAGATAAAAGTGTCCAACAAGCAGGTATGGCTGCTGCAGCAAAACTAGAGCAATTTGCACACACAACTGGGCATACACTGGGGCAACCCATGCCGCCGTCTCCCCAAAAAAAAGGGACTCAGTCCAAAATCCAACAAGGAGGTACAGGAGAGAGAAAGAGTCAAGGGCAGAGCCAATCAAATGCGGCAACACCAAGGGCCCAGGGGGTAAAGACACAGACACAGGGAAGTAAAAACACCGTGGCCGCAGATCAAAATATAAAAACAAGCATAGAAGCAATTGGGGTTGGGGCAGGACCCGCCCCACCTCTGGAGAAAGAACCCACATTAATGGACATTTTTAAAGCAGTAAAAACCTCAAATGACTCGCTCAAAGACTTGGGCGAACAGATGAGGGGGGTCAAAGAGGACTTGGCACTGGTAAGACAAGACATGCAAAGGATAGCTGAGAGAACCACAGTATTGGAAGGAAGGATCAGCCAGGTGGAGGATGATGTTCTTCCACTGGTTAAAGAGATGAAGAACATGAGGGAGCAGTTACACCGGCAAGCCGTTAAATTGGAAGAAATCGAGAACAGGAGTCGTAGAGATAACATTAGGATAGTGGGAATGCCTGAGAAGAGTGAAGGATCCAACCCTACTGAATTTTTGGAAGGCTGGTTAACTGAGACCTTTGGGAGAGAATCCTTTTCAAGATCATTTAGCATCGAAAGAGCACATAGGGTGCCGTTCCGCCCACCACCAGCAGGAGGCTATCCACGAACCCTGTTAATGAAGTTCCTTAATTTTAAGGACAAAGTGACACTTCTGCGAAAAGCCAGGGACAGAGGGAATATCTTTTTTAATGGGATTAAAATTTCTTTCTATTCAGATTTCTCTCAGGAGCTCCAAAAACGTAGGGCAGAATTCACCCAGGTCAAACGTTCACTACAAAAGTTTAAAATTCAATATGCTCTTTTATACCCGGCCAAACTGAGGGTAATGGCCCTGGGGGAAACCCGGTACTTTGAGGATCCAGGAGGGGTAGAGAAATGGGTGGAGGAGAACAGGGAAAGGTTACTGGCATTGTGATAAGTTGTGGTACTCAGAATAGATTACACGAGGGGGGGGGTGGGGGGGGGGGGTTGGCACAGTGGGCGGGTACGAGAGGATGTTGATAAGGGTGTACGTGAAGAAAGGGTTAAGAGTATGGGATAAGGTCACTGGTAGTCCCCGGGGGGTTCACCGAGAGAGGTGGGGAGGGGGGGAGGGGGGAGGGATGGGTATGGGTAATATTTCAGATCAAAGGTGTGTAAAGGGCCAAGGGAAAAAGGGTACATCCACTGATAAAAAAGAGAGAATCACGGTAGACGCACAGAAGTGGGAAGTAAAAAGGGAGACACATAGAGCTTTTCAACGGGGAACCACTAGGATAATGGGTGAAAACACTGCTATAGAGATAAAATACTACTGATTAAAATACATTGGGTGAAAAATGAAGCAATCTAAAATATTAAGAATTGGGTCATGGAATATAAGAGGGTTAGGCACAGCGGGTAAGAGGGCAATAGTGTTTTCTATGATGAGGAACTATGGGATTGATGTGGCTTGCCTGCAGGAAACCCATTTGACAAAAGAAACAGCCCAACAACTACAAAGGCAGAATGGGGTATACCAATTTCAGTACCACTCGGTTTATGGCTCATACAGTAGAGGGGTTAGCATAATGGTGAAGAAAGGGGTGAATTTTTCCTGCATGCAAGCCATCTCAGATGAAATGGGCCGGTATATTTTTCTCTGTTGTCAAATTGAAGATAAAAAGATGGTGATAGCAAATGTGTATGTCCCCCCCCCATTTAAAATGGAGATCATGCTTAAATTAAACGAGTTCCTGTTGGATAAGCAGGGAACACCAATCATAATAATAGGTGACTTTAACCAGGTATTGGATTACAATATGGACAGATTCCCAGCCCAGAGGGTAGCAGAAAACATGAAGAAAGGGCAGTTGAGTCGGTTTATGGAGGAGGTGGGTTGGATAGACTTCTGGAGGGTGCGGAACCCTGACGCTCAGCAATTTTCTTGCTGGTCGGCCACACACTCCACCCTCTCCAGAATTGATATGGTGATGGGAAACGATAGGGCATTGGAGCTGGTAGAAGCAGTTGAGTATTGGCCAAGGGGGATCTCGGACCACTCCCCTCTTATGCTTAGTTTAAAGATAGGGAGGGAGGAAATATTGAGGGGGTGGAAAATTAACCCGTGCTGGTTTGAGATACTCAGAAGTATAGATACCATCCCACCAACACTGAGAGAATTTATTGTAGTCAACGCAAACACAGCAGAATTAGGGATTATATGGGATACCCTTAAGGCTTTCTTGAGGGGATTATTAATTCAGCAGGTGGCGAAGTACAACAAGGGGGTAAGGGCACAGGAAGAAAATAAAAGGAGGGAAGCGGCTGCAGCGGAGGCTAATTATATTCTAGCCCCAACAATGGAAGGGAAAGAAAAATGGCTGGAAAAACAACAGGAATATAAATTATGTGTAATCCAGAGAGTCGAGACCAAACAGTTGTTACAGAGGCAGGAGGCCTTCATGGAAGGAGAGATGGTGGGGAGGATGTTGGCCCAGGTGGCAAGGGCGAACAGGGCCCCCAGTAATGTATCAGCTATTCGAAGTAGAGACGGGGGGGTAACCTCGAACTCCAAAAGTATACTGGAAAGCTTTGAGGAGTTCTATAGGGACTTATACTCCGCACGAGTAAGGGGAGCGGGGAGATCAATGATGGAGAGTTTTTTGGGGAAGGTAGCCCTTCCGAAGATAACACTTGAAGAAAGAGTTGGTCTGGATTCCCCAATAACGCTCTCCGAATTACAACAGGCTGTAGCCGACATGGCAAATCAAAAGTCTCCGGGTCCGGATGGTCTCCCAACGGAAACGTATAAATACTATGGGGATATCCTGCTCCCGGAACTGTTGAAGGTTTTAGGGGGGGCAATGGAGGTGGGTTATCTCCCTGAGTCAATGAGAGAAGCTACCATCATCGTACTTCATAAGGAAGGGAAAGATCCCCTAGATGCCGCTTCGTATAGGCCAATCTCCCTTTTGTGCACGGATGCAAAAATTCTAGCTAAAGTTATCTCAGCTAGAATGGATAAAGTTATTTCAAAATTGGTCCACCCTGATCAGTCTGGGTTCATAGCAAACCGATCAACCAGTACAAATATAAGGAGAGCTTTTTTAAATCTTCAAACGCCAACAGATAATATAGGGTCGAAGGCGATATTATCATTGGATGTGACCAAAGCCTTCGACTCTATAGAGTGGGAATACATTTGGCGTATACTGGAAGAGTTTGGATTTGGACCCACGCTGATCGGGTGGATCAAGATGCTCTATGACAGACCAGTAGCTAGATTAAAAATTAACAATAGATTTTCAAATCAAATAAAATTGGAAAGGGGAACCAGGCAGGGGTGCCCTTTATCGCCCTTGCTCTTTGCGCTAGCTATGGAGCCCCTTGCGGAGTACATCAGAAGGAGCCCTGACATTGTAGGTTTCCGTAGGATCTCAGGAGAAGAGCGTATAGCATTATATGCTGATGATATATTGCTCTTCCTGGGGGACATAGAACACTCATTGGAGGAAGCAATGAAAGCTGTGGAGAGGTTTGGTAGTTTCACGGGTCTAGAGATCAACTGGACGAAGTCAGAGCTCCTTCCGATGGCCGAAATAAGGGAAGGGATGCTAAGGAATAGCCCTAAATTAGCAGTCGTAGATTCCCTTAAATATTTAGGGATCAGGATAACAAGAGACCCCAATCAATACTTGCATAATAATCTGATACCAATATTGGGGAAGTTTAGGGAGAAAATTAAAACATGGAAATCCCTCCCCCTGTCTAGTGCCGGTAGATGTTCATTAATAAAAATGATTTGGCTGCCCCAACTGTTGTATGTGCTCCATAATGCCCCCATATGGATCCCCAGAAAATGGTTTGATAAAATCGAGAGTCTATTTAGGGAATTGGTGTGGAAGGGGGGACAGGCAAGAATACGGCTTCGGACTCTGCAACTCCCTTCAGGGGAAGGGGGTCTTGCACTGCCCAATCCTGAGATATACTATTTAGCGTCTCAGTTACAACAATTAGTGGGATGTTGTGCCCAAGAGGGAGGGTCCCCTAATGGAAAAATTCTTTTGACAGGCGCGCTACACGAGACCATAATAGAAACTTTAGAGGCAGGGTCGTTTGGGGCTAAGAACCCAACAACAAAAATGGTCAGTAAAGTTTGGAAAGTCGTCAAAAAAAAGTTAAAATATATGGAGACTAACATATATACCCCAATCTGGAACAATAGCAACCTACAGGAATTACGTATAATGGGGAAAATCAGGGAGTGGGAAAATAGGGGAATTAAAAAAGTGAGCCAAATATACGATGGTCAGGCCATAAAAAAATTCGAAGTACTAAAAAGGGAATTTGATATCCCCCAGAATACACAGTTTAGTTATCTTCAAATAAGCCATGCCCTAGAAGCCCAGTTTCGAAACCAACCTATGGTATGGGAGGAACTACCAGTGCTACAGGTTATTGGGGAGCCAGGATCCACTAAAGGATTAATATCTGTGATATATAAACTACTGAACAGAGGGACCCTAGGCGAAGTAAAGCTGCTGGAGGTAAAAAAAAAATGGGAACAGGATCTAGGTGCCATTCCACAGGGACAATGGAAGAGAATACTAGAACTAGCCCCGATGATATCGGTTTCGCCCGCCCAGAAATTCTCACATCTGATGCTACTCAACAGAGCGTATTATACACCAAAGCTGTTATGTAAATTTGGAAGAAGGCCTAATGATAAGTGTCCGAGGTGCCAGGGGCAGGGGGACCTGGTCCATATGGTATGGAGATGCCCCAAGCTCTTCCGGTACTGGGAAGGGGTGACAAAAGTATTGAAGAGCATATTTAAAAAAGAAGTGGAAAGGGAAGTGGTACTTTGTATCCTGGGGTATAGACAGGAAAAGGGTGAAACAAAAAGTACAACAGTGGCAATATTAAGGGGCATGTATCAGGCCAGGAAGATGATAATGATGAGATGGCAATCACAGATGCCACCCACAGTAAAGAATTGGATCGATATAATGAATGAAACCCTCCCGAAGGAGAGAGCCGCGTACATAAAGAGATATAATATGAAAGAATTTGATAGGATGTGGAGACCATGGATAGAGGGAATACACCAGATACAGCTGGAATAGAGGGGGGGTGGGGGGGGGGGGGGAGGGGAGGCGGGAAAGGGGGGATAATGAGACAGGAGTAAATCCAGGCAATATTACTCAAAAAGCGGCTCCCTCCTTTTTAGTGGAGGGAATATAGAGTGCTCTTTTTTTATCTTCATAAAGAGATATACCTATGTGTTAAGTACAAAATGTATGTAAAAAAGATACTGGTCCTGGAATATTGTGTTGAGGTGTAAACATGTTTTATAGATGGAAAAACTAATAAAGATTATAATTAAAAAAAACCGAGCCGGGTGCACGGGAGATCCGGGTCTATTTTGGCGGCGCTCGTTCCCTCCTTCCCCTCGGTGGCAGCATATATCAGCGTATAACACGCACACATGATTTTCCCCCTATTTTAAGGGGGAAAAAGTGTGTGTTATACGCCGATACATACAGTAATTAATATCAATAAACTGTTTTAAAATGGCATTAAAATTTAGATTTGAAATTAAATCTTTATTATTTTTTTGCACGAACATGGTGTGGGCGGATATCTGCCAGTCACAGGCTATGTTACTCCACTCCAGCCTGTGTCTTAGAATAAAAGGGAGGTGAAGCCACCATTAATCTAAAAAAAAAAAAAAAAAAAAAAAAAAGGCTATGGCTCGGTAGTATTGTCTAATGTCTGGGACCCCCAAACCACCCCTACGTTTTGGGCGCCGTAGTATCCGTAAGGCTATCCGAGGTTTACGTGCGTTCCAAATAAAGTCAGACAGTAGACTGGATATTCGGTCGAAGAAGAGTCTGGGCAGGGGGATTGGTAGCATCTGTAGGTAGAAGAGTATGCGCGGTAGGACGTTCATCTTTATTATATTCACCCTTCCTAGCCACGTAAAGGCCGTCCGTGTCCATTGTGAGAGGTCTCTTTTGACCGCGGCAATCAGAGGGGGATAGTTAGCGGCATATAAGGTGTCAAAACGATCAGTAAGCTGCACACCCAAGTATCTCAGGGACGACGTAGTCCAGACAAAGGGGAAGGCCGCTTGTAAGTTTGTTGCCATATGAGGTCTTAGGCAGATGGGGAGAATTTCTGATTTTGAAAGGTTAATTTTAAAATTATAAAGGGATCCGAAAAGCTGCAACTCCTTCATCAGATTAGGCAGGGAGATCAGAGGATCTGAGAGGTGGAACAGTACGTCATCGGCATAAGCCGAGAGTTTGTGTTCCGTGTTACCTACTCGAAGGCCCTTAATATCGGGGTTAGCTCGCACTGTGCGGAGGAACGGCTCTAGCACTAGGGCGAACAGAAGGGGTGAAAGCGGACACCCCTGTCTCGTGCCGTTTCTGATGGGGAATCGAGCTGAGAGGGTCCCATTCACCTTAACCTGGGCGCAAGGTTGAGAGTATAAAGCCGCAATTATGGCTAACATTCGCGGGCCTAAGTGTATTGATCGGAGCACTGCTGTCAGGTAGGACCAATCTACCCGATCAAAGGCCTTTTCGGCATCGGTTGACAAAATAATGTAAGGTTGCGGGTCTGGGCGGTTACGGGCCCAATGTATGAGGTGTAGTGCCCTTAGGGAGTTGTCCCTTGCCTCTCTGCCTGTTATAAATCCCGTTTGGTCCGGGTGGACAATTTGGGGGATAAGGTGTTTAAGTCTGTTCGCTAATATTTTTGCTAAAATCTTTATGTCCAAATTAAGAAGAGAAATGGGGCGATAACTCTGAGGGACGGTGGGGTCCTTGCCCTCTTTCGGGATCACAGTAATATGGGCCAGGAGGGCCTCTGGGGGGATGTTCCCCCCTCCTGCTATTGCGTTAAAATATTTGCACATAGGGGTGGCTAGCTGGGGTAGAAAAGCTTTGTAGTAGGCCTTAGTCAGCCCATCTGGGCCAGGGCTTTTCCCATTGGGCAAGGACTTCACCGTGGTCTCGAGCTCAGCCAAGGTTATGGGGAGGTCTAGGGTTGAGGACTGGTCTTCTGTTAGTGTTGGTAGGCCAGCTGCTGTTAAGTAGTCTTGGGTCATTCTCTGTCTGGTTTCTCGTGGCTCGGGAGGAAGGGTAGAGCCTAAGTTATATAGCTTGGTGTAATAATCTCTGAATCCCGCTGCTATTTTAGAAGAGTGTACCATCGGTGTCCCTGCGGCAGTGTGTAGTTTATGTATATATGTCTGTGCGTGCCGTTTCCGGAGAGCGCGAGCCAGCATTCGCCCACATTTGTTCCCGTGCTCATAGTATTTATGTGCTAGAAAGCGGAATTGTTTGCGGGTTTGCCGGTCCAGTAAACGGAAAAAACAGTTCCCGTAGTTCCGTCAGTTCTGTCAAGGCCTCCTTGCTCCCGTTAGCTTTATGTCGGAGTTCTGCCCTCTGAAGAGCTGAGTGTACCCTTGAGAAATCTGCCTGACGTGCTTTTTTAAGTCTGGAGCCCTGGGAGATCAGTGCTCCCCTGACCACAGCCTTATGGGCTTCCCAAATCACCCCTTCGCCCAGCTCGCCTGCTGGGTTTTCCCTAAAGTAATGTGTCAGGGTGTCTGTGATCTCCTTCACTGCGACCACGTCATCTAGCAGGTTGTCATTGAGCCTCCATGTCCACTGCCGTTGCGTGCCTAAGGGCAGGGCGAGGGCAATCGTTACTGGGGCGTGGTCAGAGATAGAAATTGTGTCAATGGACGCAGATTGAAGGAGCTCCAGCCCGCCATGATCTACATAGATGTGGTCTATGCGTGTGTATACATCATGTATTTTAGAATAATAGCTAAAGTCCCGGTCTGATGGGTGAAGAACCCGCCAGCTGTCCACTAAGAGTTGGGATTGGATGGTCTTACGAAAGTGTTTAAGGAACGCGTAGGAATGTGTGGGTCTCGCGTGTGATGTGTCCAGCATAGGGTCGGGGCTTATGTTAAAGTCGCCTCCTAGAATCAGGAGGCCCTCCCTAAAGTCTGCTAGGCGGTCGAGAGTGTTGTCAATGAAAGTTAGTTGATTGGTATTGGGGGCGTATATTGTCGCGAACGTGTATTTCTGGCCCGCAATATTACCTTTCAGGAACACGTACCTGCCCAGGGGATCTACCTTGTGGTCGGAGGGTTGGAAGGGGCATGTCTTATGTATGCCTATCGCTGTCCCTTTAGATTTAGCTGTCGGGGAAGTGCTAATAAACCATTGGTTAAAAAGGTGAGTAAGCAGTTTGGGTAGGGACTTGGGCGTAAAGTGAGTCTCTTGAAGGAAGACCACTTGGGTTTTCAATCGTTTCAACTCCCCCCACAGCTTACCTCGTTTATGTGGGGAGCAAAGACCTCGAACGTTGTATGTACTCACCCGTAGAGTAGCCATGGAGGGGTGTGAGGATGGTCTGTGTTTGCAGATTGGTGGCGCGCCCGGTGCAGACGAGACGACAAAGCTGACCCTGTAGCAGGAGGAGTGGTAAGGGAGGAACAGAGGGGGAGGAGAGGGAACAGAAGAAAAAAACATAACAAGTAGGTACAATCAAAAAACATCAGAGTCGTATGGCCTAGGCCATTCGGTCTCGTAAAACAACTAAGGGTTGTGTCTGGGACCCCATCCCTTAGAAGGGGAGGAGATCCGAGCCACAACCTGAGATCCCAATAAGGATCTATACCCATACAAAAGGAGGGTATCCTATGGGGGGTACGTGACCCAACCTTGGGAAGAGGGGAGGAGGCCTCCGTCTCCGCCCACCGCATCTAACATGGCGGGAATGAAAGGGGAGGAGAATGGAGGAACATAGGGGTCCAGGTATTCTCTTATCACGAAAAAAAAAAAAAAAGGTGGAGGGGGAGAATCCTGAAAAAAAAAAAAAAAAACAACATCTCGGTTTGTGTCTGGTGGGTTCCCAGCAGTTCTGTTCAAAAGTGCTCAGATCTGAATCTTTCTCATCCCTGGAGGAGAGGATGACCCTCCGGCCCCCTTGAAGAATCTGAGTGATGACGCCTACGGGTTCGCCTGTGGTTCTGTCGCCTAGCGGGTTGCCATGGCTGTGATGTAGGCAGATTTGTAGGTATGGGGTCCGGGGGGTTCCTCCAGTCGGGAAAGTCTACTTGGTCTAGGTCCAGGGAGGTCAGAAAATGCGGCAGGTCATCTTTGGTGCGGAGAGTCACAGTTCTTCCTTCTTTGGTGACTTGGAGAGAAAAGGGGAATCCCCACCGATACGACAGGCCTGCGTCCTGAATAGCAGTCAGGAGGGGGCGAAGTGACCTGCGTTGCATCAGGGTGCGCCTAGAGATGTCCTGGTAAAAAGCTAATTGTGCACCGTCAAAGTCAAAATAGGGTTTACCCCTCATTTTCTGCATGATGCGGTCTTTGAGAGTATACTTATGTAGTTTGCAGATTACATCTCTGGGGTTGTTCACATCCTGGGAAGGGGGTTTTAGGGCCCTGTGTGCACGGTCAATTTCGACGGTGGCAGTGTTAGGCAGTCCCAATATTTCTTTGAAGACCCCCTCCAAGGTGGGGATAATGTCCCTGGCACCAGTGGCTTCAGGTAGGCCTCGGATCCTGATATTGGCTCGGCGACTGCGGTTCTCTGTGTCATCTAACTGACAAAGCAAGGTCTCAATCTGGCGGTCTTGCATGGCGCATTTGTCCTGCAGCATGGAGATAACAGGGAGGGCGTCCTCAAACTTTTGCTCTAAGGAATCCAGTCTGCCTCCTAGGTGCGTCGTGTCTGCTTTGAGTTGGGCAATGTCCTCTTTAAAGGCTCTTTCCACCCTGTCAGCAAACCGCTCAAGATCCGCTTTGGTGGGTAAGGACATAATATGGCGCCTTATATCTGCGTCAGCCAGGGGGTCCGGGTCGTAAGGGGGATCTTCTAGTAGTGCGGGGGAGCCCGGGGAGGTCGGGGGAGCCGAGTCACTTACCGACCGTGGGGATGGTATGGGTGATTCAGTCTGTTGTGTTGACCTGGTGGCAGAGTGCTGAGCGGCCTTGTGTGCTTTAGGGGCCTTTGCAGCCATCTTGGGGGCCTCACGGCCTCTTCCACTCTGCCCGGGGAAGAAGGAGTCCAACTGGGCTTGCCGGGGTTTTTCGTTCCGCGGGGGCTGGGAAGATGCCCTGTTCCTTTGGGACATGTCTGGCAGTTGGTGGGGTGATTCTCACTCCTGTAGCGTTGTTTGATGTTGCGGTGGGACGGATCTAGGGAGGCCTACGTCTTCACTCCTCCATAGTCAGGCCACCCCCCCCCAAAAAAAAAAAAAAGGTTTAATCAGAGCACATCATGTCCAACAACATGCTCTGTGAGAGTAAAAGCACCAGGACTTGTGTCAGTCAGAGTGCACTCGTGGTTAAAAAAAAAAAAAAAAAAAAAAAAAAAAAAAAGGGGGGGGGCCTTTAAATGTTTGAGTTTGATTATCTGAGAGTATGCTGCAGGGCTAACATATGTCCAGGTTTATTTAGTAACTTTGAGAAGTGAGTGAGAGAACAGTTTAGCAGGTTTGCAAGAGGTATAGTAGCTGCAGCTTTACTGTTGCTGGGTGTAGCAAGATGGCCCCTCTATTAAAAGAGCTGATTAGGGGATCACTGTGGCTGGGTGTAGCAATATGGCCACCACACAGTTGAGGTAACTGCACTGGGGAGAGATCTGGGAGTACCAAGATGGCCGCTGTCACCAGGCCCTGATGGATCTCAGCAGTTGTAGACACTGAGCAGTGGTAATACAAGTCTCTACTGTCCTGCAAGAAGGTGGGTAGCTGGATGAGGCGGTGTATTGGCGTTACAGGGCCCCAGGGTGAGTGTGGCTCTGCAGATTGATGAGGCTGGGGGTGGCAAGATGGCGGCCGTCACCAGGCCTCTGTAGGCCGCAGCTGGATTGACAGTCTGGGGCGGCCGATGGGCCGCTATGCTACCGTTGGGAGGCAGGGGTATGTGAGGAAGGGCTCTGGCTGTGATGTTCCCCACTCCAGGTGCAAGGATGGCTGAGTTTCTGGGAGCACTGGGGCCTTGCAGATGGCGGGGGGGTGCGCTATGGCGGGCCCGATATCTCTGCGGGTGGGCAGCAGATTCCACCAATTTTTGGTCCAGGGCAAGGCAGATGGTGGTGGGGAACAGTCTGGGGAGCTTACAATGCTCACCGAACCTCTGGGTGCAAGGATGGCTGAGGATTGCTGTGTGGGTTCCCGGAGCTCTTCTCCTGCACATCCACTGCTGTTCACTTCCGGACACGCCCCCCCCCCAAAAACACTTTTCTAACGCACATGTGAATGTGCTTTGAGTAAAATGTTTTCTACTCAACAATGTGTGGCTTTTTCTTTCAATGCTCAAGGAGGTAACGGTAAGCCCAAATCAAACCAGCAGCTCCTTCGGGGGTTAGTGCTACACATGTAAACAAGGAAATTCCGGTTATCGGCTCTCCTCATCTCACACTGACAGAGTGTAAGGAGAGGAGAGCCGATCAGTGGCATTTCCGCACAGGGCAGACCTGTACAGATAATCAGGGCTCTGATCATTAGAGCCCTGATTATCAGCGCAGCCCCAACAGTGCCAATCAGTGATGCCAGTCAGTGCCCATCAGTGATGCCAATCTTTGCACAACAGTGATGCCAATTTGTGCCCATCAGTGATGCATATCTGTGCCCAGTGATGTAAGTCAGTGCTCATCAGTGCTGCCCATTAGTGCTGCCCATCAGTGCTGCCTACCATTGCTCATAAGTGCCACCTATCAGTGCCCATCAATGCCACCTATTAGTGCCGCCTATCAGTGCTCATCAGTGCTTCATATCAGTACCGCCTAAAAGTGTCTATCACTGCTGCATATTAGTGCCTCCTTATCAGTGCCCATTAGTGCCGCCTCATGAGTGCCCATCAGTGCAGCCTCATCAGCGCATATCAGTGAAGGAGAAAAATTACTTATTTACAACATTTTCTAACAGAAACTAAGAAAAACATTTTTTTTATAAAAAATGTTGCAGGACCACGCAATTGTCATTCAAAGTGTGGCAGCGCTGAAAGCTGAAATTGGCTGAAAATAAGGGGGTAAACGTGCCCAGGTTTGAAGCGGTTTAAGGCATCTTTTAAACCAGCACAAAGGATTGGGGTTTTTCCCATGTCCCCCTTTAAGTCACAAAAAAAAGGAGGTATCTCTCCCTGATGAACAGTATTTTTATTTTTTTTGCATTAGCACATGTCCCTCTAATGCCGCGTACACACGTGCGGACTTTTCCCGGCGGACCTAGTCCAGCGGACAATCCGCCGGACTTTCCAGCTGGCTTCGCCGGACTTTCCGGGCGTGTGGACTTGCCCACACACGCCCGGACTTCTCCGGCGGACAGTCCGCTGGACAAAGTCCGCGGGACTTTTGAAAATGAACGGACTTGCCCACACACGGAGCAGTCCGTTCATTTCGAACGTAACTTCAGGTACGTAGCTAGCGTAGGCAGTAAATGCCGGCGCGCTAGCTCCGTCACCTGGCATGGATTTAAAGGGAATCCCCACGCCGAAAACGACGTGGGGGTCCCCCCAAATCCATCTCAGACCCTTATCCGAGCACGCAGCCCGGCAGGCCAGGAAAGGGGTGGGGACGAGCGAGCGCCCCCCCCCCTCCTGAGCCGTACCAGGCCGCGTGCCCTCAAGCATCCTCCGGGACTGTGACATCACAAGGGGGCGGGGTCACCATGTGACATGAGCATGTGACCCTGTCCCCTTGTCCCTATATAAGTGCCAGCACAGCTCCCAGATTCCGATAAGCCCCCGCCCGCAGACCCCGACAACCAACGGCCAGGGTTGTCGGGAAGAGGCCCTTGTCCTCATCAACATGGGGACAAGGTGCTTTGGGTGGGGGGCCGCACGGCCCCCCTTTCCCAGGGCACCCCCCATGTTGAGGGTCCTGGTACGGCTCAGGAGGGGGGGGGCGCTCGTTCGTCCCCACCCCTTTCCTGGCCGGCCAGGCTGTATGCTCGGATAAGGGTCTGACATGGATTTGGGGGGAACCCCCACGCCGTTTTTCGGCGTGGGGAGTCCCTTTAAATCCATGCCAGGTCACGGAGCTAGCGCGGCGGCATTTACTGCCTACGCTAGCTACGTAACCTGAAGTCACGTGCTAAATGAACGGACTTGCCGATGAGCGGCAAGTCCGTTCATTTTCAAAAGTCCGACGGACTAGCCTACTAACGGCGTGATTGTCCGCCGGACTGCCAAGTCCAGCGGATAATTTAAAAACCAAACTTAAAACTTTGGCGCCAAAAAGTCCGCCGGCGCCCACACACGAGGGGATTGTCCGCTGGACTTGAGTCCAGAGGATAATCCCGCGGGATAGTCCCTTCGTGTGTACGCTGCATAACAGTCTTCCCATGTCCTTTTTTTTCACAACCCTTGCTTATTGAAAATGGGCAGAATTAATTTTAAAGATTTGCCTAAACATTGACTTCAGTGGCATTCAGATTAACGGTTTTAATTTCCGCAACAAACACTCAGTTCAACTAGAAACTTGCTCATCTTGCTCATCTCTGGGAGCAGCAAACAGGAAATCATGACTATGTGTGGGGCAACAAATGACAAAAATTACAACATACAGCCAAAACTTTTGCTCCCCTCACCCCAAGTGCTAATCTCTCCCTGATATCCCACCCCAACAAAACCTCCAACTAGCAACAAAGCCCTCACCCAGCAAAAAATCCCACCCCCCACCTAAACAAAAAACCCCCTTCCCTAGGAAAACCTCCTATCCCCCAGGAAATCTCCCCATTCAGCAAACCCCTTTCCTTTCCCCAACAAACCCCTTCTTTCCATTGAAACTCCTACTGGACCTCAAATTCAGCGACTCCTGGCACAGTGAAGGAAGCCCTCCTAAGCTTTCCCTGTTCTGTAGTGGCAATGTGCATCCAGTGAGGGGCACAGAACTAGAGCACCCTAAACATGGTTGTACCCAGAGTGGATGCCCCCTCAGGTAATCCAGTGGAGCTGACATAAGCACACTGGTAACTGTGAAAGTAATCATTAGAGACATGCTTAAATGCAGCATACGCTGCACATGTGCTATTAATGTGAATGTAAAAGAAAGCACTGCCGAAAACAACATTGGTATGTTTGATTAAAGGGACACTAAAGGGAAAAACATTTTTTTTTAAATAACAAACATGCTATACTTACCTCCACTGTGCAGCTCGTTTTGCACAGAGTGGCCCGAACCTGGTCTTCTGAGGTCCCTCGGCAGCTGTCTCGGCTCCCTCCCGCAAGGACTCCACAACTTCGCATTCTGTGGAGTGCTTGCGGGCGCGCTCCCGTGATACAGCTGGCGGCTATAGCCGCTCACTGTATCACTCAGCCAGCCCCCCAGCGTGCCTCGTCATTGGATGCGATTGACAGCAGCGCGAGCCAATGGCTGCACTGCTTTTAATCCATCCACTCTAGCCAATCAACGGCCATGGTGAGCAGCAAAGAGGACATCAGGGGCGAGCGCGGGACTTTTGAGGGGTCAGGTAAGTATAACGGGGGGCCTAGAATGCATTAAGGTGAAAAGACTTTACAAGCCCTTTAAGGATGTAATAATATTTCTTGCACACTTTTAACTCTTTTAACTTTTGGGAAACAGATAAATTTGTGAGTTTAGTTCCGCTTTAATTAATCATGGTTATACAGTCTTTTTTCTGCGCTATCTGACATTTGTTCAGGAGCCTTCTGTTTAATAATGGAAATCTTTATTATTAAACCTTATTTCTATTGGAGCTGATGCTATCACAGCATGATGACTGGACTCTAAGTTTAACAACATCATTATAATTCATTCAGGAGCAGGATGTCAGCATTAATGGTTTGTCCACTATTTATTATACAGTATACATTGTAATAAAACATAGCTTTGTACTAAGGCAATATTCCATACAAATAGAATTGGTTTGTTAGCACAATGTACTTTCAAATGGCTTAAAGTGGTTGTATACCCCGATTGTCACTTTTACCTATAGGTAAGCCTAGAATAAGGCTTACCTATGGGTAGTGGAAATATCTCCTAAACATGTGCCGTTTAGGAGATATTTACCTTGTAGTGCGCCAATGATGTCAACGACACATGCGCTGTGAAGAAACGGACCTCTGTGACGTTTCTTCCCGTGCGTGTGCCGTGACTGGCGGCTCCGGCGCGCATGCGCAGGAGTGACGTCAAGCGGCTCTGGCTAGTCACACAGGAAGGAAGAGTAGCGAAGATGGATGCTTCCTGCAGCGGGGACCGCGCAGGCTTCGTTTGCAGGTAAGTGCCACATAATAATTATGCTTTTACTTTGCAGGGTTTGCAGGAAAGAAAAGAAAAAGTAAAACCCATCAAGGTTTACTTCCTCTTTAATGATCCTGCAAGCAAAGACCTCTAAAATCTGACCTGCTGAAGGACATCAGGTGTGTACAATTTATTCCTTCAAATTGGCAGTAATCTTATGACTACATTTCTTTATAACAAGAAATAAACATTTTGAAACTAATCTTTGAGGACTGTAGCTAGGTGCTGGGCTACAGCAGTATAGAGAAGGAGACAGAGTCCTGTCTTTTATTCCTCTCTCCCTCCACTGTGATACTGATGTTAATCACATTGTATGCTAAACTGTGTTGTTACAATTGTTAACCCATTTTATGTTTGCCTAGTTACCAACCATATTGGGTGACAATATATTCATTTTTCCTTTACTATCTGGTTTGGTTCCTATTTTCTTTGATTTAGCACTACTATTGGGTGCTAAGCATTACTTTAAGTGATTTCCTGTGATATTGTATGTTTGTACACTCAACCTGGTGTGTCAGAGGGGCTGAGGTTCTTGAGAAGGTCGAGGCAAAAAACAGGACCCATCCTATCCAGCGGCTTCAACGGAAGTAGAGCTACAGGACCTTTTAATAATTTTAAATCCTTAAAATATGGACAAAAATATCAAAACCCAATAACTAAAATTTTATGTAATTTTGTGTAATTTTAAAGTAAATTTCAGTTGATGCATCCCCCTGACCCCAGGCTGACAATTTACGTCAGAGTGTAGGTCACTAGGCACGGTGGGTTGTGAACAATTGTAGAAAATGGGCACCGGTCACTTTTGCACCAGTGGCCAGGAACTCCTACTAGTTGGCTAGGAGAAGTATGCATAATTATAATCCAGTTTCACTGCAGCTCATCATACTAATGTCAACGGAACCAGTGACACCTACTGGCGAATGGGAGGAACTACAGCTACATTAAACTTAGGGGAACACAAATGATCAAACAGACTACAAATTAACCAAGTTACCTACATCCCAGCAAAGCTAAATGTAAATGATACCCCTGTTTAGGACAGGGTGGCTACACAATATTTTCATATCTGTAGCTTTCAATAAAATAACACCTGGTGATCCTGTCATGAAGGTCCTTTTTCAGGCATTTTCTGTCACATGATGAATATGCCCTGTCCACATATCTTCTGCATTGAGGCCTGTGAAATCGGCAGTAAGACATGCTAGACCCATACTTTTAAGGATCTAAGTTTCTGGTGACTTGCCTGTGCATTTGTTGGAGAAGTCACAGTGAAAGTGCACAAGAAGGACTGATGGTATTTAAGGGGGGAAAGATTTGGGAAGAATATAAAGAGCTCTGTGACACTAGATTAAAGTACACCTAGCACCCAAAAAACTCAACAATAAGCAGTAGCATTTGTAAACAATAACAGCAATGGTGATGATGAATATTGCAATATCTCCTCTATAACCAGTAGGCTATAACCGCTTTAGAGTGCACTCTATATGAATGGCTAAAATTAAATATAAGGCTCCCTAAAGCAGTCCCTTTTACCGGGCAATTGGCAAAGTTCTTGTAAAGCAGCTATTTGGTGAGCAGTCCAATATAGTCCAACAACATAATGTCCATAAATGTAACTAGCCAGAATAAACAACAGAAAGGCAAAAAATGTAATTAACAGTTACATAAAACCAACTGATTCACATTAGCATATGAACTTGGCAAGAGGTTGCGTGGCTCATAAGCCACCAATACTGGGCCAAGGCTTTGAGGGTCTGAGGCAAACTGGGCCTTCTCATACACCACCTTGAGATTTTTTCTAAAAATAAAAAGCACATACCCCTTGTGGGAGGTCACATATATCTGATCTAGGGATGTGCCAAATGCAAGGTCAACTGGTAATTGGCGGTTCTCTCAAACATGAGTATATATAAAGGGTTCCTGTGACATTGTTCTCAATGCTGTTGTAGGCATGTATGACCACTGGGATTTGCTTAGCGCAGTGCTGCTTACTTTCACTATTGAGAGTCCCAAGCATTTTTAGGAGGGTGTGGTTCAACCTCTCTGGTTGTGGGGTTGTTCTGCACTTCTGAATGCCCAATGAATACAGCAATTTCTTAATGAGTCTACTTATAAAGTCTCTCCCTTGCTCAGAGTACATGCGTTGAGGCAGTCTATAATGGACACAAAACTTCTCTACCAGAACTTTGGCCACAGTGGATGCTCACTGGTCTTTTGTTTGGAATGCCTAGCCCCTGTCCACTCAAGTCAGATTTCAAACACAAAAAGCCAATGCAAACTACCTCCATTGGTCCTTGACTTTTTAGATGGCCCATTGAAGCGGCTCTGGTGGGTAAGGTCTTTTTTTAAATGTAGCATATACAAGAATGGAAAAGCTTTCAATCTCAGGCCAGTAGAAACGGTCTATCACTAGTTTAAACGTCTCTGACAGGAACAATTGCCACTTGTCTTTAGGATCGTCTAAGGGACCCCTTCAGTAGACCAACTTGTTATGTAGCTGTAACTGGTCCCATTCTTTATGAATCAAGCGTGCTTCCTTTGGAAAGTTCATTAGCAGCAGAGCCGAGCATATTCCCTCCAAAGGTTTTAAGTGCAGACTACAGAAAGGGTCATCCATCTGATGCTTCCTCAAATATTTCTTTAAGAGTTTGGGCACTCCTTCATCCCTCACTTGAGAGAGGTCACAATAGTATTTAGGGACACCAGTAGCCTAGACTCCAACGGCTTCAGCTCTTGTTGCTCATGTGGCTTGATACTCCGCTCCTTGGCATAAGGCTTGTATCTCTTCTAGCGTTAGTTGGATCCACTTCTCTGGATTATAGGGTCTCCTTGACAAGGCATCAGCATCATGTTTCTGATCCCTGGACAATAATTTAAACTGGAAATGGAGAAATCCCTCAAGGGGTGGGGCTATAGCAGCACTGGTAGATTAAAGTCAGATGTAGTAAGAATTATAAAAATATTACATTTTATTACAAACTGTACATATACAAAACATCAAGTGAAAATGGTGTATGACAACCATATATGAATATTGGAAAGATTAGATACAGACACCTAATGCGTTTCAGGACTCCTTCTTCAGAGGTGTCTTCAATATACAGTACATACAACTTTCTGCAAGATAAAATTACATATTGGTATCCAAATATATGTAACGCTGTATATCAGCAGAACCATAATGCGTCTGCACTCACCCAAATTAAAGTAATAAATCATATCATGAAGCTTAAAAACATGCATCAGCGGGCCATGCGTTGTTATTCTCTGACACCCAGCCCAATGTGAACACTCGGAACAGGCCCACAGAGATTCCCCCAGGATGCGGTCTGAAGAGACGGGGACTGTGTGATGATAGAAGATGGATGTAACCCCAAATGTGAACTTGGATCTAAAGGGGGAAATGGCATATAAATGTATGTGTTAATGCACCCAAATATGCAGATGTATGGTAACATGTATACCACAGAGAAAAAATCCCCCATGAGTCAGCAAGTACCTACCAGTGGGACCACTGTATAGTGCAGGAAATCACTGCACCGACATAGTCAGTTGTTTGGTGATGAAGCCAGGTGGTCAGTATTTCAAAGCTCAAAAAGTGAGTCCACATTGGAAAATATGTGTATATGAATAACAATGTGGGATATATGTATATCCACTGCGATGACTGCCATCACAGTATACACATAAGTACATATCCATACATAGTGTCATAATCGAGTGTGGAGAGGGGACTTATCCTGTATGAGCTTCAGAGAGATAGACACACATCCAGCAATCAAAGAACCCTGTGTGCAGACAGCTGCTACCTGGATGCTTAAGGGGAACGGAGAGCCGACACTCAACCCGATGTGACCTTAGGTCCACTCGGAAAAAGCCTGTAGCGATTCCCCCAGGACACAATCTGAAGAAAGGGGCACTGTGTGATGTTGGAAGATGGGTATACTCCCAAATGGGAACTTGGATCTAAAAGGGGAAATGGCACATACAGTTGTGCTCATAAGTTTACATACCCTGGCAGAATGTATGATTTCTTGGCCATTTTTCATAGAATATGAATAACACAAAAACTTTTCTTTCACTCATGGTTAGTGTTTGCCTGAAGCCATTTATTATCAATCAACTGTGTTTAATCTATCACAACAGAAACTACCCAGATGACCCTGATCAAAAGTTTACATACTCCAGTTCTTAATACTGTGTATTGCCCCCTTTAACATCAATGACAGCTTGAAGTCTTTTGTGGTATTTGTGGATGAAGCTCTTTATTTTCTCAGATGGTAAAGCTGCCCATTCCTCTTGGCAAAAAGCCTCCAGTTCCTGTAAATTCTTGGGCTATCTTGGATGAACTGCACGTTTGAGATCTCCCCAGAGTGGCTCAATGATATTGAGGTCAGGAGACTGAGATAGTCCCACCCCTTGAGGGATTTCTCCAGTTCCATTTATTAGGGATGATGGCAGCCAAATTCCACATTTCCATACTTTAAACTGAAACAGAAGCTAGATAGAGGGGCCAACCATCTATGCCCTGTGCACCCTACATGAAAGTCATTTTTGGACTTTCTGCCATCTCAAGAGTTGGACTTTGGCTCTTTCTCTCTATTTGGGTGGAAGTGGAGTTTTTTTGCTTTTCCTATCAGATTAGGTGGTTTCACTTACCCTATTAGCATCTGGGTTCTTAGTTTCCCCCAGAGAGTCGGTAGTGTTGTGGACGCTGAAAGGAATCTTCCCATGGCTTTGTTGTAGGACTCTGGTCCACAGGGTTATAATGAATGCAGATTGAGGGGCTCCAGAATGGCTGTTCTAAGTGGAGAATTTTTTTTTCAATTGTGTCTAGTTTTTTTAATTTCTGGGCTGGATTTTGGAGTTCTGAGAATTAAAAGAGTCTTGGATGGAATCCTGTGTACAGGTCATACCAGAGACCAACAGGCTGTGGGTAAGCAGGTGTGCACAGCCGTTAAAAGCAAGGGGATTTCAGTAGTTCAGGGCTCCACCCTCCCCAGGAGTCTGAGGCTGCAAGGAAGCATGTCAGAGTTATGCATGTCTGCACAGTGAGCCTGGTGAGAGAAGCAAGAAGTGGTGAAAAGTACAGAGATGTACGCAAGCCCAGCACCAGCGGTGCTGTTTAATGGTCAGAGGGACCAGCAAAAGGTCTGAGTTTGAGACCTAAGCAAGGGTGCTGCAAAAGCAACCCTGGAGGCTTAAATGTAATTTTTCCTTTTATGTTTGAATTGATGGTGGAAACCCATGCGAGGGCAACCGTTTTGTGTGAATTTTAATTTTACATCTTGGCTCAGCCATTTAAACAGCCAGGCCCTGTGAGCCCTAAAACAAGACTGGGTGAAGATGGAAGCCCTGTCAGTGGTGACAGTGTGCTGCTAGAGGGTTTCATTTCAAAGTAAGTCTTTCATAATGTGCTAGTGTGCGATGCATACTAGCACATTATGATATTACCTTGCAGGAGTATTTTTTTACTACCACTTTAACTTCCCCAGGATATATATACATCTATAAAATATATATATATATATATATATATATATATTTTTTTTTTTAGGCTAACCCAAATATACAGAGGTTTTAAATACTGACACTTATAAACAATAGTCTGACAAGTTATTGCCAAATGTTCTACAGGAAATTACTTCTGATTGAAGAGCAAACTTTCATTAACAGTGATGCTAGAAGTGTCACAGAAACTAAATGAATGCATTTTAACAGAATTGAATGGAAGGAAAAGCAGTACAAACAATAGATCTGGGTGTGCTTGACATTGCTCAAGAATTCCTGTATACGGGGCCAAATACAGAATTTCAGCTTTACTGCTGCTGTCTAACTCACATTACAATGATCTATTTGCAGCTTTTGGTTGGTGTTGTGACTTTGTACTTGTACAGTGGCCATTAATTATGAGCTGGAGGTACCCTTTGTTGTGCAGGGAAGGAAGGGTATCCTAGTAAGGAAGTCTGGAGCCATGTTCTGGTACATTAACTAGGAAACAAACATTGCCTGGTAATACTGTGTATAGTACTATTAGGATATAACAAGGTGACAAAGTACGTATGTTACGTTCCTGGCATTTTGAAATTCGATTTCTCATTAACTACTTCACATGTGACAAAATTATACATTCCTTTAAAAAGAATTTCTTGAGATACAACATTTATATTTGCTTGCCTTTTATTTTCAACAAATGTGTATAAGAAGTGTCCATCCCCATCCCCAAACACGACATTGCACTAAACCTCCCAGGTAAATAAGAGAATCAGAACCTGTGAGCAGAGAGGGTTCCCTTCCTGAGAAATTAACCGGTAATCTAATCAAAGAAATTGGGAGCAAAGGAACTACTGCAGCCTGCTTATAACACTAACTATAAGCATATAGATGCATGCCAGTATAGTAATAATACAAGATTTATACAATAAAAGGGGACACCTGTGTGATTCAGAGTGGCGAGGAAAGGTTAGATAGATAGGATATGTTCTATTGAGCCCTTTGAGGCTAATTGAGCACCTGATAGATGGCTGCTTATGCATTCACACTGAATTATGATACTTAAGTATTTTTATATCTATGCCTTACATTTTACTTACACTTTTTTAGGCAATTCTACCCTATTGTAGGGTATGTGGGTCTGGCTTTACCGGCAAAGCCCTTGTAACCAGGAACAGTGAATGCCTTTTTGTGAGATGGGTAGTCTTGCTTAGCAACAGGATGCTAGCTCATCCTAGTTGGTAAATTTTTGTATATGTGTTTTATACACTGTTTCATTCTATTCTATAGCTCTTTTCTCCTTGTGAGGAGTGCTAACCCCCTTTGACACATATACCATATGAGTATCACTGTCACGTACCTCACAGCGGAGTCCGAGATGCTGGGGGTGGCCTTGTGCACGGTTCCGGTCCCAACACCCCTGGTAGTGGAGACAGGGAATGCTGGGGCAACGAAAGGGTGCAGGTGCCTGCAGGCTGAAGACTGGAGCTCGGGATACCGGTCCCTCTGGGAGGAAGGTGTGGAGGCTGATCACCAGAACTTATCCAGCGGAAGCCGGGCAGGTAGGTATGGAAACTGCAACGTCAGGACAGGCAGGAGTCGGCAACTGGCTGGCAACGAGGTACATAAGCAGAAGACAAGTTCATGGTCAAGGACAAGCAGAGGTTGGCAACGGGCTGGCGGTGAGGTGCAGAATCAGGAAGCAGAGCTGTGGTAGAGAGTCCAAGCCGAGGTCAGTATAACAGGAGGTTGGTAACAGGCAGGGATGATCCAGGAGAATAGTCAAAGGAAGCGGGGTTTGTCAGGAGCAAGGTAACAAGGTAACAGGTAGCAAGTAGTCAGACACTCAGGGAACACGCTGAAGACGATCCAGCACTGGCATCATGCAAAGACCTTGTTTATATAGGGCGTTGTGCGCCAGGATTGGTGGAAGTGAACGTACGTGCGCGAGTGCGCACACATGTTCCCATTGGCATGCGAGTGCATGCACACGTTCGCATTGGAGTGCGAGGGCGCGCACCCGTTCGTACTGGTGCGCGGGTACGCACGCACGTTCCGGGACTCGTTCGGTTGGGGCCACCGCGCATGGCAATTGGCATCGGCGGAATGGGGGTTAGTCACTGCTGCATGAAGACGGGCATTGGTACTGTAAGTTCTCTGACAATCACCCTATACATATTACACTTTGGGTAAGCATCTTTTATTGAAGCCACTGCTAATACAGCAGTATATCTGGCTTTTATATGTTGGTGTATAACAGAGATACATATTATATATTTTTAGGCATCTAGCTCTAGTTATCGGTTATAACTTTGTGGCTCTTCCATTTCCGGTTTGTGCCTTACACATTGTTTATACAAGAAACGCTTATTAGGTAAGACTTTGTGATTACCGTATATACTCGAGTATAGGCCGACCCGAATATAAGCCGAGGCACCTAATTTTACCACAAACAACTGGGAAAACTTATTGACTCGAGTATAAGCCTAGGGTGAGAAATGCGCAGCTACTGTAAGTGGAAAAGAGGGTCAACGATGCCCATTTGCAGCCTCACTGTGCCCATGCAGATGGGGCCCTGTATCTCAGGGTCACTTAGTGCTAGGAACCCCATCTTTAGATATGTTGTAGTGCTAATTCCACTGGGTTGGAATACAACATTTGGGGTTCCTAGCACCAAGTGTCCCCGAGATATGGGGCCCCAAATTCGGGTCAGAAAATCTCAAGCACTTTTCTGCAGCAGAGAATTACATTTTCTGAACCGAATTTGGGGCCCTGTATCTCAGGGCCACTTAGTGCTAGGAACCCCATATTTGGATATGTTATAGTGCTAGGTCCACTGGGTTGGCACACCAAATTGGGACTCCTAGACCCAAGTGGCCCCGGGATACGGGGCCCCAAATTCGGGTCGGAAATTTTTTTTCTCTTGACTCGAGTATAAGCCGAGGGGGGCACTTTCAGCACAAAAAAATGTGCTGAAAAACTCGGCTTATACTCGAGTATATACGGTATCTATTTCAGACCCCTGTGCAACTGTAGTCTTTGAGGCTGCATACGCCTCTCTGTCCATCTCTTTATACGAAGGAATTGTTTATACACATGTACACATACTGACCATTTGAATCTGGTCACCGGAAGGATTCATTTTTCTGAGTCGTAGGCTGTGTTATGTGGTTTCCCCCCATGTTTGGATTCAAGGCCCATCAGACAAGCATATATATGTTGTATGTTATACATGTAATTCTCCTAGATGTATACAAACTATTGAATACTGTTGTGCATATAAAGATGTACATTTTATATCAGCACCTACCCAATATGTCCTGAGGAAGCTATTAAATTGCAAACCGCGTTGACAAGCAACCGTGAAGGCGATGTTGGATCATACCTTTCTATACAGATAAAATCTATAGATACTTTTTTCACGAGTACTTACTCACATACGATAAGGTCCAACATTTTATGTCTGTTGTATTGGGTATCTGTTGGCCTTGTCACAAATAGGGTGTTGTCTAATGTTTATGTTTTTTAATCATTTTGTCATAAAGTACATCATTTTATATACATTCTGCCTCATGATGCGCCTACAAATTCCGCAATTTTTTTTGAGACATAGCCTCAATCCTTACATATGGTAATATCAGCAAATAACCCAACAAGAGTTCTGGTGGAATGTGCACATATACCCAGGTAAATATAGTTATTATTGAGGCTAATTGTGATCTGGCATCCTTCTTGGTGTCGGAGACCTGAAGACAAGATCAGTGAAGATGGGAAGAACCTTCAGCCATTGCCCAACCAGCCCAAAACCCAGCAGAAACTGTGGTGTGGCACTGGAACTCACAGTCAACCTATTTACTCTGTGCCTCAGTCCCTAGTAGCTTCTAATCTGAAATGCAACTCGACCGCTAACTGCTAAAGTGGCCGTCGGATGCCTAGCCTGGCTTTAGCCTATGCTGGTTATTGAGCCCTAAGCTAAAACTTGCTATAGAATCCCGAACCAGAAGGGGCAGCGTTAAGTAAGATAACAGGAGCTGCATATAAACTTTATTGCAATAAAATGATTCACCTGCTAATATACAGCAAGGTGACCATTACACATACACACCGTATCACAGGCTTAGCTATCGGAAATAGTGAAACAACAACAAGGGGACAGATATACTTCTGTCATCAGTCATAGATAGATAGACCCAGAAGCTATGGCCAACAATAGCAAATAGAAACACTTGCTTAAAAAATCCCTGCTTCTGGGAATCCCTCTCTCTCTCTTTTTACTTCTTCCATCTGGGGTTTTCAACCTAGCCACCAGGGACAGAAAGTTATGTGTATAAATAACTCTGTGACATTCCGTGGTACAGCCATTTACCAGAAATACAGACAGTGGGGGGGGGGGGGGGGCAGCAGAACCTTACATAATTAATTTGTATAACTAATTTTAAATGAATGTTTGAGCTTGAAGAGCAGTAGAAACCCACCAGCAGCATGATACTTCTAATTTGATAAACTGGGTTGTAGTTCACACCTTTGAAGGTCATGCCAATTGGATGGCCACTGAGCAGGCACAGTACATGCTGCAGTAAGGTGGTAGGTTTCTACCTCTCCCTGCAGCAGGAAACCACATACTGTGGAGTAAAACCTCACTGGTGTGGTTTAACTGGGTTAAGCAGGGGATTATATTAACCAGCCAACTGAGTCTCGGGTATGGGTGCAGTCACATTGCCAGGCATTACTTGTTATCAGAGCTTACTGTGACACAGATAGAGGCCAAGGACTAAGCTCACCTCCAATGTTTCTGGTACTGCACTGTTTGAGTACATGCAATCTCGGTGGCTGCCTCCAACTTTAAATCCTTCCTGTGAGTAAAGTCACAGGATGTCTTGCTTCCACTGTGCCAACATTTTTTTAGCTCTGCCCAGCTGTACTATTATAACCAATGCAAACTCCAAGGCAAGAATCCCAAACATCAAGCAAAAATCTCCTAAATCTGCATTCCCCACAAAACAGAAGGGGAATTTTAGACCAAAGTTCTCGCTAATCTTCTGATTACTGTAGATACAAATTAGCCATTAAACACAATGACATTTTGACATCCATGCAGCGCTCTGATTGCATTTGTCTGCTTAGAACAGAACTGTAACGATTATTTGGGACTACAGTTAGGTCTATATATATTTGGACAAAGGCACAATTTTAGTTTTTTTCCAGTATTTACCAAAATGTGTTCAAGTTATAGTTATATAATGGATATGGGCTGAAAGTGCACCCTCTCAGATTTAATTTGAGGGTATGTACATCCACATCGGAAGGAAGGGTTTAGGAATTACAGCTCTTAAGAATAGCCACCCCCCTTTTTCAAGGGACCAAAAGTAATTGGACAGTTGAACCAAAAGCTGTTTCATTGCCAGGTGTGGGCTACTCCTTTGTTATTTCTTCATCAATTAAGCAGGTAAAAGGTCTGAAGTTGATTCTACGTGTGGTATTTTCATTTGGAATCTATTGCTGTGAACCTACAGTGCATCATGCGTTCAAAGGAGCTGTACATGCAAGTGAAACGGGCCATTGTAAGGCTTCAAAAAAAACAAAACAAAACCAACATCAGAAAGATAGCAGCAACATTAGGAGTGGCCATTAGGAGTGGCCAAATCAACAGTTTGGTACATTCTAAGGAAAGAATGCACTGGTGAACTCATCAACATAAAAACACCTGGACGTCCACGGAAGACAACAATGGTGGATGATCACAGGATCCTCTCTATGGTAAAAGAAAACCCATTCACAACATCCAGACAAGTGAAGGACGTTGTCCGGGAGGTTTGCGTATCATTGTCAAAGTCTACAATCAAGAGAAGACTTCACGAGAGCAAAAAAAGAGGGTTCGCCACAAGGTGCAAACCATTCATAAGCCCGAAGAATAGAAAAGCCAGCAGCCCCCCCCCCCCTAATACTTACATGAGCCCAATCTCGATTCAGCGATGTGCACAAGAGCAGCGGGTCTCTTCCTCATCATTGGCTGCAACAGCAGTGGGAGCCAATGATGAGAGAGTGGGGGCAGGGCCTAGCTGCAATTTGAGTGTGAATGGACACACAGAGCAGTGGCTCAGGAGCGAGCCTGCTTGGATGCTCCCAAAGCAAGCTGCTTGCTATTGGGGGACTCACCAGGAGAGAGGGACTAGGAGCACCGGCAGGGGACACAAGAGGAGGATCGGGGCTGCTCTGTGCAAAACCATTGCAAAGAGCAGGTAAGTATAACATGTTTGTTATTTTGAATAAAAAAAAAAAAAAAGTGCCTTTAATATAATTTTAATATACCACAAACTTAGAAACTGTGCTGTAAAGAAACAGAACACAGGCTCAACTCTCTTATTTTTAAGCAGCAGAAGACCACACCGGGTGCCAATCCTATCAGCTAAGAACAGGAAATTGAGGCTACAATTCACACAGGCTCACCAATGGACATTAGAAGATGTCAAATTTTCGTGAGCCAGTGTGAATTGTAGCCTCAATTTCCTGTTCTTAGCTGACAGGAGTGGCACCTGGTGTGGTCTGCTGCTGCTGTAGCCCATCTGCTTCAAGATTCGATGTGTTGTGCATTCAGAGATTTTATTCTGCATACCTTGGTTGTAATGAGTGGTTATTTGAGTTACTGTTGCCTTTCTATCATCTTGAACCAGTCTTCCTTCCCATCTGCCTCTGACAACAAGGCATTTTTGTCCACACAACTGCCACTCACTGGATATGTTCTCTTTTTCAGACCATTCTCTATAAACCCTAGAGATGGTTGTGTGTGAAAATCCCAGTAGATCAGCAGTTTTTAAAATACTCACACCAGCCTGTCTGGCATCAACAACCACGCCACGTTCATACGGTAGTCACTTAAATCCCTTTTCTTCCCCATTCTAATGCTCAGTTTGAACTTCAGCTAGTCTTCTTCACCACATCTAGATGCATAAATGCATTGAGTTGCTGCCATGTGATTGGCCGATTAGCAATTTGTGTTACCAAGCAATTGAACAGCTATACCTAATAAAGTGGCTGGTGAGTGTATATTCCATATTTGTTCTTGGGTTCAGATACATTTTAATGTAAGAACACATTTACATTCAAGTCTAGTCTAGTCTAGAAAAAAGTATGTGCAACTCGTAACTGTTACAACCTATTTTAGGTCTATTTTAGCAAGCCATTCTGTTCCCAATTTACTCCTGTGTTTTAGGTAATTGCATTTCTGCATCATTCAGCTTCTATAAAGCTTCAGGTGACAGACTGCTCTCCTGACATTCTCCTGCAGAACTTCAGATTACTGAGGCAGCAAATCAGCCCCAAAGCACAACGCCCCTCCCTCTATACTTCATACTTAGGATTAGGTTTAGGAGTTGGACTTATATCTTTTTACTTTTCTGCTAAAGAGTACCGTATATACTCGAGTATAGGCAGGGCAGTCTTTAATGTTCATTGGACCCTGGGCAAAACTTTTCTTGGGCCCCCCATGCAGTTTTGCTCTCCACCTGCTCTGAGACATACAATAAATAGCAGCTAGGCTCAAAATCAGTTTACTGAATCAGATCAGGCAGCTATTTTGCGATTGGTTGCCAGAGATTACAGTGTATCATTACCGCTCACTGACTGGTTGCTAGAGGTTACAGCACATATTACTGCTCACTTATTAGTTGCTAGAGGTTACAGCACATGATTTCTGCTTGTTTATTGGTTGCTAGAGATTACTGTGGATATGACCTCGGGGGGGGGGGGCATGATATACATATCAATGCCGCCGACCGCCGCTATTTACATATGAATGTCACCGCTATTTACATATGAATGGCGGTAATTTACATGTAAACACAGGGTCTGCTGGTGAGTCATCTGTACACAACAATAGGGCAGAGCTGGGCAGCATTAAGTAGCAGCACTTCACACTGAGATATTGGAACACAGCACAGGTCTAAAACCTCAAGGGATGAGGGAGTATAGGTCGACCCGAATATAAGCCGAGGCCCCTAATTTACCACAAAAAAAACTGGGAAAACTTATTGACCCGAGTACAACCTGAGGGTGAGAAATGCAGCAGCTACTGTAAGTGGAAAAGCGGGTCACAGCCTACCTGTGTCCTGTTCTGCAGCGTCTGTGTCCCTCTTCAGCCTCGGTGTCCCTCTTCAGCCTCCTTGTCCCTCTGCAGCCTCCTTGTCCCTCATTTGCAGTGATCCACGTGCCGGTACATATGGCGGCCATAACTATATTCAAAAGCCGCGCCTCCTCCTTGTCTGTGATAGGAGGAACACTCTATTTCTCAGCAGTCAGTGTTCCGCCTATCACGGACATCCTCTCATCCTCATACCACGGATGAGAATGAGAGGATGATAGGCGGAACACTGACTGCTGGGAAATAGAGTGTTCCGCCTATCACAGACAAGGAGGCGCGGCGTTTAAACAATGCCAAGGCCGCCGTCTGTCTGCATGACACACTGATCAGGTAGGCAGACGGCGGTGACTCGAGTACAAGCCGAGGGGGGGTACTTTCAGCCCAAAAAAAAAGGGCTGAAAATCTCGGCTTATCCTCGAGTATATACAGTAATTGTCTCATCTCCCCAGAAGACTGTGAAACAACTAAATACGCAAGCTTCAAATATGCAGCAAAGTGGTATATTTTAGGGCCCATTCACACTACATGTGTTGTACAATGTACAATCACCTGCGTTTTCTGTATTTCAGTCCAGAACTGTGTTCCAGAGCTGTGCAGTACTATGCAACATATTTGAATAATATCGCACCGCTCTGGATAGTCCAGCATTGCCTCCACACAGCAAGCGCAGCACACTTGCTGCTGTGCAGTGACATGAATGAAATTTAATTTTGTACACTTTAAATAAAGTTCATTTAAAAAAAGGGAGCTGTGTGAGTGTGAGGCAATCAAATGCACATCACACCACCCCCTGCCAAAAAACTGTGTGGGCAGTAGTGTTTTGGGCTGTGGGCTTGTGTGAAACTTTTTGAATCGCAGGCAGAATTGCCGCGATTCTGCCCATGATTCCAAAATTGCGGCAAAACGCGGGACCCTATTGTGATGCCATTACTTGTTAATGGCACCCAATCACGGTGCAATTTTGCCGCAATTGGAGGGCAATAAATCGTGCTGCAATCATAGCAAAATTGCTACTAGCAAAGCTTGTCGCTCAAAAAAGGAGCAGGAACTTCTTTAGGTCAACAGCGTAGCACGTTGCAATTTTGCCACGATTGCAGGGCAGAATTTCGGCAAGTCCACCCGCAATTCCAAACACCTAGGTGTGAATGGAGCCTTATGCCCTGTACACACGGTCGGAAATTCCGACAAAAAAAGTCTGATTGGATTATGTTGTCAGAAAACGCGAGTGTGTGGGCTCTATCTGACTTTTTGCATCGGAATTTCCGGCAACAAAATCCAATCGGACTTTTTCCGATCGTGTGTAGAGAATTCCGACGCACAAAGTGCCATGCATGCTCAGAAAAAATTTGGAGACAAAAGCTATTGGCTACTGGCCTCTGCGTAGTCCCATCGTACGTTTTGTACGTCACCTCGTTCCGAACTATCGGATTTTCCGACAACTTTGTGCGACCGTGTGTATGCAAGACAAGTTTCGGCCAAAATCCGCCGGATTTTGTGGTCGGAATGTCATTAGTGTTTTCAAGTTGGTACAATAAAAAAAAATACAATACAATAAACAATAAAAAAAAAGTACAATAAAAAAAAATATTCCACAGTAAACTGTTTAAATTCTTACCCAAGCATTTGCTGCTTGCAACCATCAATGTGCTTTTTGAATGCTGCTTCCCTGAACTTCTGATCCTCACAGGTGGGCACAATGTGGGACCACCATCATGGGCTATGGTCCGATTCTGCAGACAGAGGAGTTTTTGGTGGGGCAAGGTATTGGTTATTAGTTGGTCATAAATGAGCCTATGTTTTTTCAGCAGTCAAGGCAAAACGGTTTTCTTTTTTCCTTTTGGAGTGGAGAGGGATTAGAACTAGGGTGACCACATTTCCAAACTGCCATTCAGGGACAACCCCCCCCCCCCCCGCACCCGCCCAAAAAAGAACGGAGGGGGACACGGCGGAAGAACGGAGGGGGACACGGCGGAAGAACGGAGGGGGACACGGCGGAAGAACAGAGGGGGACACGGCGGAAGAACGGAGGGGGACACGGCGGAAGAACGGAGCGGGACACGGCGGAAGAACGGAGCGGGACACGGCGGAAGAACGGAGGGGGACAGCAGAACAGAGGGGGACACGGTGGAAAAACGGAGGGGGACACGGCGGAAGAACGGAGGGGGAGACGGCGGAAGAACGGAGGGGGACACGGCGGAAGAACGGAGGGGGACACGGCGGAAGAACGGAGGGGGACACGGCGGAAGAACGGAGGGGGACACGGCGGAAGAACAGAGGGGGACACGGCGGAAGAACGGAGCGGGACACGGCGGAAGAACGGAGGGGGACAGCAGAACAGAGGGGGACACGGTGGAAAAACGGAGGGGGACACGGCGGAAGAACGGAGGGGGACACGGCGGAAGAACTAAGGGGGACACGGCGGAAGAACGGAGGGGGACACGGCGGAAGAACGGAGGGGGACACGGTGGAAGAACGGAGGGGGACGCGGTGGAAGAATGGAGGGGGACAGCAGAACAGAGGGGGGGACACGGAGGAAGAACGGAGGGGGACAGAACAGAGGGGGACAGGACAGCAGCAGAATGGAGGGGGGACAGTACACCAACCTACCTGTCCTGGAAGTTGGTCAATGTCTTCTGCTGTCTTCCTCCGAAATTGACTGCAGGACGTGCTTTGCAAATGTGCGGATCTCGTGGGCGGGAGGAGCCTGGAGGAGGGCGCGCACGAGGCTCAGGCTGGCTTGGCTGGCTGCTCAGCTCCTGTCTCTCTCTGGTGAGGTGACTGGCGTCACTCAGTCTGTGCTGGCTGGCGGTGGCAGCTGATCTCCCTGGGGGGTGGGGGCGCGCACGCTGGTCGTAGGGTGCGGGGCTGCGGGCGGGTACACTGCCCACACACTGACTTCGGGAGGGAACTGCCCATGTGACTGTCAGCCCGGCCCGCCCCTGAGGCCTCAGCTGAGCTGACGTCACTGGTTACTAGACGCTGGGCGGCCGCTAGCCTAGCAACCGCACAGTGTCAGTCAGAGAGAGTCAGATCATGTAATGTTAACGGTGGCGGCCGGCGGGCGGCGGCGGACGGGCGGAAGTCTGGTGGATAGTGGTGGGCAGCAGTCAGTCACTGTGTTTTTTTTTCATTCCGGGACACTGTATTGTCCCGGAATGAAGCTCGCCGGGACACGGGACATTAAACTTAAATCCGGGACAATCCCGGGCAATCCGGGACACGTGGGCACACTAATTAGAACACCTATTAGGTTTTTATTGCTGTACATGCCCCTGTTAGGGAGATTTACCCTCTCTATTTGTCCTGTTTACTATTATCATGAAAAGTGAAAGTAAAAGAAAACCCCACATTTTGTGTTGTCCCCAGAACAGGAATAGAGGGGAACTCTTCCAATGGGGACTAGTTTTAGTAACCTGGGGTTATGCAATTGGAATCCAAATGGGTTCCCCTAATTTGCAGGGATTCCCTTTCACTTGCTGTTTTGACTATGGGACAAGGAAGTAAATGGTAATTTCCCTTACTCTACCCAAAAGGGAAAAAAAAAAAGTTTTACTTATAGTTCTACTTTAATAGTAGACAGTGCAGTCTCCAGTCACTCTGCTTGCTTGGAGAAAGATAGGGAAGGAGGAGGAGGAAGGAGTGCCTTACCAACCTAGGCTATGGGGCTGTGTTTCTATTGATGCACAAAGCATGTGCATACTCATTAAGTGATTAAAGCAGCTCCTAAAAATGCTTAAGCCTCTGTGTACATTTTGGGTGTTCCCGATCATGATTTCCATGTCTCGTGCATAAGGCAGCCCATTCATTTGAATTGGCTGCCCTATGTGCATTTGTTTTGCCAATGCTGCGCTCTTCTCTTGATTTAAGCAGGACACTAATTTTTTAGGGGACTAGCCAGCACTAAACAATTTTCCTTGCTTACAGGCAATTTGTCTAGCATGGGTTTAAATGAGCTTTGGCTGTACTTCTCCTATGGATCACAGGAGTACAGCCTGCTGTCGGCTGACATCACAGAGCCGGTCTAGGCTCGGGCAAGATCACGATAATGGAGTTGGAATCTGTCCACTGGCATGCCTGGGCTGGCACTCGGCTAGGCCTCTCAGCAAGCCGTTGAGAGCCTGAGCCAGATCCAGACCCCGCCCACTCCACAGCCCAGCGCTCCAGTGAGCGCGGAGGGGGCAGAGCAGAGAGCTGCTGACTGACAGCCACCAGCTCTCTACTTACGGAGCTGTGAGAACTGAGCAATTGGCAGTGTTCGATCGGTCAGGTCTCAGTGTTATAGGCACCAGGGGATACACGGATCTTTGTCTTCCCACAGTTAAAACCCACCACCCCCCCCCCCCACACACAGTTAGCAAGCACTCCCTAGGAACACATTTAACCCTTTGATCACCCCTGATGTTAACCCCTTTCTTGCCAGTGTCATTTGTACAGTGACAGTGCATATTTTTGATCACTGATCACTGTATTGGTGTCACTGGTCCCCAAAAAAGTATCAAAAGTGTCACTTAGGGCTCATTTACACTTGCTTGGGCTTCAACACACATTAACGGCTAGTTTACACTGGCTTAAAAACAAGGGTTCGGACACGCCAAAGCGCCTGTCACTAAATAAAATGGTTAGCTTACAGTCCTGTTTACACCTTAGTTTTTCTTTGCTTTGCTTCGGCTTCACCTTGAAAATTATACCCCATGTCGCTTTAGTTGTGCTTCAAAGCGTCTTAAAAAGCCCTCATCAAAGCCCCATCGAAGCTCCACCAAAGCCTCATGGAAGCCCCATCGAAGCACCATACAAAAGCAAGGTGTAAACAGGACTGTAAGCTCACCATTTTATTTAGTGACAGAAGCTTTGACTGGTGTTCAGAGAGCTTTAACAAAGCCATGTTTAGAAGCAAGTGTAAATTAGCCCTTAGTGTCTGATTTGTCTGCCGCAATGTCGCAGTCTCGCTATAAGGTTCTGATCGCCGCCATTACTAGTAAATAAATAAAAATGCCATAAAAATATCCCATATATATTGGGTGCGCAAACCAATCAGTATACGCTTATTGGAATTTTTTTTACCAAAAATATGTAGCAGAATACATATTGGCCTAAATTGATGAAGACGTTTTATTTTTTTTATTTTTTTTGATGGATGTGTTTTATAGCAGAAAGTAAAAAAAATATTTATTTTTTTTTTCAAAATTGTGGGTCTTTTTTTTTTTTTTCTTTATAGCGTAAAAAATAAAAACTGTCGAGGTGATCAAATACCTCCCAAATGAAAGCTCTATTTGTGTGAAAAAAAAGGACATAAGTTTTACTTGGGTACAGCGTCGCATGACTGCGCAAATGCCAGGTAAATAACGCAGTGCCGTATCGCTAAAAATGGCCTGGTCATTAGGTGGGGGGAAACCTTTCGGGGCTGAAGTGGTAAATTAAAATATAATGCCGCGTACACACAAGTGGAATTTCCGTCCGAAAAATCTTGGATGGTTTTTCCGACGGAATTCCTCTCAAGCTTGTCTTGCATAAACACGGTCACACAAAAGTTCTCCGAACTTTCGACCGGCAAGAACGTGGTGACGTACAACACTACGACGAGCCGAGAAAATTAAGTTCAATGCTTCAGAGCATGCGTGATTTTTTGCGCGAATTGCATACAGACGATCGCATTTTTGGATAGGAACTTTTCCTGACCGAAAAATAGAGAACATGCGCTCAATCTTTTGCTGGCTGGAATTCAGCCAGCAAAAGACCGATGGAGCATACACACCATCGCATTTTCCGACAAAAAGCTCTCAGCTGAGTTTTGCTGGCGGCATTTCCGATCGTGTGTACACAGCATAACTATATAAATTGTTGTTCAATAAGTTATTATTTTTATACAGTTCTGGCTCAGCTAGAGATCAAATCTCATTTTGGGAGGAAGTCATGCAGAAATCTAGGTCATTGTGAACTTTTCTCGTAACCATAGTTTTGTGTTTCCTGGAATCATAAGAATCCCCCCTGGTATGTACCTGTGATAGAAGCAGAGCTGGAGATGACGGAAATTCATAAAGTTATAGCTCAGTATAATGCCACTGGCGTTGTCCTATAGTTATATATTTTCATGGCGTCTGGTTTGATTTGATATACCTCAGAAAAATGTTCCGTAGAGGAACATTAAGGAATAAATGATGTGATTAGCTGTGTACTTTACAGCAGGCTGTAACCGGAGCGCCTGCTCCACTGTGCGCACATCTTGTTATGACATGGGAGATGTGTATTTTCCATGCGGATGACTTAGAATGTCTTCATTCTGACCTTCTCAGAATTGCGCAACCGTTATAAAACATGGCATATTAAACATTTCACCCGCTAAGCATTTAGACAGATGACCTTTCCACAAAGAATATACAAAGCTTTGATTATATATTAGTTCATATCATACTGCATCTAAGTACACTGCTTTATAATGAAATGTTTTCTTATGTTAAGCGTCTGCGTGTATCATTCCATTTACAGAGGCTGTATGAGGAGAGCAGCTTGTTTATGTTCAAGTAGATAGGGAAGAAACTGGATGCTTGACTGGTCTCTGACACGACGTGTAATTTGGTTCATTTAAAAAACAAAGTGACCTGCTTTCTCTTTGTCAGTGGAAAAGCCGATATTGCTGCAGTAGGGTTGCTGGGATTCACCCAGACAGTTTGGGTTTTGAATCATGTGTCCGGGTTTCAGCCCTTCTGAAACCCAGACACGATATTCAGACAGGAATGTGTCTCGGAACAGGGGCTGATAGGAGGGTGAGGGGGCACTATGCACGCCACGTTACCATTCTCTTTGAAGTGCCCAAAGGTGTCCCATGACTGCTACAATCCTATAGTGTATACTAACAAAAATAAATTTTGCTGTGCGCCGCTGAATTGTTTGGGTTTGGCTTGAAGAAAAAGTAGCAACCCTATGCTGCAGCCACTCATATGCTGCGTACACACAATCGGATTTTCCGACAATAAATGTTGGATGTGAGCTTGTTGGCTGAAAGTCCGACCATGTGTATGCTCCATCGAAACATTTGTTGTCGGACTTTTTGCCAACAAATGTTGGCTAGCAGGTTCTCAAATTTTCCGCCAACAAAACTTTGTTGTCGGACTTTCCGATCGCGTGTACACAAGTGTGCACAAAAGTTCACACATGCTCGGAATCAAGTACGAGACGGAAGTGCTCGGTCTTGTAAAACTAGCGTCCGTAATTGAGATATCACATGACTATTGAACTTCCTTTTTATCGGCTTGTCGTGCGTTTTGTACGTTACCACGTTCCCACATTTGTAATTGTTAGCCAACATTTGTGTGACCGTGTGTATGCAAGACAAGTTGGAGCCAACATCCTTCGAACTAAATTCCACGGTTTTGTTGTCGGAAAGTTTGATCGTGTGTACAGGGCATAACACTTTAATTTTTGTCTGTCTCATCCAATTACTCACACAAAATAGACTTTACTTATAAATACCATAGCAAGGAAAAAGTATCTGTGCTGCCCTAGCATCCAACCAGCTGTTGGGTTTCATTTCTGAAGATGCAGTAGACAAGCAAAGTTGACCATGAGCCAGGGAATGGCCGGGGGGGGGGGAGCAAATGCCTCTTTTGTCCACTCTTGGTTTGATTTTTGCTGTGTTTTGAAGAAAACGTGGATGGGGATTAGCCTGCCAGGGTCTCCTTTCCCTTTGGGGTATGCATTCACTAATGCCTGGGGCATTGGGTATTTTTTTATTGTAATGCCCTGCCATTTTAGCACCTCAAGAAATAGGCAGTCAGAAAGTAAAAGCTGCATAAATTCCAGTATATATACCATAGTTTGTAGACTCTACCAAAGACATGTAGCAGGATATATTTTGGCTTACATTTATGATGAAATTTCAGTTTAATGGATACTTTTTCTAACAGAAAGTAGAAAATATTTTATAACAGAAAGTAGAAAATATTGGGTCTTTTTAAAAACAAAATCTGTATTTTTTTAATTTATATCGCAAACAAAAAAAAAAATCCCAGAGGTGATCAAATGCCACCAAAAGATTTGTGTGAAAAAAAGGATAAAAATTTAGTTTGGGTACAGTGTTGCATGGCCGTGCAATTACCAGTTAAAGTAGTGCGGTTGCTGAATGGCAAAAAAAAGTCCTGGTCAGGAAGGGGGTAAAACCTTCTGGCGGTCAAGTGATTATTTAAACAGGTCAGGCACTTCACCTGAAGGGAATTCTCAAAACAGGACATGGCTAGCATTTTCCAATACTTTATTAATACAACTGGGCCATATAATATATTATTTCACAGATTTATCTACAATAGTTTAGACGCAGATGCAGCCACAGCTATGACTGTTCTGAATAAAGCTTCTGAGACATCCAGTGTACCACCTTCTTTATATTTTCCACAGTTCCCTGTTTGTGAAAGGTGGACCATGTGATAAGCTCTACATGATATGATTGTCCTTAAGCCAAGAGTTTTAAGTGCCTTATGCCCCGTACACACGGTCGGAAATTCAGACGGGAAAAGTCCGATCAGATTATGTTGTCGGAAAATCCGATTGTGTGTGGGCTCTAGCAGGCTTTTTCCGTCGGAATTTCCGAAGGAAAAAATTTGAGGGTAGGACCTAAAATTTTCCAACAACAAAATCCGATCAGACTTTTTCCGATCATGTGTATAGAATTCCGACGCACAAAGTGCCACGCATGCTCATAATAAATTTGGGGACGAAAGCTATTGGCTACTGGCCTCTACGTAGTCCCGTCGTACGTGTTGTACGTCACCTCGTTCTGAACGATCGGATTTTCCAACAACTTTGTGCGACCGTGTGTATGCAACACAAGTTTCGGCCAAAATCCGTCAGAAAAAATCAGACTGATTTTGTGGTCGGAATGTCCAAATGTGTGTACGAGGCATTAGGTATAGGAAGGTGATTGGATAGGAGAAAATGATAAGGCTATCAGAATAGATCCTACTTGTCCCTAAGAACACTTAAAAACAATGCAGGTGTGTAAGCACTCTAACTTGAAGGCCCAGTGCTGATCAACCCACTCAAAGTGACAACAATGCAATATTTCCAGCTGTGCAAGTCTAACCTTCTCACAGTGCTGGTTTGTTAGTCATGAGCCCATAATTGTCCATAACTGCTAATATTCCAAACCAATTGAGTACCAGCCTGTAATACCCCTTCATTTTCAGTTTCCAGTGCTGTGATACTTTAAATGTCAATACTGTACTCAGAGAAACAGCCCCAAAGCATAATGTTTCAACCGTTGTGCTTGACTGTAGGGATGGTGTTCTTAGGGTCATAGTCTGCATTTTTCTTCCTCCAAACATGGTGAGTCGAGTTAATGCCATAGAGCAAAATTTTGGTCTCATCTGACCACAGCACTTTCTCCCAATACTTCTCTGAATCATTTAGATGTTCATTGGCATGACTGTACATGTGCCTTCTTGAGGAGGAAGACAAATGCTGACTATGACCCTATGGAAACATTAAGCTTTGGGGCTTTCTCTGCTAAAGGTTCAAGGGAGGGAGTGGAAACTTTGAGTTGCCAAGCGACAGCCAAGAAACCTTAAGAATTTTGAGAAGATCTGTAAAAAAGAGTGGACCAAAATCCCTCCTGAGATGTGTGCAAACCTGGTAACCAACTACAAGAAGTGTCTTACTTCTGTGCTTGCCAACAAAGGTTTCTCCATCAATTACTAAGTCATGTTTTGCTTGGGGATCAAATACTTATTTTACTCACTGAACTGCAACTCCATTAATAACATTTGTTTATGTTTTTTCTGTTTTTTTTTATTGATATTCGGTCGCTATCATTTAAAATACACTTATGATAATTATGATTTGTAAGTGGGCAAACTTACAAAATCTGCAGAGGGTCAAATAATTATTTCCCCCACTGTATATTATATACATATACACACACAGTATCTCACAAAAGTGAGTACACCCCTCACATTTTTGTAAATATTATATTATATCTTTTCATGTGACAACACTGAAAAAAATTACACTTTGCTACAATGTAAAGTAGTGAGTGTCCAGTGTGTATAACAGTGTAAATTTGCTGTCCCCTAAAAATAACTCAACACACAGCCATTAATGTCTAAACCGACCCTAAGTGAAAATGTCCAAATTGGGCCCAGTTAGCCATTTTCCCTCCCTGGTGTCATGTGATTCATTAGTGTAACAAGGTCTCAGGTGTGAATAGGGAGCAGGTGTCTAAAATTGCATCAAATTGGTATGCATGGCTGTCATCCCAGAAGTAAGCCTCTTCTAAAGATGACGCACAAGAAAGCCAACAAACAGATTGCTGAAAACAAGCAGACTAAGGACCATAGATTACTGGAACCATGTCCTGTGGTCTGATGAGACCAAGATAAACCCATTTGGTTCAGATGGTGTCAAGTGTGTGTGGCGGCAACCAGGTGAGGAGTGCAAAGACAAGTGTGTCTTGCCTACAATCAAGCATGGTGTTGGGAGTGACATGTTCTGGGGTGCATGAGTGCTGCCGTCACTGGGGAGCTACAGTTCATTGAGGGAACCATGAATGTCAACATGTACTGTGACATACTGAAGCAGAGCATGATCCACCTCCCTTTGGTGACTGGGCCACAGGGCAGTATTCCAACATGATAACAACCCCAAACACACCTCCAAGACGACCACTGCCTTGCCTAAGAAGCTGAGGGTAAAGGTGATGGACTGGCCAAGCATGTCTCCAGACCTAAACCCTATTGAGCATCTGTGGGGCATCCTCAAACGGAAGGTGGAGGTCTCTAACATCCACCAGCTTCGTGATGTCATCATGGAGGAGTGGAAGAGGCCTCCAGTGGTAACCTGTGAAGCTCTGGTGAACTCCATGCCCAAGAGGGTTAAGCGAGTGGTTGAAAATAATGGTGGCAACACAAAATATTGACACGTTGGGCCCAATTTGGACATTTTCACTTAGGGATGTACTCACTTTTGTTGCCAGCGGTTTAGACATTAATGGCTGTGTGTTGGGTTATTTTGAGGGGACAGCAAATTTACACTGTTATACAACCTGTACACTCACTACTTTACATTGTAGCAAAGTGTAATTTCTTCAGTGTTGTCACATGAAAAGAAATAATAAATTATTTACAAAAAATGTGAGGGGTGTACTCACTTTTGTGAGATACTGTATATATATATATATATATATATATATATATATATATATATATATATATACACACACACATACACACACATACACACGAGAGCACTTGGACACACTACCAGTTCCTAGACAATTTCTTACTATGTATCTGGCATTAGGGGAGCAAGTTAGTTATTATGGTAAGGCTGATTGTGTTACTGTCAGAACTAAAAAAAGAAAAGGATACTGGTGTGCAAAGGGGGACTTGTGCTGTATCTCCACTAAGCACTGACATGTTACAGAGCCATGCCCCTTCTTTAGATTGGATGATGAGAGGTACACAATGCATTAAACTGGCAGCACGGGACTGTGTAATGGCCCACAGAAGCTGCCGTGGTTCCCTTTTTCCACACTAGCTGGGATGCTTTTGTATCCTGTTCCATTTAGGTTCTCCCAATGACCATATCAGCATTACCATCATACCTAACTTCCTCCCCTATTGCTGGTTAAATAATGATAACTTGTCTAGCAACTGGTAGCATGTCCGGGTGCTCCCATGGCTTCTTTGGTGATATTCCCTGATCAGGTAACTACATTGTAAGTGCAATTTTATTATTTATCATTTAGCAAAGTAATTTTGACTGCATTATCCAGTGCACTCTGTTTTTATTGTTATAATATGACATTCACTTGGTCCTTCTGTGACTTGGAGTAGGTCTGGCACTACAGACATATAGGAAGTGTCATACAACACTATCTGTGATCATGTGTAACATACAGATCTCGCCATAATACAGCTAACTATTTGGCACATTTATAGTCAGGTGCCTAATCAGGTTGCTGTGTTATATTACTTCACTCCTGACAATACCTTATGTTAACTGCAATGTTGATTTGGTTAATTTGTATGATGTATGTGTATTTAGATGGTGCCTCAGGGGTAGGAAGGGTTAACTGTGCTGCCCAGTTTCCTGGGTATTCATGGTGCCGCCTCCTGCTGGTGACCTGTAAATACAAGGGAAGAGTAGCCCCGGGGTTCGCTCTGTGTATGGAAACCAAAGAGGAGGTTGTGTTGCGAAGTGATTAAAATCTGCCTTTTCATCTCCTCTTGATGGGAACTCGGTTTGAGTTCAGAGTAAATGGGCTTTTTGAACTTCTTACATTCTGATGTATGAGCTACTGTGGGGCAGGGATACTGGGAGGCACCAGTAGCTAGAACAATTTACTGAGTGTTGAACAATGTCAGTGAGAACTTCCATGTGTAGCACCCTGGTGTTTAGGCAGGGTTGCTAGTAAATTTAATTTGCCAGGCAGTAGTTGCCCTGGTTAATTGTTAGTTGATCCACTGATTCCTCTCTAGTTTTGGACTTGCTGCACCTTCTCTCTTCTGTCGCTAGGTGGCGTTATGCTGGTAACATTGGATGGACAAGGGCTTAGCAAGGTCAGGTTATGAATGGATGGTGTGGCCCAGCCAATGGGCAGGGGGTTCTTTAAGCCCCCTGGCCTGCTGGGAGAGCCTCATTGAGTGGAGTCAGGTGATCGGGGGTTCTGTGCCACCTGGATAGCTGTCTGGGTGGACGTGTGTTATGCTGCCCCGGGCTGCTAGGACAGAATCCTGAGGCCTATCCCAAGGACATCTGGTTGCTAGGCTGTCTGAGGGCCTATCCAGAAGCAGGAGAAGCAGCGCAGGGTTGGGACTGCAGGATTGGAATCCAACCGAGAGTAATGGTTCAGCTGGAAGGGGAACGAGTTGTGGTCGAAGGTAGGGGGGAAGCTGTCACCACTAAGGGACCATCCACCTTGTTACCTTGTTAACAGAGACCACTGTGAGTAAGCTGGAGCCAGTACCAGAGCAGTCTTCTCACCAGGTGGGGACGGTGAAGAAGTGGGAAAACTTCAGCAAGTACCAAGCCAGGGACCCAGCGGAACAGCAAAGGTGACGCTTGAGGAGCATCAGTGAGTGTCAAGCCAGGTACCTAGCGGGTCAGCAGTTGTGACGCTTAAAGAGTATCTGTGAGTGCCAAGCCAGGGACCCAGCAGGGAAGCGGGGTGATGCTTGAGGAAGATACAGAGTTCTGGAAGTGGAAGAGCTCAGGGGATCCAGTGGCGATTGGGTCAGAGAGTCTAGTGAGAGACTGGGAGCTCAGTGAGTAAAAGTCTACAGTGAGAGACTGTAGAGTGCGAGGAGAACTATTCTATGTTACCAATAGTTAAGTACAATACGGTTAGTTACTGTTACAAGATCTGTTACCATAGGAGACAGCGGTCCTACCTATACAGAAGTGGTATCCGGCTGGAGGCCTTCCACTGTATAGCTGTCTACCTATAGAAGTCTCAGAGACTGCCAATTATCATTGCATCTACTTAAGGGTGTCCTGGCCCTAACCCGCTCTCCCACAGTTCTGTTAAGAGAGAATAAATCTCTTTTGCATTTAAAAAGTGTCTGGCGCCCATCACTCCATCTTGTATCACACCCACCATGCCTTGTAACCCACTCTAAAAAGACGGATGTAAGCTATCCCTGACTCTGGAGGTCACCATTAGGCCTTTGGAGGTCCGGGACCTTGCTACACATGTAATGTAAAGTTGTAATGGATGAAGTGTCTACAGTAAAAGCAAGTTTTGTTACAACAACTGCTTGGTTTGAAGTGATTCAAGTATACATAAAAAGCATGCATGCTTGGCGTAACATACAACATGGACACCCTAGGGAGCCAGACACTGCAAGGAGAAGATACAGTACATGTGTCTTATAAGCAGCTTAGTGAACAGTTGGAGGGAAGGGAGGTTGTTGCCAGTGACTACAGTACAAGTGTCTAGGTGCAATATAGCAGCCAGCCAGTCTGGATAGCCGAGGTGACTTGGAATAGGTGACCAAAGTCACTGGTAGCGAAGAAGCCTGTGTGCTTGAGTTCCTTCCCCAGCAATTGGTAAACACAACTTGGGTCCAATTGCATTGCAGGAATCCTAGGGACCCAGCCTGGGAGTCACGGAAGACAGAATGAGGCCTCAGAGATTAGAAGCACAGATAGCAAATGGTAAAGGTGCTTCCTGGGATACAAATCTAACCTGGGATACAAATATAACAGTAGGATTTGAGAATAGCGATCAAACACACAAATGTAAAAGAGTAAAGATTTAAACATGCATATCAGAGTCAATGGGAGGAGGTGGTGGCTGCTGGTCTTGGTGGAGTCTGTTTGCACGCTAGGCAGACCGGGTCTAACACCATCTCAGATGTAGCTTGGCCCCCTGCTGCCTTTCCATGTACACGCGTGATAACATTTACAAGCTGCCCTAGGGTCTAGAGCAGAGGTCTCCAAACTTTCTAAACAATGGGCCAGTTTGCTGTCCTTGAGACTTTTGGGGGGCCAGACTGTGGCCAGTAGGAGTAGTAAATGCCCCATCATAGGTTTTAGTGGAAGGAATAGAACCCAATTGTTGATAGCAGTGGGAGGAATAGCATTCCATCCTAGTGCCCCATCATTAGTGTCAGTTGTGTATATAATAGTGCCCCAAGGGCTGGTTAGAGGCAAGCAAAGGGCTACATCCGGCCCCAGGGCTGCAGTTTGGAGACCATTATTCTAGAGGAATTACCTCTGCAGAGAAGCAGCTCTACAAATCAACTCCCTTCCTGCTACACAGCTAAAGCTCTCCAGCAGCCAGCATACAGGAATACATCTCTCATGAGTTAGGAAGTGTACTTGGTTATGTCAGCTTCCAACTGGCTAGCTCCCAGTTTTTTCTCTTTTTTTTAAATTTCCTTTAAGCATTAAAATTACATAGGGGGTAAAGGGATAGGTGCATAGGCGTGTGCAAGGGGTGTGCCAGGTGTGCCTGGGCACACCCTAATCACTATGTGCGTTGACAATTCCCACCGCCCTGCTGGCTTCCCTCCTCTCATCTCCCCCCGGCTGCTGCGGAGCAAGTTTCAGGCTGGAGGGGCTAGTAAATAGTTCCTTTTCTAAATAAACACTGTGAACACACTCACTCACTGTGTCCATTCATAACTGAAGTAGTTTGTGAATGAATAAGGAAGCCACTCAGCACAGAGCACTTCCCATTCAGTCACTGCCCCGTACAGGTGAGGCTGCAGAGAAAGGCATGTGTGTTTGAGCTTTCGGTGCACACTCTAATGCAATAGACTGTGCACATCTATGGATGGGTGTGAACTAAGCGTTCTACTTTTCCTCTGTTTCGCCTGCAAAGATACTGCTAATCCAACTTCATAATATAAGAATATATATTGCAAATGTTCTGTTTATAGCTGTTTAATTAGTAAGTGCTTTAAATTGCAAATGTAAGCATTTCCCACGCAATTCAGGGATCATTTACTGACGTCAAGTAAACAGAAATATCAGTACTTAAATTCTACCAGCAGATGGCACTGTTTGTCATTATATTTTGCATAATAGGCTTTGAAGGAAAGGAAAAGAATAGTTACATTTTTAGCAATTTTTCATCAAAAAGATAACATACACACAATATTAGGTAATATTATTTTAAAGCGTTATGGAAAATATTAGTAAATTGTTAATAGGGTCACTAAGATGATTAATGCATATCCAGAGATAAATATAGCCACAAACTTGACAATGAAATCTATAATCATTCGAAAAATTTTATTACAGTATTAATGTTATACTGCCCACACTACTTACAGCTTTACATCTTGTACATTAAGGTTATTTTGATATACTCATCAAAATTTTTTTATTATTTTTTTTTGAAGTTTCATTTGCATATCGTGTAAATCACAATTATAATGCAATGCATGTACGTTAAGAGTACAATAAGAGTCGATTTGTGATACACTAATTGTCTGCATATAAACCTCTGTTCAAAATATCCAAAGCATAAACACCCTATGTAGTTTACTGTATGTCAAACAGTCCCAGTTTAGAAAATTGTGTCATTTACCTCTGACAAAGGGGTTCTGCAAGGTTCACTTTGGGTAAAAAAAATTCAACTTTAATAGATCAGTGGTGTGCTGGCAAATATGTATGCTGCGACATTTAGATCAATTATAATTTTTTAGACATAATTACCGGTATTTGGTTGATTAAGGTTCACCATTGAGTCAGGTCAGAAGGATTTGGGTTCATTCATCCATTGTTTTTCAGGCCAAAAAAACAAAGGGTTTCCCTAAGGAATATCCTATTATGGTGGGATCGTAATTCCTTATCCAACATACCTAAAAGACACATCAGAGGGTTACATAGGACAGGCTGTTAAAACTTGGGGATATGTTGCCAATACAAATATTGGACATTCTCAAGTCATATGAGAAAAATTGTAGATAAGAACCAACAAAAGGAAGAGTAAATAGGATTATTATTGGTGCTGAAACAAGATCAGACAACAATACAGAAGTTGACCAAAGGTGGCGGTTAAGCAGAAAAACCAAGTGATTTGGTGAAAGTTGGCTGAAAAAGTCCTGCCGTGTGTATGCAATATCAACTTGGGGCCAACGCCCTTTGGACAAAAATCCACGGGAAAGTTGGTCCACGGTCCGATCGTGTGTATGAGGCTTTAGAGGCACCTCTCTACTCTTTTATTTTTTTGGTCACACAACCTATCACATTGCTATAATCTTTTTATATGGACTATAAACTGAAGGATCTGACATAAACATGAAGGACATGAATAAATGGCTATGGAACAAATCATCTGAGTTGCCATTATTTCTTATCAGGAATTTTCTTTTAATATATAAGTGCTTTGGATTACATATTTTTCCAGAACGAATTATGCTCCCAATCCAAGGTTTTACTGTACAGAGAAAGTCAGTTGTGCACAAAATCATTAAAAAGAGACTTCAACAACCTTGTTAATGTTATAATTGTGTTCCCATGTTGTGTATGCAGTTGATCTGGGTCTGAGTAAGTAGGGATATGTATTGAGAGATCCTGTGACCTAGGAGTATGGACCCAGTAAGGATCTGGTTAGAGAGTGAGTACAGAGTAATAGAGGGAAATGTAATCAGATGGGACGAGAGGGGGAACGAGAGGATAGGTTAGGTTGTTGGGTAGCCACTGAGGAGTGACCTTCGTTTCTCTTCAATAGGTTGAAGATCTGTGGTGTCCCAAATGGCTTCTGTCAGTGCTTATGTAATGAATACAAATTCTCCAGGCACATGCATATTGGTCTGATTTGTCTTGGAGTCAGGCTGTCAGCTCCAGTCCTCAAGCTCCAGTCCAACAAGTCAAGTCTTCAGGCCTGCCATTATTTTGCACAGGTGATTTGATCAGTTTCACTGCCTTAGTAATTACCACAGCTGTTTCATATGAGGGAAAGCCTGAAAACATGACCTGTGGGGGCGCCTTTAGGACTGGAGTTGAGAAACACTGCCATAGACTATAATGTAAATAGTGCTGCAAATCGTACCTGTGTCTATATCAGCACTGCTTGAGACTGAAAGAAGTTAAACATTAACCCTTTGCTAGTTAAACTTTTGTTCATAACATCACTGTTCCTCCCTGTGACATGGACAGCCCCTCTCACTGAAGTAACCATTACAAATCTCACAGTAGTGCTGTGCTGAAGTAGTGGTTGAAGTTGGGCTTTAAATCGCACTACTTTTACCACTTAAGGACCGAGTCTTTTTTTGAGATTTGTTGTTTACAAGTTAAAAATTGTTTTTTTTTTTTGCTAGAAAATTACTTAGAACCCCTAAACATTATACTTTTTTTTCTAACACCCTAGAGCAGGGGTCGTCAACCCCCGGTCCCCGGCCCACTACCGGGCCGTGGCCCTTCTGCAGCCGGGCCGCGGGTGCGGGCGGCCAGCTAGAGACATGCTAGGCTGCTGGCGTGAGAGCGCTGGGTGGATGGAAGAAGCGAGCGGGCGGGCAAGCAGAGATGATATCATCTCTCTCCACCCCCCGCATCACCGCTCTTCCGCCCTCAAAGCCAGTGCTCTGTCTCAGTGTCGGAGGTGCGGCGGGGAGCAGAGAGATGACGTCATCTCATACTGCCCACCCCGCATCACCGCTCTCGTGAGGCTCCTCGCTGTGTGGTGGTTCAGCGGTGCAGATTGCCTGCCCCCCCCCCCCTGCGCCCGGACAGCTAATCAGGAATGGCAAAAGGGTGGAGCCAGAGAGTGACAGCCGGAGGAGTCCCAGACCCTCCCTCTGCCAGGTGAGACCGGCTGCAGCATGAGGAGGGAGACACCCTGCTACATTCAGAGGGGCGATCCCACAGAGATGTGATGTCATCAGTGACAGGTGAGCTGTGTGTGGGAGTACAGGTGAGGTGTGCTGGGACTTGTAGTTCACCCCCCTCAGCTGTCTGCCTGACAAACCACAAGGGGCGCTCCACTCACTCCGCATCTGGTGACAGGCAACGTGGCAGGTGGCGTGGCAAGTTACATTCCACATCTGGTGACAGGCAACGTGGCAAGTGACAATCCACATCTTGCGTCAGTAAGCATGGCAGGCGATGTGGCAAGTGACATTCCGCATCTGGTGACAGGCAGCGTGGCAAGTGACAATCCACATCTGGTAGCAGGCGACGGTGGAAGGTACACTCAGTGCTCCCACTGATTCTACATTATGGTAAGTTGAACTATTTAATTTATTACTACAATGTAATAATAGAAATAATGTGCATCAATCACTCTGACACCATATCAAACATGGTGCCGGGATGATTGAAGCGCCAACACCAGCCATTGCCCGCAAAAAATCGTGCCCCCCACCCCCCGGTCCTTGGTACAATTTTCTTCCACGCAGCCGGTCCCCGGTGCCAAAAAGGTTGGGGACCACTGCCCTAGAGAATAAAATGGCGGTCGTTGCAATACTTTCTGTCACACCGTATTTGTGCAGAGGTCTTACAAGCGCACTTTTTTGGGAAAAAATACACTTTTTTGAATAAGAAAATAAGACAACAGTAAAGTTATGCTGAGTAAATTGATACCCAACATCTCATGCTTCGAAATTGCACCCGCTCGTGGAATGGGACAAACTTTTACCCTTAAAAATCTCCATAGGCGACGTTTAAAAAATTCTACAGGTTACATGTTTTTTTGCTCTACCGATCTTGGCGATACCTCACATGTGTGGTTTGAATTTTATATGTGGGAGCTGCTGACGTATGCGTTTGCTTCTGCACGCGAGCTCGGCGGGACCGGGCGCGTTTAAAAAATTAGGTTTTTTTTCTTATTTATTTTACCTTTTATTTTTTATTTTTACACTATTCTTTAAAAAAAAAAAAAATTGTGTCACTTTTATTCCTATTTTATTCCTATTACAAGGAATGTAAACATCCCTTGTAATAGAAAAAAAAGCAGACAGGTCCTCTTAAATATGAGATCTGGGGTCAAAAAGACCTCAGATGTCATATTTACACTAAAATGCAATAAAAAAATGCAATTCCGCCCTGCAATGGTATGTAGAAGGGTTGGGGCCATCTTCCCCTCATTAGTCTCCATACCCAGCAAGGAAGAGGATCCGATCGCCTCCGCCACTGCCGACAGCTCCGGTAAGCGACGGAGGGCACCGGAGCGAACAGGCCCCTCTCCCGCCACCGATAAAAGTGATCTCCCAGTGATTCCGTCACATAGAGCGCAGAAACCTGACCGCCGGCCGAAGAAGAGGATACTGGGGTTATAGCAGCTAGCAGCTGCCATAACACCGATATTCTTCTTCAAAGTTAGGACGTATATCGGCGTGCGGCGGTCCAGAAGTGGTTAAATTGTACCGGGTGTGATCACAGGCTTACCCCCCTTCATGGCCAGGCCATTTTTTACGGCACTGCATTACTTTAACTGACAATTGTGCGGTCATATGACACTGTACCCAAATAAAATGTATGTCATTTATTTCCCACAAATAGAGCTTTCTTTTGGTGGTATTTGATCATCACTGCGTTATGTTTTTTTGAGCTATAAAACAAAAAAGACCGACATTTTTGAAAAAAATATATATTTTTTTTATTTTCTGCTATAAAACACATCCATTAAAAAAATTTTAAAAATCTATTTTTTTTTCATACATTTAAGCCAATATGTATTCTGCTACATAAAAAATGGTAAAAAAATAAAAATAAAATTGCAGATTTTTAGATAGCATCTACAAACTGTGGTATATATTTATAGTTTCTTTTTTAAAACTAGTAATGGGGGCGATCAGCGACTTATAGCGAGATTGCGATATTGTGGTGGACAATCGGACACTGACACTTTTGGGAACCAGCGACACTAACACAGTGATCAGTGCTAAAAAAATATGCACCGTCACTCTAAATACTAAATACACTGGCTGGGAAGGGGTTAAACATCTAGCGAGATCAAAGGGTTAACTGTGTGCCTAGCCAGTGTTTTTGTGTACTGTGTGAGTTTGCAGGAACACAGAATCCATCCCTTTCCCCCTGTCAGAACGGAGATTTGCCGTGTTTACATAAGCAGATCTCCAGTCTGTGTGTTTTACTGACGATCAGCGGGTGTTAATAATCACAGCAGAAACCGCCTACCGGCGGTGCGTGTGCGCTCCCTGCAGGCGGAAGTACAGAATCATCTATCTATATATATATATATATATATATACACATGTATAACCAGCCTTAGACTATATAACACATTTTGATATTTAAAGTGTAAGAGAAACACCTGAAAATAAAAGTGTTGCAAACTAGCAGCATTTCCTGAACATGTAAAGCGCACAGTTGAACTTGTGTTCTAACCACATTATTTGTGTTTGCTGAGCCCACATCACTGCAAGGTTTTACTAATCAGCTGTTTGAATGTCATATCCTGTACCAAATACAAGATTATCTTGCACATCTGACAGCAGTCTTTGTGCAAACATAACCAGAAAAGGTCTAAATGTAATTTTCCATTTCTTATCACAATGTCACAACACAGAGGAAACAGTGGGAACGTATCATTTAGCAGCGGGGGATTCTGCTTGTTATCGCAAAATTGGTTTGGATGGCATACTTTTTTTTTAGGACAAAGTATTAGTTGTAATATTTTCTTTCAAATTACAGGAAAAATAGTAATAATAAGTCGTTCAAAACACAGTCTTGGATATTGGATGAGCAATGTTTAACTCTAGCTCAAATAATGTCTTGGATTTAAGTAGTTCTAATGGCAAAAGGGATAGGCTTCTCCAAGGGAAAGGGTTTTCAGGGATTGCCTAAAAGTGGACAGAGTAGGAGATAGTTGGACAAATTGGGGTAGGGAGCTCCATAGGATAGGAGAGGCTCAGGAAAAGTCTTGGACGTGAGCATGGGAGAAGATGACAAGCGAGCTAGAGAGCAGGAGGTCTTGTAAAGGAACGAAGAGAACGATTTGGTTGGTATTTTGAGACAAGGCTAGTGATGTAGCTGGGGGCCAAGTTGGGGATGGCTTTGTAAGTTGTTGTAAGTATTTTGAATTTAATTCAGTGGGTGAGTGGCAGCTAATGAAGGGATTGGCAGAGCGGGGTAGCAGACGCTGAACAGTTGGTAAGGTGAATGAGTCTGGCAGTAGCATTCATGATGGACTGGACAGGGGGATAGCCTGAATTATCACTATGGGGGTTAAAAAATGTTAAATATGTGTTCCATATTTCAAAAAGGACCATCAAAAGTTTCCTATTGTTGCCTGCTACAAACATTTGTTAAAGGAAAATTATATTTCTTGAGTGCAATGTTTACCTTCAGTCCCCTGATCAAATTGCAATTTTTAAGCATGATTTACACTCATTTCTAATGTTGCACATAGGGCAGCCCATCCATTTCAATGGGTTGCCCTCTTTGTGTTTGTTGCCCAAAAGAAGCTCCTGCTCCTTTTTGGGCGATAAGCTTCACGCAGGTTTTAAAGGCGCGTTTTGCTGCTAATTACGCTCAAATTTGTCGCATAACAGACACCGCGGAATCACATTGCTTTTGGTGTACTATTAAGAATGAATGGCACCCAAACACACTTCAAGCATTTTACTACGATTTTAATGTAATTTAGAGTCGTGGCAAGTCTGCCAGCAATTCGAAATCGGGACCTAAAAGAATATTATATAACTTATAATATAACAAAAGGGGGGTTGGGACTTTAAATGAGGCACATTATATGTACCTCCATCCCGAGTACGTACGGTAACCAAAAAGGGAGGATTATAATATAACTTTCATAATAACAAGTTAGTGCTTCATGTTTTTGAGGTTGTATTTTTATGTTGGCTAGTAGAGGGGGCAATCAATCACTTTATAATACTCTGCATTCTTTCTTCACAAATGTTGAGATGAAATGTCAACCACGCATTGTTTTCAGTAAGACAGCTATCTCATAGACATGTGAAGCACTTCCTCCCTAGGCAGCTGCTGAGTAGTTGGGTAAGACCGCTTCCAGTAGTGACCCACCCTGAGCAAAACTCGACACTCACCAACAGTCCAGTAGCAATGCAAAGGGTTTTTATTAGGGTCAAGAACAACCCTGCAATGGAAGTTTAGTTTATTTGAATGCAATGATGACAGCACTAATACAATATTAAACACTGGCACAAACAATGCCAATGTAAAATAGGCAACTACACAGTAAAACAAGTAGCTATAGAGAGAAGTAAGTTTGAGATATTCAACAATATAACCTATCTACTACTTAAAGCCCCTAATTAGATCACTAGCCAGTGGAAAAAAGATTTAAAGTCCTACTTCTGGGGGGGGCTTCAAACTCAGGCCTCGGTCCCTGCCCTCATATGGCAGCACTGAGCAAATAACCAAGCACCGGGGGGGGGGGGGGGGGGGGGGGAAGGGGAATGAGTCACATGCTCCGACATGAAAGTGCAAGATATTTTCGTTACACCTGGAGGCTGAATAGAGCTGCAAGGGAGGAAGGGAAGGTACATTTTAACTGCTGAGGACCAAACGTTGAAACAAAGCTGTTGCTTGGCCTGTGCTTTTCAGGCAAGTTCTCTAAAGTGAGTGATGACCTGTTTTGGGTAAATAACAGAGCACAGCAGAGAACGGGACAAAATTGTTCAACTCCCTTGAGCGTGTTTCCAATCATCTGTAGTTCCATGCTGCAATAAGCATAGGAAGAGCCTGCACACAGCAAAATCAACGATACCTTGAAACACTGTCCATGTTTGACCAGTGTAAGATTTTTTTTAAATGCATGGAAAAAAATAACTTCCCCTTTTCAAATGTGGGGAATCAAAATTAAACTACAGATATGGCTCAATCTTTCAGTTACCTTAGTCTTAAAACACCATAGGGTTACAAAAATAAAAATGTATTATACAAAAACATACATTGTTAAAAACATAGACAAGTAGATACTAAACACCAGATGGTACATTTTAGGGAGCACACAATTATCTGACTCAATCTAGGAAAATAGAGATCAAACAAATTCCACGATGGTGTACACGGAAACAATTCTCCAGTTGCAAACTCTACATGTTTCGCGGTTACCCGCTTCCTCAGGAGTATACTTGTCAGAGATTGCCTTTACAGGCTTTGTGACGCCCAAGCATTTTGATACTGGCTATTTGGGTGAGTCTCTTTCGCTTCTATAAGTACATTCCTATTGGACCTTATCCTTAACACTGGAGGTGACCTTGAGGGGGTATACTACGGTTCTTATGCAAACCTTAGCCTACAGATATATGATGTCTCACCATGTTGGTTGGTGACTCATTCTGTGTCTGTTATCTGCTCATGATCATCTATCCCAAATTGTACATGTTGGCTTATCTGTGTTTCTTTTGTAGATCATTCTCTGACAAGTATACTCCTGAGGAAGCGGCTAACCGTGAAACATGTTGAGTTTGCAACTGGAGAATTGTTTCCGTGTACACTATCGTGGAATTTGTTTGACCGCTCTTTTCCTCGATAGCGTCAGAGAATTGTGTTCTCCCTAAAAAGTAGCATCCGGTGTTTACTATCTACTTGTCTGTTTTTAACAATGTATGTTTTTGTATAATAAATTTATATTTTTGTAACCCTATTGTGTAAGTCTATACTGTACCATGAAAGTCCACATTGCCTCCACAATTTTAAATTTCTCTATTCAGTTTTAGGATGAAGATACTTTATTTATTTCTTTATCAAGTAGCTTTTTATATTAGTATTAAAACAGGGTAAATTTAGAGGTCTAAATTTAGTAGTGTCTTGGTTTTTTTAACATTGTCATTTTGAAACTCTGGTTTTCTGGGTCAGTTCAACCAAACAAATAGCAGAGCGTATGTGTTGCTTTATCTTCTAATATAAAAAAAATAAAAAAACACAAAAATATTTTAATAGGACCTTACATAACGAATATTACAGTTTGTTGTTTTTAATCCCTCACAAGAAAAACAACTAAAATCAAATGTACCAACCTCATCAACAATCAATCCTTTAAAAGTTAAGCATGCTTCTCACCTCTTAAGATAGTTTGCAACATGTGCAGAGAGAATTAAAAGCAGCTGTTGTAGCTCCATTCAGTACCATATGTTCAGTCATGCATACAGAACAGGCTGACAGATATAGAGCAGAACATTAAAATAGGTCACATCTTATATACTATTATTTCACAGACGTGCTGAATGAAGCTTAAGAAAAGAGACTGAAAAATAAAGCTTGAAATGTGTCAGCCAAAACATTTCAATCAAAATAAAAGGCAGCAGGCTTACATATTCCACAGATATACATAGCAATGTGAATATACTATGAAAACAACCTGTTTCTAATCACTGTACTCTTACTTTGACAACAACATCTTATTCATACCAGAAATTTGGTGAAAAATAGGTACTACTGTGAAGCCTACTATTTAGGGAAAAAAATATATGTTTTGAAGTGAATACATGACCACATCTCTGGTGATAGCCTAGATACACCGATTGGGAGACACTATGCTCTCAACCCCAGATGTACTGTAGGTCTAAAGGTATAATGTCTCTAGCCCTCAATAGAATTCACTTGAATACAAGAGTGGAAGACTTCAACAGAATTGTCTTGCAAAAAGAGAACCGAATGGATTTTCAACCTGAGCGTTAAGCCTCGTACACACGATTGGATTTTCAGCAAACAAAGCGTCAGACTTTTGTCCGAAGGGCGTGTGCATGGATTTTGTCTTGCATACAAACGGTACACAATTGTTGGCCAACAAACATGAACGTAGTAATGTACTACGTGCAATTTCAGTCCTTGAGCGCCACCCTTTGGGCACCTTCTGCTAATGTCGTGTTTGGTGAGCATTGATTCCGAGCATGCGTGTTTGTACTTTGTACTACTAGCCTGCTAACCAACATTTGTTGGAGAGAAGTTGGACAATTGTCTGAAGGAGCGTACTAACGGTCGGATTTCAGGCAAACAGTCTGTCATCGCACAATTCCCTGCCGAAAATCCGATTGTGTTTATGAGGCTTTAGTTTCTCTAGCTTTAAACCGTGTGTTTGAAGGTTAATATACAGTATGTGTGCATCATTTCCCCAAACTGACCAAAAACTATTCTGCTGTACTGTATATGGGTAAAAATATATGTTATTTATTGTTCAAGATAAACGTGGTATGTATGCATTGTTTCTAAATGTTATCCTTTACAAGTGTGACTTTTGCGACTTTTTAGGGTGTTGGTGGCATTTGGCCTGGATCTTTTGGTGGACTTCCTGCCATGTGGCCACCAGAGTCACCAGAGGCATTCTGATGGTGGAGGATCCATTCTCAGATGGCCATCAAAGATAAACTCCAAGCACCCAATGCAGAATTCTTTAGAAATGTGCAAATCAGGTACTGGATGGCATCACTCATACGTAACAAAAACCTTTCTGGCCAGCTAACCAACTTTGGACACATTTGCTACCACACTCTGTAATGCCCAAACGTCTACCATTTATTCACACCTTAAACCATTACCAACTCATACTGCTCAAGCCTGTAATAACAAATGAAAAAAAGACTTGCACCCAAATCTGAGGAGGACTGGCAACAAATTTAGTCCACAGTCACCACTAGCACTATTAATATTATTTTCCTAGAATCAGCTCCTAGATCCTAACATTCTGGTACATGGTAGCCTTTAGACTGGCGCATCTTAATTCTGCATAATCTGATAAAAGTTTTTGAAGATGCAACCATAGACGTCATGCACATTTGGTAAGTTTGCCCAATGCTAAGCAGACTCCGGACCAAAATATTCTAACTTCTACAAAGCTTATTTCATACTCATATCCCTAAAGACCCCAGACTGGCATTCCTCCATCTCCAACTACCCTCCCTCAATTAACATCAGAACAAACTGACTACCTATATTTTATTATCAACTAAACAAACTATAGCATATGCTTGGTAAAAGTAATTTACACTTTTTGCAAAGGTAAGACAGAGAATTGATTCTTTCTTTAATAACAAAAAACTAACATGTGTACTTACTGACTCCCACAAATGGTTCCTTACAATGTGGAGCCCTTGGATTCGACATGCTCAGCCTTCGCTCTCTGCCAACAGCCCTATATTTTTATATTGAACAAAGCCATGGAGAGGGAAAGCTAAAGGACTCTAACACTATACACCCCTCCTTTTGTTATACAGTGGAACCTCAGATTACGAGCATAATCCGTTCCAGGAGTATGCTCGTAATCCAAAGTACTCGCAATCAAAGCGAGTTTTCCCATTGAAGTCAATGGAAACGAAAATAATTTGTTCCGCATTGACTTCAATATGATGCAATACCGCATGCGGCCAGAGGCGGGGGGCACCGGAGAGCCTCGGAAACGGACAAAAAGGCCCAAGCAAACTTCAGCTGACCTCGGCAAACCTCGTAAAGACTCCGTTCACGAGCCTTTCCGAGGTTTGCTGAGTTCAGCCGAACTGTCCCTGGGCCTTTCCGTGCCTTTCTGAATGCTGACGATCAGCACTGTTCGGCTCCGGCGCCCCCCACTTCAGGCCAAAAGCGGTACTGCACACCGCTTTTGGCCTGAATCCTGCTTGTTTTGCGAGACAACACTCGCAAACCGAGTTAGGATTTTTAGAAATACAGTGCTCGTTTTGCGAAACGCTCGTTAACCGAGTTACTCGCAAACCAAGGTTGCACTGTACTTTCTTTTTGGCATTTTACACTTCTCTCACCTTTCACTGTACACAAAGGGGTCACATCCTAGACCTAATTTTTTACTATACACCAAGCGATCACACCCTAGACCTCAACACTCCATGATCAGGCATTCCAACACACATTTTAGCTATCAGGATGTCCAATGCTTGCCTAATATATTCCAATGTCACAGTTGGAGAGTATGGGTTTGATTTACTAAAACTGTAGAGTGCAAAATCTGGTGCAACTGTGCATGGTAGACAATCAGCTTCTAACTTCAGCTTGTTCAATTAAGCTTTGATGAAAAAAAAAAAAAAAAAACTGGAAGCTGATTGGTTTCTATGCAGAGCTGCACCAGATTCTGTACTCTCCAGTTTTGGTAAATCAAACCATATGTAAACAATGCATGCTTTGTCTCCCCTTCTCCAGCTTTCTGATTTCTTGCTTCACATGCTGACGTCATTGGTATGCACGTTTCTTAGAATGTACCTTAGCAATATGTGATACATGAAATGTGTCACTTTATTGCTTGCCATTAATGTACCAACATACAGTATATCCAAACCCTATGGTTACATTGCTGCATCTGTTATATGTTAAAAAAAAAACTATGAAAATGATATATTATATTTTCAAGAGCCTGTATGTTGAAGGCTAGCAGTTGCTGTTTTCCCATCAGCTTCTACCTGTTCTCTGCTCTGTGTGAGACAGAGTTATTGACATACAGGCATCTGACTGAGCAGCCGATAAGTGCCTCAGCCTCACACAGGGTCACAGCAAGCAGAATAAAGCTCAAGGGAATACAGCAGCTACTGGACCCAGGCAAATCCTTAAGCAGTGCAAGAGGGGTTTAAAACAGAGGCAGGCTCATGAACCATAAATCTATGGCTGATCGGTGTGTATATATATATATATATATATATATATATATATATATATATATATATATACATACAGTATCTCACAAAAGTGAGTAAACCCCTCACATTTTTGTAAATATTTGATTCTATCTTATCATGTGACAACACTGAAGAAATGCTACAGTGTAAAGTAGTGAGTGTACAGCTTGTATAACAATGTAAATTTGCTGTCCCCTCAAAATAAATCAACACACAGCTATTAATGGGGAGCAACAGTTCACTGAGGAAACCATGAATGCCAACATGTACTGTGACATACTGAAGCAGAGTATGATCCCCTCCCTTCGGACACTAGGCCGCAGGGCAATATTCCAACATGATGACCCCAAACACACCTCCAAGACGACCACTGCCATGCTAAAGAAGCTGAGTGTAAAGGTGATGGACTGGCCAAGCATGTCTCCAGACCTAAACCCTATTGAGCATCTGTGGGGCATCCTCAAACGGGGGGTGGAGGAGCGCAAGGTCTCTAACATCCACCAGCTCCGTGATGTCCTCATGGAGGTGTGGAAGAGGACTCCAGTGGCAACCTGTGAAGCTCTGGTGAACTCCATGGACAAGAGGGTTAAGCCAGTGCTGGAAAATAATGGTGGCCACACAAAATATTGACACTTTGGGCCCAATTTGGACATTTTCACTTAGGGGTGTACTCACTTTTGTTGCCAGCGGTTTAGACATTAATGGCTGTGTGTTGAGTTATTTTGAGGGGACAGCAAATCTGCACTGTTATACAAGCTGTACACTCACTACTTTACAATGTAGCAATGTGTCATTTCTTCAGTGTTGTCACATGAAAAGATATAATGCGGTTCGTTTTGTTCCATGTAAATATTCAGTCAAATTTTTCATTGTTCGGAGATTCGGGTATGTACGAATACCCGAATTACAGTATAAACAAAGTTTACGAATGCTCCAAATAACAAAACGAAAATCGTCCGAATTTCCCAAATTCGAATTGAAATTCGAAATATATTTTACATCGAATTCCAGTCGAATTCCAACTGCAAACATGTTTCTAAAATCATAGACTCTGTGTGTTATTAGAGTATTCGAAATAATGCTGTTTTAGTTAAGCCAAAGGTGATTTAACCACTTTCAGACCGGACCAATTTGCAGCCAAAGGACCAGGCCCCTTTTTGCGATTCGGCACTGCGTCGCTTTAACTGACAATTGCGCGGTCGTGCGACGTGGCTCCCAAACAAAATTTACGTCCTTTTTTTCCCACAAATAGAGCTTTCTTTTGGTGGTATTTGATCGCCCCTGCGGTTTTTATTTTTTGCGCTATAAACACAAATAGAGCGACAATTTTGAAAAAAATGCATTTTTTTTTTTTGCTATAATAAATATCCCCAAAAAATATATAAAAAAACTTTTTTTTTCCTAAGTTTAGGCCGATACGTATTCTTCTACATATTTTTGGTAAAAAAAATCGCAATAGCGATTATTGATCGGTTTGCGCAGAAGTTATAGCGTTTACAAGATAATAGTGGGATAGTTTTATAGCATTTTTATTAATAATTTTTTTTTTATTAGTAATGGCGGAGATCTGCGATTTTTTTTGTGACTGCGACATTATGGCCGACACATCGGACATTTTTGACACATTTTTGGGACCATTTTAATTTTTACAGCAATTAATGCTATTTAAATGCATTGATTTCTGTATAAATGACACTGGCAGTGAAGGGGTTAACCACAAGGGGGCAGTGTAAGGGTTAAGTATGCCTAGGGGTGTGTTTTTTACTGTGGGGGGGGTGGCTGTCAGCTAGTGAATGCTGATCTCTGCTCCAATCACAGGGAGCAGAGATCGGCGTCACTAGTTGCTAGGAAGAACGGGGAGATGCTATTTATCTCGGCATCTCCCCGTTCAGCCGCCCCGTGAGACGATCGCGGGGGTCCCCGCTGCGATCGAGTCCGCGGGGACCGCGATCGGACTCACGGGGGTCCCGACCGGCGCAGGAGCGAGCCGCTCCCGGCGCCCTCCCGATGGCACGGACAGGCAGAAAGGAGGGACTTATATATACGCCCTCCTGCCTGTACGTGCCATTCTGTCGACGTATATCGTCGTGCGCCGGTCGGCAAGTGGTTAAAGCACCATTGTAATCATTTGATGAAGATTTTTCTTTTGTTTTGTTTTTTTTTATTTTGCCACATCCGACCAAAAAAAAAATATATAAATTTTTTGATTTGGCCGATGTATGAATTTAAAAAAAATCAGTAAATTCAAAGGAAATAAAAAAAAAAGACATAAAACTAATTCCGAATACGAATCCCGTATACACGATGGAACGAATCAAACGAATTTAACGAAACTAAAAAAAACGATATTAACGAATCGAAACAAATTTTTTTCGTCATGCACATGTCTATTTAACACATCTGTGTATGCTTTAATACATGTGTGTATGTATTACAGTAATGCTTTCTGTGTTGGTGTGTTGCATTGCCATTCATTTTGAATGCCACTCCAAAGCGCTAAGGCAATGTGGCTTAAACCCACATGCATTGCAGTGCACAATAATGCATAGTAATGCACTACCATGTGTTGTAGTGCACTGTGGTGCCAAAAATGTGCATGCCCATTTTTTTGGAAACTTTTGGTGTGTTGCCAGCTCATTCATTGAATGGCTTAACACAATGCATGACAAAAAGTAAAGCAATGCACCAGGACACCAAGCTGTGATGTCCATTAAAATTTTGCCACTCAGTAGATGAATCCAGTGAGAATTGATTTGTTCTTTTGCCACCATTGGCTCCAGTTCTACAGATGATTTACTGATAGTTCACTTGATAACCTAATTTACAGGCATTATCAATGATGCGCCTATTATATATACAGTAGCCTGCTTTAAAGATAAACTAATATCAATAAAAATGATAGCGTGCTGTATATATTAATGTTAAACATTTCTTCATGGTTTAAGGAGGAACTTAAAACTATAGGCCCTTTCACAACAATCTTCTGATATAAGACTCGCAGTAATGTAATGGCCTTTTAGCTATCAAGAGCGTATGAGTAATGTGGTATTAAAATGATATTATGTCTGTGCCAAAAGTGAACAATGCAGGCAGCTATAGCAATATCGAGTGCCCTTTACCTCCAAGCAAAAGCACATGCACACACACACTCCTTCACCGCATACAGGAGAGCCATGGTGGCACACGTCAGAATGAATTTAGTAGCCATTTAAGTGACCTTAGAACAAGGACGCTGTTCATTCAGATCAGTTAATGAACTCATTTACATCTATAAGACATTTTCATGATTTAATGAGGCAATGTTGAATGCTCAGTTTTTGAAGAAGTCCAATTAAATAATTCTTGTCCAAACACAAATGTCTCAATAGTTTCTAGTGTCAATCTAAATATAAACTATTAATAATTTTAGATCAGGTTCTGTAATTGTAAGAATGCGCAGATCATATGATGTACTTTATCAAGCAAGCTCAATTATTTCCTGTCTACGGCCACCCAAGTTGAGGAAAAAGTCTTGCTTACCCTAAACAGTGGGCATCTATAGCTACCTCCATGTTAGAGAGGTCGCCCATCTCAGTGACTGGCAATCAGTAGCTTGCATGATGTGGAAGTAATCAGAAATTACATGGAAAAAGAGCTTACACTGTTTCATGAAGGCATACATGTTCTTCATTCAGGTCTATTCAGTTATAGCATGGTGAGGATGAGACGCTACCACATCTTCTTTGTATCCTCGTGTACAGTTGTGCTCAAAAGTTTGCGTAGCCTGGCAGAAATTGTAAAAGTTTGGCATTGATATTGAAAATATGACTGATCATGCCAAAAATCTGTCTTTTTTTAAAGTGGTTGTAAATGCTCAAATATTTGCATTCAAGGTAAAAAACCTCCTCTGTGCAGCAGCCCCCCCTAATACTTACCTGAGCCCAATCTTCTGCCAGCGCTGTGCACGAGAGCCTCGGCTTTCCGGGATCTCTCCTCCTCATTGGCTGAGACAGCAGTGGCAGCCATTTGCATGATCTAGAGGTATTTTGCCAAGCCAAATGGGCAACTATACCACCTGCAAGAGTTTGGGGCTTATAGACCACTATTACATTACTTCATTTATTTTTTTTCCTTTTAGACTGAAGTTTCGGTAAGGAAAAAAAAAAAAAATACAATATGAAAAATATACACACACAGATGTATTCCCAAACGCAACTGTGGAATATAAGACTACCAAATTTTCAATTAAAATACTTGATCCTACTAAGTGTTGCGGTAAAAAGGAAAAAAAAAAGAAAAAATATATATATTTTTTTCACTTCTCTTTTTTTTTTTAAATATATACAGTGCCTTGAAAAAGTAACCATAACCTTCACCTTCTAGAAGGACAATTACCCTAAACATACAGCCAGAGCTACAATGAAATGGTTTAGATCAAAGCATATTCATGTGTTAGACAATTAGGCCCCTTTCACACTGGGGCGGGAGTGGCGGCTTTCACACTGGAGTGAATGGGGCCAGATTTTTCAGGCGCTGTACAGGCGCTATTTTTAGTGCTGTACCGCCTGAAAAACGCCGCAGTGTGAAAGGGGCCTAATGACAGATCAATTCTTCCCAACTAGTTTCGCCAAAAACATTGTCTTCATCAGGGAACAGAATATAACAAAACACATATATAACGCTGAAAAGAAAAAGAAAAAAAAATAAGATATCACATGCTGCCCAATCTCTCAGCAATTTACCTCT
>CM053029.1:371782453-371873648 GCA_028564925.1 Lithobates sylvaticus
ACTGCAGATGTTCAATAGCAGGCACTTAGGGACTGCAGACATTCTACAGGAGACAGTCAGGGGCTACAGATATTGCACAGGAGGCACTCAAGGACATGCCGGGGACTAATGAATTGAGGATTGAGATGTTTGGCTGCGGTAACAGTAGACATGTTTGGTGCAAACCGAAAACACCATGGTAAAAGAACTTTATATCTTATATCAACTGTGAAATGTGGGCATGAAAACGTTAGGGTTTGGGGTAGCTTTACTGCTTCAGGATGTGGGCAACTTGCCTTGCTTGAGTCAATTATGAATTCTGCAATACCAAAGTATGCTTGATAAGAATGTGAGGCCATCTGTCCAAAAGTCCGAAAATTTAAATTGAACCAGAAATGGAACTTTCAACATGATAATGATCTAAGACACACTAGCAATTCCACCTAAGTATGGCTCAAAAGCAGGGGCGTAACTAGAAATCACAGGGCCCCATAGCAAAATGTTGTATGGGCCCCCCCCACCACCACAAAAAAAAATGAACTAATGCCAGACACCCCCCTAAGTACAGACACCCCACAGCATTACAGACCCCACCTCAGTGCAGGACCCCCCCTAGCAGTACAGACACCCCCCGGTGCACACCACCCCCCTCAGTACAGACACCCTCCCAGTGCAGACCTTCCCAACATTACAGACCCCCCCTCAGTGCAGGACCCCCAGCAGTGCAGACCCCCCTCAGTAGTACAGAACCCCCCCCCCCCCAGTAGTACAGACACCCCCCAGCAGTACAGACACGCCCCCTCAGTACAGACCCGCCACCCAAGTGCAGACCCCCCCCATCAGTACAGACACCCCCCACCTCAGTGCAGACCCCCATCAGAACAGACACCACCCGACCTCAGTGCAGTCCCCCCATCAGTACAGACACCCCGACCTCAGTGCAGACCCCCATCAGTACAGACACCCCGACCTCAGTGCAGACCCCCATCAGTACAGACACCCCGACCTCAGTGCAGACCCCCATCAGTACAGACACCCCCCGACCTCAGTGCAGACCCCCATCAGTACAGACACCCCCCGACCTCAGTGCAGACCCCCATCAGTACAGACACCCCCCGACCTCAGTGCAGACCCCCATCAGTACAGACACCCCCGACCTCAGTGCAGACCCCCATCAGTACAGACACCCCCCGACCTCAGTGCAGACCCCCATCAGTACAGACACCCCCGACCTCAGTGCAGACCCTTATCAGTACAGACACCCCCGACCTCAGTGCAGACCCTTATCAGTACAGACACCCCCCGACCTCAGTGCAGACCCCCATCAGTACAGACACCCCCGACCTCAGTGCAGGCCCCCCTCAGTACAGACAATCCTCCATTACAGACCCCCCAACCTCAGTGCAGACCCCCTTAGTACAGACACCCCCCACCTCAGTGCAGGCCCCCCTCAGTACAGACAATCCTCCATTACAGACCCCCACCTCAGTGCAGACCCCCTTAGTACAGACAATCCCCCATTACAGACCCCCCACCTCAGTGCAGACCCCCTTAGTACATACACCCCCATTACAGACGCCCCCCACCTCATTGCAGACCCCCTTAGTACAGACACCCCCATTACAGACCCCCCATCCAAGTGCAGACCCCCCATCAGTACAGATGCCCCCCCACCTCAGTGCAGACCCCCATCGGTACAGACACCCCCCACTTCAGTGCAGGCCCCCCTCAGTACAGACAATCCTCCATTACAATTGATCTGAAGACTAAAACAGGTGTTTGCTGGCACCAAATGATACGTACAATTCAGAATTCAGCACTCTTGTTACCTTAGTCCCACAACCCACTGCTCAGTCTCCCCCAGCCATCTGTAGAATCCCCCAGTACCCCCCAACCTTCCATAGGACCCCAGGTTTGCTGCAAAACCCTCAGCCTACCATACATCTAACAGAGCCCCCAACCCCCCACAGTGCTTCCCATCCCCTGCAGTGTGCCTCGGCTCCTACATTACCACCACAAAGTCCCTATGCCCCTCGAGAAGACCCTCAAGCATCACTTCAGAGACCCTGTCCACTCACAGTTGCTCCAACCCCCTCCAGTACCCTGATCCCCCACATGACCACCAAATCTGTTGCAGATTCCCCTAACCCCCTTCATATACCCCATTCTCCCACAATGACGCTAAGCCCCATCCAGAGCCTTCAAGCCTCATACAGAGCCCCTAGTGCACTTTAAAGCCCCCTATACCGTTCCTCCCAATGACACAAACATCAGGGCATCCTTTTCTCCTATTAACCACATGTGCCAAAATGTTCATCCTTTTACTGACCATCAAACAGGGCCAGGAGGTTGAAGGAGGGAGTGGGGGGCAGTTTGGGCAACTGTGATGATTTCTGTTTTAACCTAATTAAACTGGTTTTATTTCAAAAATATTGTAACTATTTTCTTGCTTTGAAAATACACTGGCTCATGTGTGATAAACTAGGGGGGGATAGGGGGTTTGCAATATGACAAACTCACCCATGGCCTTGTCCTAGCACTGAATGTATGGTACATTACTATAAAAATGCAGCCTTCATGTAAAAATGATATGCTAATTTAAGACCTTAATGTCTTGCGGTCCCTTGGGTGTACAAAATCTAATAACTGTGCAAAATAATGGGTCCACTTTTAATATTGATATTTGCTCACAAAGAGACAATACGAAACAGCTATTCTGTGTTGTCTCTTGGAGAGCACATATCAATATTAAAAGCATTTGGACTCTCAGGACCTTTTGTTTGGCACTGTTATTGGATTTTGTATACATTAATTTTTAAATCTGAGCTTCCTGCATTTGTAAAACCCCACTTTTGTTGAGAACAGCCTTAACGGAGCCACTGTAACCTATCGTAATCTGATTGGAACAAGTTGCATTAAAACCATCTGTATATCAATGTCCCTTGGGTTACTGACATCAGGTCATTGCTCAGGCAGGGCTGCTGACTCCCCAGCTCTACCTCCACATCAGTCCCTAAAGTCCCCTGACAGGGACCAGGACACTTGAGGAATGTGGGATTTCCCAGAAATAAATGTAAAGTTTTCAGACAGTTAATGTATAATCACAGCTTAGATGCTAAAGGGTTATATTGCCTTAGATTTACTTCAACTGATCTAACTACAGAGATTATTTCACTTTTTACATTATCAATGCTCTTTGGCGGCTGGGCCTGACACATTCACATAAACAGAGATGGGGTCTGACTTTATTCTCTATGGGATTTCCTCATCTGCAGTTCATTGAATGTGTCAGACTTTGCCATCTAACATTTGCTGCATATTGAACATATAACTCATAGAGAAACAAGTGTAAAAAAAAAAAAAAAAATTGAACCATGTGTAGCGGGGTTCTACCCCTTTTTCTGGTAGAGACTACATCTCCCACAATTCCCCAGGCCCCAGGGCTGCTGACTTCCGCCCGGGAGGCTGCTGGGGGAGATTATAAAAGGGAAGAGCGGAGACCGCCTCTTCCTCTTGGGACACTTCCTCTTCTGAGGCCTGACAGGACTGGCCTGCCTCTGCTGACAGAGCGTGTGACGCGGAGACTGCAGCCAGCAGAGACACCTGTGCGGACCGGAGCTGAAGGCCTGAAGCCTGGGCCTTGCAGCCGATGGAGTGAGACTCTCACCCCTCACTTTCCACAGCAGCGGAGCGGAGACTTCCCCTTACTGTCGGTCGGACGGAGCTGATGACCGGAGTGCAGGGCTGTGACTGAGGAGGCCGGACGCCGCCATTGAAGAGACCAGAGCCACCATTAGAGGGACCGGATCGGAGGACGGTACCCCAAGGATTGGTGAGAGAGCCTGTAGGCTCATCCTGCATTGACACACAAGTTTTATGCCTATTGAACTGCCTAGGCGCAATTTACCTCAGAGCAGCAATGTTACTTTTTGTGGATTACAAATGACACCATTTAAAGCTACATGTGCACCACCTCTACAGATTTATTGCCGGTGAAGAACACTGTACTAGTACAAGGACTGAGCTCTATTACTAGGGATCAGGCCTGGTCCGTTAGGTAGGCGCAGATAGATTTATTGCACCTCAGGGGTGCATAGCAGACGGTCGCCACGCTTGGCGCTCCGTTTCCCCATTGTTGGATTCATATACCTGTGTACATGTTTAAAGTGCATATTGCAGGGACCTGCTAAAGTATTGTGAGATATATGTTCAAATGCATGTTGCTATTCTTTTTCCTTACTGACAAAAGTAAAGCCAGTTATTCTTATCTCAGCAGTCTGCTTGTGAGTTCATACCAATTACACTTAGAGTATAAGCTAAGTTTTATGTGCATAGGGACGTACCCTTTGACTAACTGTGCCAGAGTGGGTAGAGCCAAATTGCCGGGGGTTGGTGGAGCTGTACTCAGGGACCCAAAACAAACCAGCGGCTCTCTTAACTGGGGGTAGCGCTACACGTGGGGGCTCGTAATCCGGGATCCTGAGTCAGCGGGAAAAGCCGCCAGAAGGTGCCGGCATGGACCCAATAGAAGTGGGACGGTGGTCCGCAACATGGGCCGCTGACCCAGCCGCAGCAGCAGTCATTGAACTGCCAGGGATGTGGCAGAGAGAGGCAGTGAAGCAGCTCATAATGTCATTATCCCCATGCCAGAAGTCATGGATAATGGACATGAGAAATGATGCTGGGTACACATACGCCTTAATAGAATGGAAGGAAGAGACTCCAGAGCAGTTCAGGAGCCACAGCATACAGGCACCAAATGGTCAGCACTACCAATTGCTGCATGCGCTGCCGCGCAAGGGAGACTACTCTCCTATGAAAGCCATTCTATCCCCAAAGAAGGAGGAGCAGAAGGGCGCGGAAAGTCCCGCACCCACACACACTACTCTCAGTGCAGAACTGTGTGCTGTTCTAGGGGAAATTGTAACCCAGTGCAGAAGAGACCCCGGGGATTACCCAATGTCGGGATACAGGAAACTCCGGATGTTTTCAGGGAGGACACCTGTACCCTCGGGAGAAGAGGGATTTGAAGAGTGGTTAGATGGTGCCACGCAGGCCCTAGAAGAATGGGAGGTCTCAGAAGGCAGAAAGAAGCAAAGGATTGTTGAAAGCCTAAAAGGACCTGCCTTAGAGGCCATACGCAATCTGAAGACGAGTAAAAAGGATTGCACTGCCCGGGACTACATAGACATCCTGGAAGGTGTGTTTGGTGGGACAGAAAAAGTCACAGAACTTACCTATCAACTGGAACACTGTTACCAGAAGACAGGGGAGAAGCTGTCAGAGTACATGGGACGCATAGACAAGATCCTGCATAGGATTATCCTGAAGAAGGGGATAGATCCAGGGAAGGTAGATGAAGCCCGTGCCCAGCAGGTGATGAGGGGAGCCCAACCCTTGGACCCTGTCGCACTAATTCTACGTACCCGCCAGGATGGGAAGAGCCTGGACTACCCTGACCTCATCCGAATGGTCAGAGAAGAAGAGGCCATGTTGGAAGAGAAAAGGGAGAAGCAAGTGATGGGGTCTACAAAGCCTACAGTGGCCACGGTCAGGTCGGCCTTAACCCCTGAAAGAGACACAGAGGTAGATGCCCAGAAGTTGCAGATGTCCCAGATGATGGAGATACTGACATCTCTAGTGGCGAAAGAGACGCCCAGTCCCAAGAAGGAAACAACCAGGAGGGAATTGTTTCCAGCTGTTCCAGCGCAAGCATCCCCACCTGACCACAGTGAGATGATTTGCTTTAATTGTGGAGGAATTGGTCATATTGCAGCTATATGTTCCAGTCCCAAGAAGAAGAAGGCAGAAAGCCGCCAGCCGGCGGGAAACGCCAAAGGGCCCCGGTGAAGGAGTCAACCGGGTGCCCATCACCTTCAGTGAGCTCCAAGAAGCGTAACAGGAAGAGAAAGCGAGGAGACCAAACCCCTCAGAAGGGGCCCAGGGATCCTCAAACAAGGTGCACTCCAGAGGAAGGGGGCAAGACCCCTCTGAAGAGACACAGCACCCCAAAGCAACAACCCTTGCAAGTGAGAGATAACAATATCCCTCAACGGGTTCACACTCCCAGTAAGAGGGAGAAAATCAATGCATACCAGGCTCAAGAAAGGAGCAAGTGCAAATCAAGTGCTGGCAAAGCAAAGAGTCCAAAGAAGAGGACAGCATCAACTAGGCCCTACCCAGAGGAGCTAGTTGGTCCATCCCCTACTGTACCCATCCAGGTGGAAGGAGTGTACACGAAGGCCCTTCTGGACACTGGAGCACAAGTGACCCTGTTGTACAGGGACTTCTATGACAGATACCTGAGTCATCTGCCAATACAGAAGATAGAAGAGTTGGAGATAAGGGGATTGGGAACTCAGAGTTTCCCCTATGATGGATACTTACCCATCAGATTGACGTTTGACCCATCCGTAGCTGGGAAGTCTGAAGTGTTCGACACCTTAGCAGTGGTGTGTCCCCGCCCACCAGGAACCAGCAAGACGTCCCTGATTATAGGGACGAACACGGACCTAGTCAGAAGGCTTCTGACCCCCCTGGTGAAGAAAGAGAATCTTTCACCTCCCAAGATCCATCCCATGCTGAAGGCAGCCTATCAGCGGTTGGTCCTAGAGCAGAAGACCCCAAGTGAGGGGATAGGAAGGGTATGGAGGCTTGGAAAAGAAGGAGCAGTGTTACAGCCTGGAGAGGTGACCTGCATGAGAGCCACGGTGAAACTTACTTGGGAGCAGCCTGGCCCCTTTGTGATGTTGGAACCTGACCCAATGGAGGGTCACTCAGGTCTGGAGGTGATACCAGAAGTAATTTCACTGAAGGACCTGAAGAAGGCTAAAGGAAGAGTCCCTGTCAGTGTGAGGAACCCCACGGAGCGGCCCGTGGAGATCCCTGCCAGGATGCTTCTGGGACAGGTGAGTCCTGCTGTCCCAGTTGGCTGGTCAGAAGTGAAGGGGACGGGTGAAAGTGAAGATGTTTGGAAGAAACTCTCCATGGAAAACCCTAACCTACCTGGAGCTTGGAAAGAGAGAGCCAAGGCCCAGCTGACCAGATGGGAGAAGATTTTCTCCAAAGATGAGTTTGATGTGGGGTGTGCGAAGAGTGCCACCCACCGAATCCGCATGCAAGAGGACAAGCCATTCAGAGAAAGAGTGAGGCGAGTCCCGCTAGCAGATCTGGAGGATCTGAGGGAGCAGCTTGCGGAATTGAAGAAGACGGGAGTGATTAGGGAGTCCAGAAGCCCCTATGCCTCCCCAATTGTGGTAGTCAGAAAGAAGAATGGGTCATTGAGACTCTGCATTGACTACAGAACTCTCAACAGGAGGACCATTCCTGACCAGTACACCACGCCAAGGATAGAAGATGCCTTGCAGAGTTTATCTGGAGCTAAGTGGTTCAGTGTGATGGACCTCAAGAGTGGGTATTACCAAATCCCCATGCATCCAGAAGATAGAGAAAAGACTGCCTTCATAACCCCAGTGGGATTCTTTGAGTTCAACAGGATGCCCCAGGGCCTATCTGGAGCTCCTGCTACGTTTCAACGCCTAATGGAAAGGACTGTTGGAGACATGAACCTCATAGAAGTCCTTGTGTATCTGGACGATGTCATTGTCTTTGGAAAGACTTTGGAAGAACATGAAGCCAGGCTGGAGAAAGTACTGAAGAGGCTCAGTGAAGAGGGACTTAAACTTTCTCCAGAGAAGTGTCGGTTCTATCAGTCTTCTGTGAACTATCTGGGACACATAGTGTCTGAAAAAGGAGTGGCCACAGACCCTGAGAAGCTGGAGGCAGTTACTTCGTGGCCAAGGCCCACAACAGTTACAGAACTTCGGTCTTTCTTGGGGTTCTGCTCCTACTACCGCAGGTTTGTGGATGGATTTGCCCGCATTGCCAAACCCCTCAACGAGCTGCTGAAGACAGAAGGAGAGGAGGATGGAATGGGGCCTAGGAGGTCCAGTGAATCAGTCCAAGACCAGTGGAATTCAAGGTGTGAAGAGGCTTTCAGAACCTTGAAGAGAAGTCTCACCACAGCCCCAGTTTTGGCCTACGCTGATCCCACTAGACCCTATGAGCTACATGTTGATGCCAGCCATGAGGGCCTGGGTGGAGTACTCTACCAGGAGCATGAAGACCAGCTACGACCAGTGGCTTATGTGAGCCGGAGCCTGACCCCCTCCGAGAAGAACTATCCCACCCACAAGTTGGAGTTCTTAGCCCTCAAATGGGCAGTTGTTGACAAGTTGAGAGACTACTTGTATGGGGCCGAGTTTACTGTAAAGACAGATAACAACCCCTTGACTTATCTATTCACCACCGCCAAGCTGGATGCAACTGGACACAGATGGTTGGCGGCGTTGTCTGGATTCAATTTCAGCCTCAAGTACAGACCAGGGGCTGGAAATAGGGATGCAGATGCCCTGTCCCGAAGATCCCATGTCATGGTCGATGACTGGGAAGACTGGACCCAAGTGGCACCAGATGGAGTGCGAGCCCTTTGTCAGGGGGCTGAACTCCAAGCCAGAGGAGGATCCAGAGCTGAAGAGATAGGAGTTACCACAGTGGGAGTCCCAAAGTGTTACTGTGGGGTAACTCAACTGGCAGAAGAGTGTCTGCCGAAGCTGTCCAAGAAGGAGTTAAGGTGTGACCAATTGGAAGACCCCATGGGGAAATTGGTCCTGGAAGCCCTGGAAGACCAGAGTCCAGAGGGACTTCGCCTTCACCCTTCTAAAGAAGCTCGCCAATTGAGGAGAGAATTGGACAAGTTACAGGTGCATCAGGGGGTAGTCTACCGAAGGGGCCCCTCTGATGGACCAGAAGACAAGTGGCAGTTGTTTCTCCCGGAAAAGCATCGAGAGACTGTGCTGATTGCCTTACATGACCAGCATGGTCACTTGGGAGCAGAGAGAACCTTCCAACTTGTCAGAGACCGGTTTTACTGGCCCTGCATGAGGGCCGAAGTGGAGGAGTATTGCCATTCCTGTGCAAGATGCATTCAGAGAAAGACTTTACCCCATCAAGCTGCCCCAATGGGCCATCTGCAAAGTGAAGGCCCAATGGATCTGGTATGCATTGATTTTCTCTGCCTTGAACCCGATTTGAGCGGATTGGGAAATGTTCTGGTGGTAACCGACCATTTCACTCGTTATGCTCAGGCTTTCCCAACCAAGGACCAGAAGGCCTCTACAGTAGCCAAGGTACTTCTGGAGAAGTACTTTGTTCACTATGGACTGCCACAGAGAATCCATTCAGACCAAGGAAGGGACTTTGAGAGTCGCCTGATCAGGAAGCTACTAGATTCTCTGGGAGTAGAGAAGACTAGAACCACACCATATCACCCTCAAGGTGATGCCCAGCCTGAAAGGTTCAACAGGACCCTATTGAACATGTTGGGAACTTTGGAGACCGAGAAGAAGCAACACTGGAGCCAACACATTTCAGCTCTAGTGCATGCCTACAATTGCACCACAAGTGATGTGACAGGTTTTTCCCCTTACCGACTTATGTTTGGGAGAGAAGCAAGATTGCCAGTGGATTTGGCCTTCGGCATTTCTTTGGACCATGCCTCTGCTGCCTCCCACAAAGGATATGTGGACAGACTAAGGCGCAGTTTGAAGATAGCTTATGAAAAAGCTCAAGCGGCCTCTAACCAGAGGGGGCCCGAAATAAGAGGAACTTTGATTTGAAAGTTAGAGTACAGGACCTACAGCCTGGGGACCGTGTACTGCTACGCAATCTAGGGATCCCTGGGAAACACAAGATTGCTGATAGATGGAGATCAGAGCCATATATCATCTGTAGGAAACTTCCAGGATTGCCTGTCTACAAGTTGAAGCCAGAAGGAAGATTGGGGCCTTTGAAGACCTGGCATAGGAATCATTTGCTCCCACTCACTGAAGCAGTCAGAATGCCTCCAGTAAGAGATGTACCTGAATCTGTTTCCATTCTGGATACCCCCAGGCCTAACACTAGGTCTCAGACGTCCCAAGTTAGGGGTGGTGAGGACCCCCAACCTGAAGAAGAAAGAGGAGAACTTGAATGGCTATGGCCTTCCTCAACTCCAGGAAATTCTGCCATAGATCTTCCACCTACTGAAGATGTGGAAGATAACACATTGAACCCAGAAGCCACAGAGTTTGTGCCATTCAGTGATGTGCCTGAGTGCTGGGAAGATATCCCTGGTCTCTACCCAGAACAAGAAGAAGATGTTCCAGAACCAGAGATGTTGCCAGAATGTGTTCCTGAAGAAGTTCCAAGAGAACAGAGAGCTCGCAGGAGTGTGAAGCCTCCCAAGAAGCTAACTTACCCCAAGATGGGAGAAAGTTCAGAGGACTCTGTTACCACAGCAAGGAGAAGTGCTGAGAGCCCTGACCCTTCCGCTGTCCATTTAGTGGAGGGCAACCCCAGCTCGCTCTCTGGCACAGTTAAGCAGGTCGCACACACTGAAGTGACCTGTAGACAGGACAGCTCCCCATCTCATGCCAATTGGTGGGAAGCTCCTCTGTCCAAATTATGTGAAAATGTTGTTCCCGAAAAAGTTTGTAGTTTGAACACTATCTTTGGGGACCAAAGATTTAAAGTGGGGGGAGTGTGTAGCGGGGTTCTACCCCTTTTTCTGGTAGAGACTACATCTCCCACAATTCCCCAGGCCCCAGGGCTGCTGACTTCCGCCCGGGAGGCTGCTGGGGGAGATTATAAAAGGGAAGAGCGGAGACCGCCTCTTCCTCTTGGGACACTTCCTCTTCTGAGGCCTGACAGGACTGGCCTGCCTCTGCTGACAGAGCGTGTGACGCGGAGACTGCAGCCAGCAGAGACACCTGTGCGGACCGGAGCTGAAGGCCTGAAGCCTGGGCCTTGCAGCCGATGGAGTGAGACTCTCACCCCTCACTTTCCACAGCAGCGGAGCGGAGACTTCCCCTTACTGTCGGTCGGACGGAGCTGATGACCGGAGTGCAGGGCTGTGACTGAGGAGGCCGGACGCCGCCATTGAAGAGACCAGAGCCACCATTAGAGGGACCGGATCGGAGGACGGTACCCCAAGGATTGGTGAGAGAGCCTGTAGGCTCATCCTGCATTGACACACAAGTTTTATGCCTATTGAACTGCCTAGGCGCAATTTACCTCAGAGCAGCAATGTTACTTTTTGTGGATTACAAATGACACCATTTAAAGCTACATGTGCACCACCTCTACAGATTTATTGCCGGTGAAGAACACTGTACTAGTACAAGGACTGAGCTCTATTACTAGGGATCAGGCCTGGTCCGTTAGGTAGGCGCAGATAGATTTATTGCACCTCAGGGGTGCATAGCAGACGGTCGCCACGCTTGGCGCTCCGTTTCCCCATTGTTGGATTCATATACCTGTGTACATGTTTAAAGTGCATATTGCAGGGACCTGCTAAAGTATTGTGAGATATATGTTCAAATGCATGTTGCTATTCTTTTTCCTTACTGACAAAAGTAAAGCCAGTTATTCTTATCTCAGCAGTCTGCTTGTGAGTTCATACCAATTACACTTAGAGTATAAGCTAAGTTTTATGTGCATAGGGACGTACCCTTTGACTAACTGTGCCAGAGTGGGTAGAGCCAAATTGCCGGGGGTTGGTGGAGCTGTACTCAGGGACCCAAAACAAACCAGCGGCTCTCTTAACTGGGGGTAGCGCTACACCCCCAGAAGAAGCTAGGGATCTTAGAATCCTATTCCCATTTAGGTGGAGAAAAAGAGGATTGAAGTATCTGGGAGTGTCTTTATCAGCATTAACAACTGACTTATATCAAGATAACTACTTACCCTTACTAAATAAAATTAAACAGGACTTAAAAGGTTATCAGGCACATAGATTGTCATGGTTCGGCAGAATAAGCGTGATCAAAATGATGACCCTACCGAAAGCTTCGTATATCTTTCAGTGTCTCCCAATAAGTATCCCTGCCACATATTTCAAAATTCTCAGACTAATAGTACAAAAATTTATATGGAATAACAAAGGGAATCGTGTCTCATATAAAGTCCTGAGTAGACCAAAGGAGAGAGGGGGATTATCTCTCCCAGACTTTGAAAAATATTATGAGGCAGCGGTATTGCGGAGAATCCTGGACTGGGCCCATGGCTCTCCATATAAAAAATGGGTAACTCTTGAACTAGAACTGAGTAACTCTGCCCTGAATCAGATTATCTGGATCCCACCCCAATATAGAGGCCTCCCTAGGGATATGCCCCCAACTACTGTAGAAACACTCAGAATATGGGATAAAATATCTAAAAATAGATCCATGGAATATAATAGCCCTCTGTTACCCCTCACAGGAAATAATTATTTCCCTCCAGGCAAAGAAAATAAATTATACCTAAAGTGGACATCATCGGACCATTTGAGGTTAAAGGACGTTCTGAAAGGGAATGTTCTCTGTACATTACTCGAATTACAAGGAAAATATGGTAAAACGCCCTGGGACGCATGGAGATATAGGCAACTCGAACACTTTGTAGGTTCTCTTCCAAAGCCGCTTCGCTCAGACAGGAGATTGGATAAATGGGAAAGATTAGTTGACAAAGCCGGGAATAATAGACAGGGTCTCTCAAAAGTATATAGCCTATTGATAACCCCTCTAGAACTGGACTCCCTGTGTCTCGTGGAGAATTGGGAAAGGGAACTAAATCACCCGTTGCTTGAAAGTATGAGAAGTAAAGTCTTTGATTACACGCACTCAACTTCAGTGGACACAGGGATAAAAGAAATGAATTATAAATTATTAACAAAGTGGTATTATGTCCCAACTAAATTACATAAAATTAATCCCACTCAATCACCTCTATGTTGGAGGGAGTGTGGAGAGACAGGTACCCACGCACATATATGGTGGCAGTGTCCCTTAATCCAATCATATTGGAGGGAAGTGGTGGATTGGATAAAGAAGATTAGCGGGACTATAATGGAATTTGACCCCTGGCAATGCCTGTTCCATGCAACAGGGATACCGAGGAAGAAATATAAAAAATCTATTATACCATTCCTGCTGAATGCAGCAAAGAAATTAATTCCGAAACAATGGAAGACGAAAAATACTCCGACAATAAAGGATTGGTTTAGGGAGATAGATAAAATTAGATGTATGGAAGAAGTAATACACCTGCAAAACAACTTGGAAACAAAATACCTTGACACTTGGAAGTGCTGGCTGGAATTTAGACTATCTCAAGCCTATATGAGTTATGTGGGGAACAATTAGATGCTTTATTATTACTTATCTCTGGATTCCCACCCTGTCCCCACCTCTTCCCCTCTTTCCATGTCCCCCCCCCCCTTTTTTTCTTATTGAGCACTTAGGGAGCTAACACAAAAAATAAATGGTGTTCTTACCAATTATTAAGGGAAAAAGGGAGAGGAGAAAGGTGTGCTTTTTTATTTTTTTTTTTTTATCTCCTTCCCCTTCCTCACTTTTGGAATAAGGATCACTTAGGGAGTCACTAAAATAGATGTAGGGACTTATTGCCATCCCCTTTCTTCACTTTTGGAATAAGGATCACTTAGGGAGTCACTAAAATAGATGTAGGGACTTATTGCCATCCCCTTTCTTCACTTTTGGAATAAGGATCACTTAGGGAGTCACTAAAATAGATGTAGGGACTTATTGCCACACAATATCACATGTAGGAAGCAGGTAGTATCCCCTTCCATACTTTTTTTTTTTTCCACTTTTTTTTTTTTCCTTAACCTTTGGAACAAGGATTACTTAGAATCACTAAAATAGATGTAGGGGCCTACGGCCACATAATATCACATGTAGGAAGTAGGCAGAGTCCCCTTCCACACCTTTTTCACTCTTTTTTTTCTCTTTTTTTTTTCTCTCCTTTCTCCATTTCACTTTTGGAATAAGGATCACCTAGAGAGTCACTAAAATAGACGTAGGGGCTTACCTCCACATAATACCACAAGTAGGAGGTGGGTAGTATCCCCTCCTATACCTTTTTCACTAAGTTTTTTTTTTTTTTTTTTTTTTTTGGGAATAAGGACCACTTAGAGAATTTCTAAAATAGATATACGGACCTATTGCCACACAATACCACAGTAGGAGCGGGATAGTATCCCCATCTATACCTTCTCCATAAAGGGCATAGGGTGTGGTGTGTGTATATATGTAGGTACGACACGCTGGGGAACTACGGGAGTGGTGAGGAGGGGTGGACTAGGGGGAATTGGGGGTGGTTAACTACCCAGGGGGGGGGGGGTGGGAAGGAAAAAGGAATACTACATAAAATATTGCTTGAATAAAGTTAGACGGAGTAAAGAATTAAATCAGGAAGATGGGGGACTACTACTATTAGTTTTTTTCTACGAAAAATATACTGAGACTGATCCATGTGTTTTGTTGATTGTGTTTTTTTTTTTTTTCTCTTTTTTGCTGTGTCTATTTACTTGTTATGTAAATATTTATGTATAAGTCCTAGGTATGTGTACGTATATATAGATATATATGGGACTTTGTAAAAACGTGGAATGTTATTTTTTGTTTTTTTTTTGCTTGTTTTTTTGTTTGTTTTTTTTCTTGCTTGTTTTTTTGTATATGTGAAAAAATCTTTTCAATAAAAAATTTTTTTAAACAAGGATTTTTAAATAAAGTTGCTCAGCAAAACGAACGGATACCCAAAAGTGAGGAAAGAAATGGAACTAATAGTGAAGTACCGTTTAAAAATGGTTTAATAGAAAAGGGAATGGGTACTTACAAAAAGTACGATCAAAACAAGCATCAAACATGGAGTTGATAGTGTAAAAACACCGTTCATGTCGTGCGTTCCACGAGACCAGAAGTGACGTCATTAATACCGGAAATTGCATCAACGTTTCACCCTCCCACAGGGCGTCATCAAGGACCTAATTTCCAGGAAGCTGGGCCAGCTTTATATAGGGAGTAGAGGAGGGACTCACCTGAAAGAACCAAACAACATGGCATAGCGGCCATCTTGTTGGAAGGATAAACATGTCTCCCTCAAGGACAGAGCACAATCCATAGGGGAGACAAAAACGCAATTTTATAGGTTTGATTTATTCAAACAAATAGTTTCTCGGTATCACTTGACGTCAATTCTGGTAGAACAGTGGAAATGACAACAAAAAAACTTTTTATCATTTCCACTGTTCTACCAGATTTGACGTCAAGTGATACCGAGAAACTATTTGTTTGAATGAATCAAACCTATAAAATGGTGTTTTTGTCTCCCCTATGGATTGTGCTCTGTCCTTGGGGGAGACATGTTTATCCTACCAACAAGATGGCCGCTATGCCATGTTGATTGGTTCTTTCAGGTGAGTCCCCTCCTCTACTCCCTATATAAAGCTGGCCCAGCTTACCGGAAATTGGGTCCTTGATGACGCCCTGTGGGAGGGTGAAACGTTGACACAATTTCCGGTATTACTGACGTCACTTCCGGTCTCGTGGAACGCACGCCATGAACGGTGTTTTTACACTATCAACTCCATGTTTGATGCTTGTTTTGATCATACTTTTTGTAAGTACCCATTCCCTTTTCCATTAAACCATTTTTAAACGGTACTTCACTATTAGTTCCATTTCTTTCCTCACTTTTGTGTATCCGTTCGTTTTGCTGAGCAACTTCATTTAAAAATCATTGGATCTGAAGATTTGACTACTCCATTGGCCCTGGACACCATTATAAAGCTTAAAGCGACCCAGCAGACTGAAAAGCTGGGGGTCATCACGATCTGGTAAGTGGGGATACATGAGGGGGTGTCTTGCACCTGAATACATCTGCAATATTCCTGTACGTTTTGTTCCCTTCGGATTGAAGCACCTAGAGTCACTTTGATATTTATATTTATGTTTGGACTTTATTTTGCCAAATTTTTGATTGTGTTTGTTCACAGATGTTTTTTATACTTTAATTGTTGTGAGCGCTATATTTTATATTTATACGTTTTTCAAGTGATCAGCACTGTGTATAGCTGCTACTTCCTTTTTTTCACATACACACCATTAGCGCGAGTATATATATTTAGCATATTTTTGTACAAAAAATTGAACCAGACAAGTATGCAGATAAGAACCTCAACATTTTCTATAACTTTTTCTATAGACATGCCTATTCCGAATCACTGACTCATAAAATATTAAAATTAGTGGGGTCAGCAAAACAGCCAGGCATCTAGTATTTTCAGAATGTGGTCAGCAATATCAGCCCTTTATCTTTCTTACGTCAGGTATTCTTTGAAGGAAACCTAAGAAAAAGTAAAAATATAAGGGGCTGCCATAACTACTAGATGCCGGACTGTCTGTAGTTTTGGTACTTTCTGAATCAATAACCCATATAGATGATGTAGCACCCTCCTAGGTGGATGCTAGCAGAGAGAATAGTTATTGGGTCTTTCTGCTTACCAGGAAGATTGCCGGGCAAATTTAGATGTTCTCTGTCTACCAGGGAGCAAGGATCCATTGATAGCGTCTGCTCATGGTGTTTAGGTGTAGCTCAAGTTGTCTGAATGTTTCAGACTGGTCCAATAGGGGGGCATATTGGACAGTGGGAGGAAACCTGACAAATGAAGGCACAGGCATTATTACAGCACTGGGTGTTGGCAGAGGAAAGTGCCTTGGTGCATGCTGGGTGACAGTATAAATGCCAAGGGCACATGTGCTCGGGGTATTTGGCTGGAGAGCGGGGTCCCGGAGGGAGAGGGCAGCTGCCCCTTCTCTATAGAAGCTGACAGGCGGCCTTGGGTGTCTGACCTGAGGGCCTGAATCTGAGAATAGCTGCAACCCAGATGTCCTGCAGAGCTGACTGGAAGGGAGACACTCTACAAAGGATTTGCTTAGGCCTACAGGGAGGACAGATCTGTGTCATGGGGCCTGTTCTATGAGGGCCATCCCTTCAGCTCGAAGAGTCAGAGCACGGGTGTCAGTGAAACGGGACACTAGTGAGTGTCCTGAGTTTCATCAAGTCTGCTGCCAGAGCAAAGGACTTACCGTATTCTTCCCATACAAGTGTTGTATGGTATAACAGCAAGTCTGTTACCACATTTAACCTGTGTGGCCGAGTGAGAGTTGTCCTCAATTGTAATTAGTTCCAGTTGGAGTATGCCACTATTCTCTTCTCCTATCCAAGTTCTACCAATAAATACAAAAAAAAAAAAAACCCTGAATTGATGATTGGAAACAAGCGGATGAGAGTACAGGCAGTTGTGTGAAAACCCTTAGCAACTGGCTACAATATAAGAAGGGGAAAAGCCCAGGGAAGTCTACACACAGCAATCCCTATGGGGGCAGTGCTACAATCAGAGCAAAGTTAGATTTGGATATATGTTTCACCAGAAAGTATTAAAGCACGTGCCAGTGGCAGCCCATCCATTAAGGGCACACGGGCGTCGCCCCCTCTATCACACCACCCCCTATATGTATCATGGATAGATTCAGCATAGCCTGAATCTATCCATGGCTGCCGCAGCAACCCCCTATTCAGGCGTCCGGCGCCTGAATTACAGTGGCAGGAGTTTTTTTTGAAGCACCTGATTAGAGCCATAGGCTGTAATAGGTTTCAAAATAGGGTGGACTCAGAGCACAGAGGATTGCACTCGGAGCCCACCCAGGTGTGTTAGAAAAGCAAATAAATATTCGCTTCTCTAACACTGAACCGCCTCTCCGCCAATCAGAATGCGTTGGTCTAATACCTGTCACCTGATTGGCTGAAAAGACAGGCGCAGGAAGAAAGAAGAGATGCATGAAGGACGCAGCTCACCGCTGTCACCCGCTGCCTGACCCGCCACCAAGATGGGGTAAGTTCCGGTCAGACAGTGAGCAGGCAGGTGGGTCACAGTGGCTGCATTAGATGGCCACAGTGGCTACATTTGATGGGCACAGTGGCTGCATTCGATGGGCACAGTGACTGCATTCGATGGGCACAATGGCTGCATTTGATGGCACAGTAGCTGCATTTGATGGGCACAGTGGCTGCATTTGATGGGCACAGTGGCTGCAATTGATGGTACAGTGGCTGCAATTGATGGACACAGTGACTGCAATTGATGGCACAGTGGCTGCATTTGATGGCACAGTGGCTTCAATTGATGGGCACAGTGGCTGCATTTGATGGGCACAGAGGATTGCACCCAGGTGTGTTAGAAAAGCAAATTAATATTTGCTTCTGTAACACTGAACTGCCTCTCCGCCAATCAGGAATCGTGGGTCTAATACCTGTCACCTGATTGGCTGAAAGGACAGGTGCAGGAAGAAAGAAGAGATGCATGAAGGACACAGCTTGCCGCTGTCCCCCGCTGCCTGACCTGCGACTAAGATGGAGTAAGTGCCGGTCAGAAAGTGAGCAGGTGGGGGGTCACAGTGGCTGCATTAGATGGGCACAGTGACTGCATTTGATGGGTACATTGGCTGCATTCGATGGGTACAGTGGCTACATTTGATGGGCACAGTGACTGCATTCGATGGGCACAGTGGCTGCATTTGATGGGTACAGTGGCTGCATTCGATGGGCACAGTGGCTGCATTTGATGGCACAGTGGCTGCATTTGATGGCACAGTGGCTGCATTGATGGGCAACATGGCTGCAATTGATGGCACAGTGGCTGCATTTGATGGCACATTGGCTGAAATTGATGGCACAGTGGCTGCATTTGATGGCACAGTGGCTGCATTTGATGGCATAGTGGCTTTAATTGATGGGAACAATGGCTGCATTTGATGGGCACAGTGGCTGCATTTGATGGCACAGTGGCTGCATTTGATGGGCACAGTGGCTGCATTTAATGGGCACAGTGGCTGCATTTTATGGCACAGTGAGGCTGCAATTGATGTGTTTTTTCCAGTATTTTTCAGAATTTTTCAGTTTGTTTGCACCCCCCAAAAATTTGGAGCACCAGCCGCCACTGGTACGTGCATTAGCTTGGCAGCCAGGCTATCTTGAAATATTATCACTAAAGATTGTTTTTGGACACTGAGCGTCTTTGGAGTATATCAACTGAACTGTGGATTGGACTTTTGTGCATATTATATTTTATTCACGTTTATATATGCACATTACATTGTGGTATTTTTAGTTAGTATGATTTTTGATACGTTAACGTATGTCATTTGTTTGCCCATGAATTCATATATTTTCACTCTACAACATTCATATTGCATTGATGTTGGGTGTGAACATTAAAGTGGAACTTTACCCATAACAACTTGATAAAAAATTATGTTATTTTGCAAGTGTGACAGAACCCACTGTCACTGTGTGTTTTGGAGTGGGCTGTGGGCTGGCCTCCTACCCACAGACTATAGTCCAGCAGCGAATGGGAGATTTGGAGGGCTATTTGCCATCTCCCGCCACCAGGAGAAGACTCTACTTCCAGACATTTGTGTCTGCGGTCGCCGGTTCATCGGAACCGGGTGAACTCGTTATCTGTGGCCGGGCTCACGGAGTAGTTTCCGGCTACTTAAACCTATTGGCCCAGCTGGGCTAAATATATACTTTTATTCCACAAACAATGTACTTTTAGCTGATAAATGCATATACAAGGTGGCGGTATGCCCAAAGCGTGGGGCTACGAGACTTGGGGACAAAATAGCCTTGGGATAATGCAATGATGTCCCTATATAAGTTGCATCCCTTCTCCCCATCCTCCCCTCTTGTTATTGTGTTTAAATATGTTATGTCTTGGCACGTAGACAAAAGGTGCGGAGACGCATCCCAGCGGGGGATGTGTAAAGAGGGGCCTGCATGTAGCACTGGGCAGAAACCATACACCACCCGGCTCGCGCTTGTGGGTCGGTGTGCATTCCACTGCCATGTAGAGATGAAAAACGGAAGTTCGGGACCCAGAAGTGACATGACCGGAATGCTCCTCGACGTACGTTTAGTTTTACAATGTCATCATGAAGCGCTTCAAGCAAGTTTAAAGATCCTACCAAGTACCGTTGGACCTTCTTTTTAATTAAAGAGGTCATATTCATCTGGTGAGTAGCAAATCTTAACCTAGCACATCAGGTGCATTTTGCAGAATTCACTGCCATATGGTAAAGGTGTTATTTTTATGTCACTTTGGCAAACTCATCACTGAACAATTTATGGACTTTACAAAGGACTGTTTCATTATTTACCTTTATTCACATATTGAGCATGTTGCACCTTACAATTGTATATGAAATTGATTAGTTGTTTATTATATGATATTGTTGTTATAATTGTGTTCACATCACTTTACCACTAGCGCCCCCTCACTACTGTTTACAATTACTCCAGTTAGCATGTCTACACTTTAAGGGGAGCAGCTGTACTATTATATTTATACACTAAGTTTTTTTTGGCGCAAAATTTTTTTTTTAATATTCTCTTTTTTAGTTTACATTGTGAAAAATAAAAACCCAGTGGTGGTCAAATACCACCAAAAGGAAAATCTATTTGTGTGGAAAAAAAATGCAAACCATTTAATTTGCGTACAGTGTTGCATGACCGAGCAATTACCAGTTAAAATAGCACAGTGCTGAATAGCAAAAAAATGTTCTGGTCATAAAGGGGGTAAAACCTTCCGAGGTCAAGTGGTTAAATTGCCTGCAAAATTACATCTACCATTTATCTATACCAGACCCTTATCCTAGATGAGGATCTGTTATAGATGTTAATTAGAGACATCAACACATTCTTTGGGTCTGGTATGGATTTAAGGGAGGACCCCATCAAAACCGAAAAAAAAGTATGCAGTTCCCCCTAAAATTTCATACCAAATCTTTATCTGTGCATGCAACCTCACTAGCCATGAAAGGGGGTGCTGCTGATCTTCTAGAGCCTATTTCAGCCGCTATCTACATGCACTCACTGTACTGGGGGCTGCACATCATATCTCTGGACCAGCTTCCTGATAATGACAATAGTGGACCATACCTGGGCAAAATGTTGGTACAACCGTCTGTATTATTCAGCGGGGGGCATATGTGAGAGGGTGATAATGCAGGAACTCAACTGAAAGACAACTGCCACCGCATACCCATAGTAAAGACCACTATCTACATGCACTCACTGTACTGGGGGCTGCACATCATTTCTCTGGACCAGCTTCCTGATAATGACAATAGTGAACCATACCTGGGCAAAATGTCGGCACAGCCATCTGTATTCTTCAGTGGGGGGCATATATGAGAGGGTGAGAGGGTGACAATGCAGGAACTCAACTGAAAGACAACTGCCACCGCATACCCATAATAAAGACCTTCATGGCAAGATCACCAGGTATTTTTTATTTAAACTTTTGAAATTACATCAATATGTTAAAGCTTATATGAGATTTCAGTGATTGCATTTAGATTTACTTTAATTTCCATTTATAACCTGCATGTACCTTTGTGAGCTGTATTAAATCAGTTCATATGATCAACTCACAGTGTACAGATGAAGATTTCCAGATGATTTCTGTTTCCAGGATTAATGAAACGGAACACGAATACCCAGGTGCTTTCCCTCTCACGTCATGACATTCATTTTCTGAACTGAACTTTTGATGGTACAAAGGGTCAGTTACACTGTATGGTGTGACTAGCCCACAGTACTTTTCTTTTTCACATTTCAGTGCTTTTGGCAGATGTGCAACCTTTTGGTTTGGCAGGATAGCTATATATTTTATGGTTTTTATTTTACTTTCCAGTGGCCACTGATTTCCAGGAAGACATAATTGCAGCTCTAAAGTTTTGCTTTGTCATAAAATAAGAAACCAAGAAATCAAACCTTCAATTCCTGGGTAGTTCAATAGCTCCAGTAGATACTATGTGGTAAACCAATAGATATACAAACATCTATTAAACTGTATAGATGTCAGAGAGGAGGGAACTTTTTATCCTTGTTTACAATAAGACTAATGCTGTGGTTTGCAAAAAAGCAGCACTATGAAGATATGAAGAAGCCTTATCAAGCAAAGCCAGTGCAAAGAGAAGTCATCATTGGTAAAGAGCACCAGTTGAGCAACCAGACAAGAATCGCCTCTAAAAGGATATGTGCACTATCCTTATCTGTGCCTCTCTCCTAATGCTAAGCTTGTCTAATGGAAAACCCCAAAACAAAACCACAGCTCTTAACATCAATTTTTACTTTTAGATGAATAAACCTTTGATTCAAAATTGCCTAAATGTTTGTCGGTACCTTGGGACCTTACAAGTGGCTGGCTATATGCAAATCTCCTCATGCTACTTACAAGCCTCCTCATTTTACATAGGATCTTTACAGATACTCAACCTGTTACCAGTTGTGGACCTTGATGCTAGTTTAGGAAATACTTCTACCATCTTCTAAATATGAATGGTTTTACAGAGAAACTAAGCTACAAAGAAACACAGCAAGTGTACTTTATGAAGCTTCACTTATGCCGCGTACACACGAGCGAAATTCCGTCGGAAAAAACATCCAGGATTTTTCCAACGGAATTGCGCTCAAGCTTGCCTTGCATACACAAAAGTTTGCTGAACTTTCGACCGTCAAGAACGCGGTGATGTACAACACTATGACAAGCTGAGAAAATGAAGTTTAATGCTTCCGAGCATGCGTCGAATTGTTTCCGAGCATGCGTAGGAATTTTGCACGTCGGAATTGCTACAGATGATCGGAATTTCCAATTGGAACTTTTTCTGCCCGAAAAATAGAGAACCTGCTCTCAATCTTTTGCTGGCCGATGGAGCATACACACGGTCACATTTTCCAACCAAATGCTCAAATCTGTCTTTTGCTGGCCGAATTTCCGATCGTGTGTACGCAGCATAAGTCCCAGAGTTCACACACAAATATTTGACTATAATAAAATCACTAATGATAGTATCCATATGCATACACCATAGATGTTAACCACTGCAGCACTGGAAGTTCAGAGAGGATAAGCATCCCTGCAATGAAGATTTCTCCAGGATCCAACTGTGTGTACATCAGGGGTGTCCAACCCTTTTACCTTCCTGGGACACATTGGAAGAAGTAGAATAACAATAAGGATAGCTGTTGAGCACAAAAAGTCAGGCAGATCACAAGTTAACGATCACTGTTATAGATAATGTACCTATTGGAGAATTTTTTATTCTAAAAGTAAAAAAGGGCAACATAAAATGAGTGCAATATTTGTTTTTGTTAAACAAACACATTATTATCTGGTTCAATGGATGTAGTAGCAATTCACAATGAATTTTCAGGGTGCTTATCAAATATTTTGGTTCTAATTTTGCCCTTTGTGTGCTTCATCCCTGAAAATAGTTGCTCACAAATATATTTGCTGCCAAAAACTGAAGACATGAATAAGGTGTGATTGTAAAGAGTGGGATATTTTAATTTGGGAAGATAAAACTTATAAAAGTCTAGTAAAGAGACACTGTCAAATTCTTCATCGACCACATGTGTTTTTGCTAAGTGTAGATGCAGTTTTACAAAAAAATTCCATAAACCAATTAACATTTTTAAGTAAGTTTACGATTTTGAGTTGGACTGCGTTCATAGCTGTCTAAGGCCACATGTGATCCTTCATTACAAGTAAATGATATGACAAAAGCTATAGGGATTTTTTTAGCTAAACTTCAGCCTTAACCACTTGCTTACGGGACAATTTTCAGCTTTCAGTGCTACCACACTGAATGACAATTGCGCGGTCATACAACATTGTACCCAAATTAATTTTTTTTTCCCACAAATAGAGCTTTCTTTTGGTGGTATTTAATCACTGCTAGGTTTTATATTTTTTGTTTAAAAAAAACGAAAAAAGACTGAAAATTTTGAAAAAAACTAAACAAAACAGTTTTCTATTTTGTTATAATATTTTGTAAACAGGTCATTTTTCTCCTTCATTGATGTATGCTGATGAGGCTGCACTGATGGGCACTGATTGGCTGCACTGATAGGCTGCACTAATGGACACTGATAAGGCAGCACTGGTGGACACTGATATGCAGCACTGGTGGACACTGATGAGGCGGCACTGGTGGGCACTGATAGGTGGCACTGGTGTGCACTGAGAGGTGACACTGAGAGGTGGCACTGATGGGTGGCACTGAAGGGCACTAATAGGTGGTACTGATAGGTGGCAGTGATGGGCTCTGATGGGTGGCAGTTACGGGCACTGATGGGTACTGGTAGGTGACACTGATAGGCAGCATTGCTAGGTGGCACTGATGATGAGTCACTGATGGGCACTGATTGGTACCACTGGTGGGCATTGATAGGTGGCATGGTGGGCATTGATAGGTGGCACTGATTGGTGGCACTGATATGCACTGGTGGGCACTGATTGGTGGCACTGGTGGGCACTGGCAGGCGGCACTGGTGGGCACAGGTTTTCTAAAAAAAAAAAAAACAGAATTGATTTTCAAGACTAGCCCACTATAAACTTCAATGGGGTTCAAAGGGGTTCTTGGAGCTTTACGATGGCTATAAACAAACGACCCATGAACTGAACCAATTCATTCATCCCTAATTAGCACAGTTGCTTGTAATGCTGCACTGAAGCCCTAGTTGCCTTTGGATACAAATTGCTGTTAGGATCATTGGGTATTATATCAATAAAAGTAGGAATTATGTGTAGCGCCATAACCCCTGGGGGCGGCTATGTATTTTCTGGGCTTACCAATTACCTCCTCCTTGTAGTTCGCTGTTTGTTGTCTAGGGGTTCCCAGGGTTAGTACCCAGTAATTTCAGAAGCTGACACTCGAATGTTCTTTTTGAGGATTTTTATTTGCAAAGGGTAACGTTCAAATATAACACAGTCTCTCAGTTGGGAATAGAGGGTACGGGTGATGAAGCTCAGGCACTTTAGAACTGCTGACATCAAATGAATGTCTCTTTAGATAGCCCAGAGAGTAGCCACTTGCAACTGGGTGCTTCACTGCCAGATAAACCTCTAACTGTAGATTTAGCAGCCAACAAGTGATTGCAAAGTTTCTGCCACAGACTAGGTTGTAACTGAAGATGAATTAGGAACTTTTCCTATGGTACCTGAATCTTTCAGCCGCTTCAGTGATACTGTAAGAAATGTGGATTCACTAGTGTCCATACAACTTTAGCTCCCAGGCTCTTACCGAGCAGCCAGCTTCTTGGCCTAAGAATTCTCCCCTGGTCGCTTGTACAAGTTGCTGTGCCTCTCCAATCCTGAGAGAATACCAGGACACCTCAGAATCCTCCTCCAGCTACTGAGCCTTGAACTAGCCAGTTCCGAGGCTCGGGAACGGACGGATCCCCACCCCAGACCATGAGGGCCTCTGGGGCTGGTCAGGGTGACCAGGCTTATAGGGGCAGCAGACACTCCTGGGTCCACGAACCCCTCACAGGGTTGGTCCGGACCGGAATCAGGAATCAAAGAGCAAGCCGAACCCTGAACACGTGACTTCAGCACCACTGATTGGCTCAGAGAAAGATTGGTACCTAACACGTCCAATCAGGCTTTGTTCTCAGCCTGTCACCGGTGCTTCGCTGCACCTATGACCAGGCAGAACTCCAGTACAGCCCAGTCAAACTGATGCCAAAGTAAATGACCTAAACAATTAACCCCCAGAACACCGTTACAGTTCCGGAAAAAACAAAATTTACACTATAACGCACACTTTAGAAAAGTGTCGGCGCTACATATGAATAAGAACTAAACTTTTTGGCATTACATGAAAAAGTGCTACAACATACTGCCCACAAAGCCACCAAGCTAACTGTCAAAATCTTCAGGCTTAGACATGAACAAGATTTGCCTCCACAAACTACAGTGAGGTTCGGATTAAGGCTGGGATCACACCTCCGATGAATGCGGCTCGCGGTCTGGTGTGTCCCTGTTCTCTGTTTCAGGGATGAATCAGGGCTGAATTTTTGCCTGAATTCGGCCCTGAAACTGAGCCAAAGACACACAGCATTCCTGTGAAAGCCACTCCGCCTTCATAGAGCTTCATAGAGAGCTTCAATCTCCTGTAATGCAAATTGGATGCAGAGAAAAAACTGCATCCAATTCGCAAAGATGTGAACCCAGCCTAAAGGTCAAAATTTTCAGACATTACATCGAGTTCAAGAAGTGAATCTTGAACCTCACCCTGGCCGATTCACTCATTCCTGTTGTAATATGTCAATATTGTCACCAAGGAATGAGTCACATGTTCTTCGTGCCTAGAAGTATTAGACATTTTTCTTCATTCCTGGTGGCCAAATAAAGGGTTGGGATAGCGAATGGAAGGTTTGTACAAAATTCTTGTAAAGGTTCCAATAAATCAAACCTGTTGGTTTCTGTACATGAGCAATGCTTGAAAGTCATTGTTTAGTGAATGTGGGGAATGTATGACCAATGTGCTTTATAATTAAGTAAATAGGAAAAATGTCTCTCTATCAAATGCAGTAAATGCATAGTGAATGTTTTGTTAAATGTGGTAGACATTTTGGGGTTGATTTACCAAAGGCAAATTGACTGTGCACTTTACAAAGTGCAGTTGCACTCTGCAAGTGCAGTTGCTCCAGAACCTAGTAAATAAAGTAAATCTTCACTTTGCAAATAAATAAAATTGGATTATGGAAGTCAGCAGAGCTTCTGCTCATTTACTAAGCTCTGGAGCAAACGCTCTTGCGGAGTGCAACTGCATTTTGCAAAGTGCACAGTCTATTTGCCTTTAGTAAATCAACCCCCTTCAATCCACAACAGCAAACAAAGTACAGTTATTAGCTTTGATATTTTGTAACATTCTAAGTTCCTTTAGCACCAGCACCTGCCTTTTGTGGGCACCCTACTTCCATATGTTCATTGTATCCAATAATTCAGTAAAAGATGCACATTAGTGTGATTCACAACTTGCTTTTGTTTTTCAGATTTCGTTTCATCCCTTAGCTATGCAATTTTTATCCTTTAGCTAACAAATGCAAGTTTTGAGCCAATAACGTGCCTCCTCTATTACATTTTAGACCCTGCCAATCTGTCTATATTACAATAATGATAATATGGCACACAACAAGCATGTAATAAGGTAAACATACCTTCCAACTTTTTGAGGTGGGAATGAGGGACACCTATTAGCAAAAGTATGTAGGCATAGGTCCTGTCATGGTCCCTTAAAGGTTGTTCGGATGTTCTGCGAACTACGAACAATATACAGTGTTTGGGAAAAATTCGGAACACCGTTAAAGTCTATGGGACATTGGCATGAAAAATCAAAAGTGTTAATTTTAAAGGCTTATATGCAATTTATTGTCATAAAAGTGTTTGGGGACCCGGTTCCTGCCCCAGGGGACATGTATCAATTCATTATTTTTTTTTAAAACCAAAGTTTTTTTGGGAGCAATGATTTTAATAATGCTTAAAGTGAAACAATAAAAGTGAAATATTTCTTTAAATTTCGTACCTGGGGGTGTCTATAGTATGCCTGTAAAGTGGCACATTTTTCCCGTGTTTAGAGCAGTCCCTGCACAAAATGACATTACTAAAGGAAAAAAAAGTAATTTAAAAGTACTAGTGGCTACACTGAATTGTCGGGTCCAGGCAATACAGATAAAAGTAATTGAAAAAAATGGCATGGGATCCCCCACAGTCCATTAGGGAACCCCGAACCAAAATGTAAAAAAAAAATTGTGTGGGGGTCCCCTCAAATTCCATACCAGGCCCTTCAGGTCTGGTATGTATATTAAGGGGAACTCTGCACCAAATAATAAAAAAAAATAGCGTGGGGGTCCCCCCAAAAATCCATACCAGACCCTTATCCGAGCACACAACCTGGCAGGCCGCAGGAAACGAGGGGTGGACGAGAGAGCACCCCCTCCTGAACCGTACCAGGCCACATGCCCTCAACATGGGGAGGGTGCTTTGGGGTAGCCTCCCAAAGCACCTTGCCCCCATGTTGATGGGGACAAGGGCCTCATCCCCATAACCCTTGCCCAGTGGTTGTGGGGGTCTGCGGGCAGTGGGCTTATCAGAATCTGGAAGCCCCCTTTAACAAGGGGGCCCCCAGATCCCGGCCTCCAACCCTGTGGGAAATGGTAACGGGTACAAATGTACCCCTACCATTTCACAAAAATTGAGTCAAAATGGTACATAATACAAGACACAGCTTGGGACAAGTCCTTTATTAAAAAATAAAAAAATAAAAATGTCCCACCAAGTCATTCATCTTCTTCTCTTGCTCCGCCGACAGACCGAAAAAAAAAAAAAAAAGAAAAAAAAACCCGCAGGCCGACACTGATCCGCCTCCATGGGAGGCACCCGCCGTATGACGCGTCCTCGCAGGTGACAGTTCTTTTATAACTGAGGGCGGGGCCACAGAGTGATGTAACCCGATGACGAATATGTCACTGTGTGGCCCCGCCCTCAGTTATAAAAGAACTGTTACCTGCGAGGACGAGTCATACGGCGGGTTCTTCCCATGGAGGGGGATCAGTGTCGGCCTGCGGGTTTTTTTGTCCGTTGGCAGAGCGAGAGAAGAAGATGAATGGACTTTGTGGGACATTTTTATTTTTTAATAAAGGACTTTATAAAGGTCCCAAGCTGTGTCTTGTCTTTTGTACCATTTTGACACTTTTTTTTTTTGTGAAATGGTAGGGGTACATTTGTACCCCGTTACCATTTCACACAGGGGGGGGCCAGGATCTGGGGGTCCCCTTGTTAAAGGGGGCTTCCAGATTCCCATAAGCCCCCCGCCTGCAGACCCCCACAACCACCAGACAAGGGTCTGGTATGGATTTTTGGGGGGACCCCCCCACGCCATTTTTTTAAATTTTGGCGCTGGGTTCCCCTTAAAATCCAAACCAGACCTGAAGGGTCTGGTATGGATTTTGAGGGGGACCCCTACGCCATTTTAAAAAAAAAATTGGCGCTGGGTTTCCCTTAATATCCATACCAGACCTGAAGGGCCTGGTATGGAATTTGGGGGGACCCCCCCACGCAATTTTTTTTTTTAAATTTTGGTTCGGGGTTCCCAATAATATTCATACCAGACCCAAAGGGCCTGGTAATGGACTGTGGGGGATCCCATGCTGTTTTTTTCAATGACTTTTATCTGTATTGCCGGGACCCGACAATTCATTATAGCCACTAGTACTATTAAATACTTTTTTTCCTTTAGAAATTTCATTTTGCGCAGGGACTGTTCTAAACACAGGAAAAAATCACCACTTTACAGGCATACTGTAGAAACCCTCCAGGTATGAAATTTAAAGAAATATTTCACTTTTATTGTTTCACTTTAAGCATTATTAAAATCACTGCTCCTGAAAAAAACTGCCGATTTTAAAACTTTGTTTTGCATTGATTCATGTCCCCTGGGGCAGGATCCGGGTCCCCAGACACTTTTTATGACAATAACTTACATATAAGCATTTAAAATTAGCACTTTTGATTATTCATGTTCGTGTCCCGTAGACTTTAATTTAAATTTTTTGCCTGTTCGGTATGTTCTGGTGCGAACCGAACTGGGGGGTGTTCGGCCCATCCCTACCCACAAATGCTTTTTTCCCCACTACTTTGATTTAACTGTTTTATAAAAAAAAATACATGTTAAATAATTTGTAGCTTCCATTTGATAGGGCTTCATAATCATATGAATAGCTGCCTTATTGTTGGGTAATTTGCATAGTATATATGTGCCATAATAAAAAATAAAGTCTTAGGTGACACAACTATGGAGAGTTGTACTTAATTTGACTGTTTGCTTGAGTGAGTGACAAAGCCAGAACAGAACATGTTTTATCAGAAATAATTTGATGCTATCATTGGTAAACCCACTTGAGAGATGTATTGGACACATCTTACTGTCAGTTGCTGTTATAGCAACAATCTTTTACAAATAAAACCACCTGTGTGTTCTTTAGTATTATCCTTTTCCCAGTTAATGATCTCCCCAGATATGCTTGTCTGAGTTTCTTTTCACAGTTCACATAGTGCGTAAATTGTAACATTATATTTATAGCCTAGGTTTTAGCATAGTGAAATAATTATGCACAGCTAGCTAATGTATAATTTCCCAGGTTTATCAAACTAGAGGAAAGCATAGTATTTTCCTTGCAATCAAACAAATACGTATAATTAATTGTTATAAGAAAAGAAGACAGCTTGGATCTGATCTTGGGTAATACAGATATTTTCAAGATATTTTTAAATCAGCTCCATTGTATTTTAGTAACTAATAACTGGCTTAAAATGAACTTGGCACTTGTTGAAGGTTTGTTATCCTAATGCAGTCCTGCAGTCTAGTGAGCCATAAATGCATACTAAGCGAGAGCAGAATGACAACTTCATAAGTATTCCGCCTCCCCTTTATTATCTAGTCACAGACTGGGAGCAGGTTGGCGACATAAAGTATAACTAAAGGCAATTATTTTTTTTTAGATTTGGATAGAGTGGAGAAGAATTAGAACATCTGTCAGGTATTTATTGATGTCTGTGCCCATCTATTTGTCTACCATTATCATTAAAAGTGAAAGTAAAGAAAAATTGCAAATTTGGGGTTGTCCCTAAAACAGTAATAGAAGGGAAATCTTCCAATGGGCACACTAGTTCACTCGCGACCCTGGTGACAACCAGGGATTTTGGCTGCATTTCCCTTACCTCCTGTTTTGAATATGGGAGAGAAATCTCTAATGGGACACAGGTGGCAAAAAACAGGGGTTATAACCCTCCCTTACCCTATCCTAAATAAAATAAAAAGGTTTTGCCCTTAGTTCTACGTTCACAGTAGGGGAAACTGAGGTCAGCAATCTGGCTGTCTTACCTGGTGGGGTGCAGGCAGAGGACATGCCTGATCTGACAGTGCACTTTGCTCTAAACGGTATGGAAGGGTGGGCTTGTACTACGATCACGTGACCTAGGAAGTAAGTTGTGTATAGTAATACATGTCTTACTTACTTAGCTAAATGGAGAGTATGTGCACTGTGGTGGCAACACTTCAGAGACTCTATGAACCTGCAGATTGTTACCACCAAGAAGGAGGGAGCCCTTGGAACAATATGATCACCAGGCTATTTCTATTGGAGGACCCATACAGATAGATAGTAGATGTAATTAGGAAGGTTTAAATGTTGTTATTTGGGGGGGGGGGGGGTGGAATTACCTTAATCAGCTGTCCAGTTATTTTGTCAGCTGGCGAGGCTGGCTGTCAGAATACAGTGGCCGCAGCGGGAAATTCTTCTATCTGTGCTGTTTATAGTGGTAGGTATATGTTGTGTATATGGTCAGCATCAGACGCATCAAATCTCTCATTGTACTGTAACTGCCAGCACTCATGGTATACAAAGTGGGACCCAGCTGTCATCCCCTCTGGCTACAGCAGTAGAACAGGCATGGAAGGGTAAAGTGCAGTTTACAATGGTACTTTGTCTTCTGTATTTTAACAAGTTCCTTGCCCACATACAAAATGACTCCCATAACCCTTGCATCCTCAGCTTTTCTGCCATGCTATTTTGAAGAACAGTACAAAAAGTATTTTCAAAATCCAGCTAAGGCATATTACTATCATCTGTAACATTCAGATTTAAACTTCCCTCCTCAAAAAACGCTTATTAGAAAAAAAATATCTTACCAATGCTTACCCTACTTTTAAATTATTCTCTTCTATATATCTTTGTATATCATACCTGGGATACTTTCAAATAATTTACACACAAAAAGTCAGGCTTACAGATCAATACTTTCCTGTTGCTATGTTTTTACCCTTCCTAACTAATGATACAACATGAGACACGGCATGCCAATCACGTGGAAGTGTCCTAGTTAGAGGATACTTTACGAAAATAAGATACAGTAGCTTATCAATTACTGAGATTAATTTCTTTGGCACGCAGGGATGGATGCCATCTAGGTCAAGTGCTTTATCTAGACTAAGTTTGTTAAGGAATAGCTGTACCTCTTCATGTGTTAAGTAAGAAATGTTGAATGAGAGCTTTGGTCTTTCCACCATATCTTCTGACAATGGAAACTCCTTTGTAAAGAGAGATGAAAAATATACAGTATATTCAAGATTTCAGATTTTGCTTTGTCCCCCCAAATATATTTCTGAAAGTATCTTTTAGATGTCATATATTTATCATATTTCTTTCCCTAATGCGGCGTACACACGTGCGGACTTTGTCCGCCGGACCTAGTCCGGCGGATTGTCCGCTGGACCTAGTCCGGCGGGACTTCCCCACACACGGCCGGACTTCCGAGCGTGTGACTTGCCCACACACGCCCGGACTTCTCCGGCGGACAATCCGCTGGACAAAGTCCGCAGGACTTTTGAAAATGAACGGACTTGCCCACACACGGAGCAGTTCGTTCATTTCAAATGTAACTTCAGGTACGTAGCTAGCGTAGGCAGTAAATGCCGGCGCGCTAGCTCCGTCACCTGGCATGGATTTAAAGGGAATCCCCACGCCAAAAAAACGGCGCGGGGGTCCCCCCCAAATACATCTCAGACCCTTATCCGAGCACGCAGCCTGGCAGGCCAGGAAAGGGGTGGGGACGAACGAGCGCCCCCCCCTCCTGAGCCGTACCAGGCAGCGTGCCCTCAACATGGGGGGTGCCCTGGGGAAAGGGGGGCCATGCGGCCCCCCCACCCCAAAGCACCTTGTCCCCATGTTGATGAGGACAAGGGCCTCTTCCCGACAACCCTGGCCGTTGGTTGTCGGGGTCTGCGGGCGGGGCTTATCGGAATCTGGGAGCCCCCTTTAATAAGGGGGCCCCCAGATACCGGCCCCCCACCCTATGTGAATGAGTATGGGGTACGATGTACCCCTACCCATTCACCTAAGGTGTAAAATGTAAAGTACAAAAACACACACTTTTGAAAAAATATTTTATTGCACTGCTCCGGGGTCTTCTTCCGTCTTGGGGGTCTTCTCGCCGGACTCCTCCGCTCTCTTCTGCTCTTTTACCTAGCTCTTTCACGAGCGGAGAAGTCCGGCTACCTTCTTCGTCGTCGCCGCCGTCGTCTGGGGGTCTCGATCCGCCTTCGGGGGTCTTCCGGGGTCTTCCGGGGTCTCTTCTGTTCTTGCGGCGGTCGTCGTCTTCTGCGCCGCCGGCGCCTTCTTCTTCTTGTTCTTCTTCTTGTTCTTCTTCTTGTTCCGATGTTGACACGTCGCTCCCTCTGCCCGGAATGGCAGAGGCGCGCTGCGCTGGGACTTATATAGGGACATGGGGACAGGGTCACATGCTCATGTCACATGGTGACCCCGCCCCCCTGTGATGTCACAGTCCCGGAGGATGCTGGGACTGTGACATCACAAGGGGGCGGGGTCACCATGTGACATGAGCATGTGACCCTGTCCCCATGTCCCTATATAAGTCCCAGCGCAGCGCGCCTCTGCCATTCCGGGCAGAGGGAGCGACGTGTCAACATCCGAACAAGAAGAAGAACAAGAAGAAGAACAAGAAGAAGAAGGCGCCGGCGGCGCAGAAGACGACGACCGCCGCAAGAACAGAAGAGACCCCGGAAGACCCGGAAGACCCCCGAAGGCGGATCGAGACCCCCAGACGACGGCGGCGACGACGAAGAAGGTAGCCGGACTTCTCCGCTCGTGAAAGAGCTAGGTAAAAGAGCAGAAGAGAGCGGAGGAGTCCGGCGAGAAGACCCCCAAGACGGAAGAAGACCTCCGGAGCAGTGCAATAAAATATTTTTTCAAAAGTGTGTGTGTTTTTGTACTTTACATTTTACACCTTAGGTGAATGGGTAGGGGTACATCGTACCCCATACTCATTCACATAGGGTGGGGGGCCGGTATCTGGGGGCCCCCTTATTAAAGGGGGCTCCCAGATTCCGATAAGCCCCCGCCCGCAGACCCCGACAACCAACGGCCAGGGTTGTCGGGAAGAGGCCCTTGTCCTCATCAACATGGGGACACGGTGCTTTGGGGTGGGGGGGGCGCACGGCCCCCCTTTCCCCAGGGCACCCCCCATGTTGAGGGCACGCGGCCTGGTACGGCTCAGGAGGGGGGGGCGCTCGTTCGTCCCCACCCCTTTCCTGGCCTGCCGGGCTGCGTGCTCGGATAAGGGTCTGAGATGGATTTGGGGGGGACCCCCACGCCGTTTTTCGGCGTGGGGATTCCCTTTAAATCCATGCCAGGTGACGGAGCTAGCGCGGCGGCATTTACTGCCTACGCTAGCTACGTACCTGAAGTCACGTGCTAAATGAACGGACTTGCCGATGAGCGGCAAGTCCGTTCATTTTCAAAAGTCCGGCGGACTAGCCTACTAACGGCGGGATTGTCCGCTGGACTGCCAAGTCCAGCGGATAATTTTAAAACCAAACTTAAAACTTTGGTCCGCCGGACTTTGGCGCCAAAAAGTCCGCCGGCGCCCACACACAAGGGGATTATCCACTGGACTTGAGTCCAGAGGATAATCCCGCGGGTTTGTCCCTTCGTGTGTACGCGGCCTTAGGGTTTTGAAATTTCATTTAATTTCATAAGCAATATGGCTTACTTTTTTTCAATAATCTATATGCAATCATGACTTTATTTAGCCAGGTTTTTAGTATACTAACTAGATCATAAACAATGTCCACATAAGCAATACAAGGAAGACGTATATCATACACACATCATTTTCCAAACAGATTTGATTATTTTACTAATATATGCAGTTTTAATTACCCCATTATTGCCCTTGCTGCCCTCACCACTATATCTCCATTTATCTCTACTTTCTCCAAATCCTCAGCCTTCATAATTTTTCATTTTTTCTGATGCTTTCCTCTCCTTAATCCTAATTCCTATATTCTTCAACATTCTAACTAAGGCCGGCCATAGACGGTTCGAATGACGGCCAGTTCAGTAGGAACCAGCCGTGATTCGAACCGTGTGTGGGCAGGCTGAATGTGCCAAGTTGATTCACTGATCAACCTGGGTACAACCAGCCTGTCTGATTCAGTTGCGATTATAGCTAGTGGCTACTATAATCACTGTCTTCTCCCGCTACAGTAAAGAATTCTGTGGTCTGCCTAATACCCCGTACACACGGTCGGAAATTCCAACCACAAAATCCGTTGGATTTTTTCCGACGGATTTTGTCCGACACTGGTGTTGCATACACACGGTCGGACAAAGTTGTTGGAAAATCCGATCATTCTGAACGTGGTGACGTTTGTTGCGTATGACAGAACTACGTAGAGGCTATTAGCCAATAGGTTTGGTCTCCTAATTTGATCTGAGCATGCGTGGCACTTTGTACGTCGGAATTCTCTACACACGATCGGAAAAAGTCTGATTGGATTTTGTTGTCGGAAAATTTGAGAGCAGGATCTCAATTGTTTTCCGTCGGAAATTTCAACGGAAAAAGTCGATGGAGCCCACACACGGTCGGATTTTCCGACAACATGGTCCGATCAGACATTTTCCGTCGGAATTTCCGTCCGTGTGTACGGGGCATAAGCCTTTCTCAACCTGTTTACCATGGAGCAACCTTTGAATCTTTTATATCTCAGGGAACCTCTGTTTAAAATAAGTATATCTACTGCCAGTGCTCACTATACATTTGTGTGATTAGTAAGTTGTAGATAGAAAAATGTATAAGGAATATGGTATATCTAGAATATTTGGAACCCCAAGCAAATCACTTTTCAACATCCCCTAAAGTATAAAAAAAATTCCAGTAATAACCATTAAATACATAATAATAATGGATAGAAATGAAACACAGACAGTAAAAATTGTAGTGCCCTTTACAAAGGAAAGATCTCTTTATATTGGTGGTCAGTGCAGTGATCAATGATCACTGGGAAGACTACCCGCTTACACTGGCAATCAGTAGGTAATCTGCCCCCTCACATTGGTGTTCAGGGGTAAAAATGTCCACTTTAAGATGCAACACTTTCTTACCATAGAACCCGTAATTAAAGCGGAGGTTCACACAAAAATGAACCTCCACTTTTCGGAACCCTCCCCCCCTCCGGTGTCACATTTGGCACCTTTCAGGGGAAAGGGGGTGCAGATACCTGTCTAGGACAGGTATTTGCATCCACTTCCGGGCATAGACTCCCAAGGGAGTCTATGCCTCTTCCCGTCCCGCTGTGCTGTCTGCTGGGACACACACGGGTCCCAGAGACAGCACGGACCATTCAGGTTGCGCTGCGCACCTTGCGCATGCACAGTAGGGAACCGGGAAGTGAAGCCGCAAGGCTTCATTTCCTGATTCCCATACCGAAGATGGCGGCAGCAGCATCTGAGGAGCGAGGGATGGTTTGGCCTTGGGTGCCGACATTGCTGGACCCTGGGACAGGTAAGTGTCCTTATTTTAAAAATCAGCAGCTGCAGTATTTGTAGCTGCTGACTTTTAAAAAAACATTTTCACTGGTCTCCCGCTTTGATCAAAAAGTCTACTTCTCCACATACCTGAAAATCTCCTTTCTATATCAGCTTCTACGTATTTAGCACCTAAGGTTCCATTGATTTAGCACTCTAAGCTCCTATTGTCACTCCAGTGTAGTGCAAGGCTAAAATGTTACTTTGTAGGTTCTACATTTGAATTTAGTTAATAATTATTTTGAGGACAATCCATGCAAAACTTTATAAAAGAAAAAAACCTTTGCGCCAAAGAAAAAATAAAAATAAATCAAATGATTGCCAGCAGCAGTGTGAATGTGAGCTGACTAGCATCACAGTGACATAACTAATATATATATATTATATATATAACTAATAAAAAACACAGTTTACCTAATATGAATTTCAAACATACAGTAATAATCATCAGCGTATAAAGTGTATCAGTGTATAAAACAAACATTTCAGTTAACAGTCCCACTTTGTTATGAAATAAAGTGCTTGTGCGTAAATCCAGTATTCAGTGTTCAGACAGAGGTGCCACCTATCGCTTAGGGTGACCACATGTCCAAACTGCCATTCTGGGACAATTTTGCCAAGGATCGGGGGGGGGGGGGGGTGGTGTTGAATGTAGTTTCGGAGTTGATGGTGATTTCAGGGGCGAGTGATTTGTCAGGTGAATGGCTGGTTTTAGCACTTATATCATCCCAACACCATGCTTGATATGGTGTCAGGATGATCAAATCATATTAATTCTATTACTACATTGTAATATGTAATGAAATAGTTTAACTCACCATAATGCAGAATCATTGGAAACCCTGAGCTTGTCACTTGCCACCAGATGCAACATGCTACAGTCGCCTGCTACCAGATGCAGTGTGTCACTTGCCACCGTGACAGTGCGGCCCAGGGACCTGATTTAGAGCATGCTAGAGGGGGCCCAGAGAAGATAGAGGAGGTGGGTGGCAGTGGCTTCACTAGGGTTGGTGTCACCCCACCGGTGCGGTAAAACATGGTGTCACCCCTGCCAAGTAAAGTCCCCCCTCAGCACCCCTCTCTAAGTACAGACCCCCTTCATTAAGTATAGACTCCCCTCCCTCCCTCAGTTTAGACCCTCCTCCCTCAGTACAGACCCCCTCCCTCAGTATAGATCCCCCCACCCTCAGTACAGACCCCCCTCCCCACTAAGTCCCCCCCCACTAAGTACAGACCCCCTTCCCTCAGTATAGACTCTCCCCATAAGTATAGACCCCGCCCCCAGTACAGACCCCCCTCCCTCAGTATAGATCCCCCTCAATCAGTAAAGACTCGCCTCTCCAATATGTATAGACCCCCCTGAGTACAGACCTCCCTCCCTCAGTATAGACCCCCCTCAATCAGTACAGACTCCCCCCCAATATGTATAGAACCCCCCCAATAAGGATAGACCCCCCTCAGTATAGACTCCCCTCAGTACAGACCCCCCGCTAAGTACAGACCCCCCTTACTCTCAGTATAGATCCCCCTCTCCACTGTGCTCGGGCGGGGGCCGGGAGGTGGTCTCAGCACCCTTGACACGGGTGGGCTAGGCTGTGCTCGGGCGGAGGGGACGTCTCAGATCCCCTCGGCTGGAGGCAGATGGAGCTGGAGGCAGAGTGAGCGCCAGCACTATAGCGGGGTTTGCTCGCTCTGTCAATTTCATTCCGGGACACTGTATTGTCCGGAATGAAGGTGCCCGGGACAGACCTGCTAATTGCGGGAATGTCCCGGGCAATCCGGGACACATGGGCACCCTACTATCGCTAGAGTGGTCACTTGTGCTTTGTGGGGATGTATAACCCCTAGATGGTAAATTCCAAGTCATCTAATGCTTAGGATGGTCCTCCATGGATGGGGAGAAAGAATGCCAGAAGGGGGGCTCCCATAGTGTAAAACTGCAATTTATTAACTACTTTAAGACCGGGCCTTTTTTTTTTAGATGTGGTGTTTACAAGTTAAAAAATGTTTTTTTTGCTAGACAATTACTTAGAATCCCCAAACATTATACATTTTTTTCTAACATCCTAGAGAATAAAATGGCGGTGGTTGCAATACTTTCTGTCACATCGTATTTGCGCAATGGTCTTACAAGCGCACTTTAAAAAAAATTAAAAAGGTTAAAATAAGACAACAGTAAAGTTAGCCCAATTTTTTTTTATATTGTGAAAGATAATGTTACGCCGAGTAAATTGATACCCAACATGTCACGCTTCAAAATTGCGCCCACTCGTAGAATGGCGACAAACTTTTACCCTTAAAAATCTCCATAGGTGACATTTAAAAAATTCTACCGGTTGCATGTTTTGCATTACAGAGGAGGTCTAGGACTAGAATTATTGCTCTTGCTCTACCGATCGCAGCGATACCTCACATGTGTGGTTTGAACACTGTTTTCATATGCTGGCGCTACTCACGTATGCGTTCGTTTCTGCACGCGAGCTCGGCGGGATGGAGCGCGTTCTAAAAAAAAAATTATTATTTATGTTACCTTTTACTTTTATTTTTACATTGTTTTAAAAAAAAAATGTGTCACTTTTATTCCTATTACAAGGAATGTAAACATCCCTTGTAATAGAAAAAAAAGCATGGCAGGACCTCTTAAATATGAGATCTGGGGTCAAAAAGACCTCAGATCTCATATTTACATTAGAATGCAATACAAAAAAAAAAAAAAAAATTTTGATGAATTTGATGCCGCTTCCGCCCTGCAGTGTCATGGAGACGGGTGGGGGCCATCTTCCCCTTACTCATCTCCATGTCAGCCCAGGGGACAGACGCGATCCGGTGCCCTACACCATTTTCCGGAGTCATCGACAGCGGCGGAGGGCACCAGATCGCGCCGGGAGTGGAGCCCCTCTCCCGCCGACAATAAAATTGATCTAGTGGCGAATCCGTCGCAGAAACCACTTTTATCTTGTACCGGACCACCGGCCAAACACGGGGACACCGGGGTTATGGCAGCTAGCTGCTGCCATAACAACGATATCCGTCCCCAAAGTAGGGATGTACATCGGCATGCGGCGGTCCGGAAGTGGTTAAAAAACACAAATTATATACTTCCTGATGACGGCCATTCCTATTGGCTGAAACGCGTTGGGGCTTGATTGCGTAATCGCGACCACATATCTGCCAGGAATACGATTACAGGGGATCGAGCCTCACCTCAACCCAGCGGTGTCTGAATGGAGACTGGCCGGACTACCCTTTTAATAATACACATGCTAATCACACCGGTTGCCAGGCATAGGCTCCAAACAATGTGAGTGGATCCCATTTGTATATCATTTGTGTTTTTTAATAAATTGCGGTTTTACGCTATGGGAGCCCCCCTTCTGTCATTTTTTCTCACCATCCATTGCGGACCATCCTAAGCATTAACTGACTTGGAATTCACCATCTAGGGGTTATACATCCTACTCTAGGGATAGGTGGTCAACATGTAAGGGTGAATGTACATCCATGCGGGGCACCTCTGTCTGAACACTGAATATTGGAGCACCTATAATTGATTTACGCACAAGCACTTTATTTCACAACAAAGTGGGACTGTTAACTGAAATGTTTGTTTTATACACCATCCAAAACTTTGCTAGTAATGTTAATGTATACCACCATTTTTGATCTACCCACACCCTTCCAAATACCAAAATTGAACCATTATTTACAATATATTGAACCCAAACAAATGGAAGATTACAAATGTTTTTGCATCCATTGCCTTGTCCACAAGCTATCCTATGTGTTCTCTCCTGCATGCATCTTTCCGGCCTTTGCTGAATTCAGAATCTCATTTTCACTGCAGCTCTGGCTCTCCTGGATGTCAGAGAACAAATCCTGCTGCAGCACTGCTTCCCCTGGATTTTAACCCCCAACACCAGCCAAACAGGCATATTGGAAAAATAAAACAAAATATGGTTGTAAAGACTGCAAAGTATAATATTAACGTATTAACGGCCAAAATGGCACCAAACTTTTAGATCTTTAAGACCTGTTATTTGCACAATGAGTTTTTAAAGCCACTTACTATAAACCACATCATTTAGAAAGCTACAGAACGAGCAAGCTTAGAATTGGACCTGAAAAATAAGTGCCAAGTGGAATAATGAAACCTGGGAAAGTTTCTCTAATATGCTGCTCTAATGGTTAAAATACCCATTAAGGCACTAATGAGGAACAAGAGGGCAGATCAATAACTCTACACTTGATTTCACTTGCTGCATGCTTGTTACTGGCCTGTGAATCAGAAAGCATTGAACTTCCCAAAAGTTCATGTGTGCCAATCAACTAGTATTTTCAGATGATAACTTGTATTATACTTGTATGTAGTGCATGTTCCCTTTAATCAATTTGGAAGCCGCTGGTCCCTTTATTTGCTTAGGTGTATTAAGAATTGAGTAAATAAAATAAAATAAAAAATACTTTTAAAGTAGCAGAAAAGGAAGAATTTGAAATCAAGAGAGAAAGGTACACTTTCCCGAAAATAAGCAATCCACCGAAATTCTACTTCTACTAGTTTAGTACTTGGAATGATTATCTTATCTTTAGTACTTGGAATCAATATTTTAGTGGGTTTAGTTTAAACATTTTTGTTTTTGTATAGTTGCAAAAATTAAAAAGCAGCTCTCTCTGCAATACTCAAGCAAGCTGTCAATATTATGCCCCCCCTGGGAGTGTGTCATCACATAATACAGTACACAGGGCCAGATTAAGAACATCATGGGCCTGGTGCTGAGGATTTTGGTGGGGCCTTTTATAAACAATAAATAAATAAATAAGAATTCCAACAATTTTTTGTTATAATAAATTAAAGAGAGAGAGAGAGAGAGAGAGAGAGAGAGAGAGAGAGAGAGAGAGAGAGAGAAAGAGGTGTTAGGGGTAAGGGAAAGAGGATGAGAGAGAAAGGGGGGATGAGAGAAAGAGGATGCACATGAGCATGCATGGGAATAACATCAACGCAGCCCAGCCAAGGCAAGTGACCGAAGGCACAGAACCCAGAAGGAAGACCGGGTGAAGATGGAAGCGCCCGGGCCCCGCCGGATTGATCACAGCACAGCACTGGCGGGCTCAGTCTGACAATTTAATTGTACCCTAATGTGCTAATATGCTGTGCATACTTGTACATTATGGCATAACCTACCTCAGGGCCCCTAAAAAATTGTAATGTTAGAAAAGTTTACTACCGCTTTAATATCATTGGAACCCAGGAGCCTCTCATGGGCCTCCCTACTGACCCGCATAGTTGCCAACATTTCAAAATATTTTCAGGGACACTTTTTTACAAGTGCTATATTTAGAGTAGCTGACATCCCCTATGTTCATATATACATCACAATAGTAATTACAAAATTAAATAAGTGCCAATAATGGGGCAGAACAAATATGAGGACTGAGATTTCCTTTAGTATTCTTCAGTATAATTTTAAAGAACTGTTTTTGTGGGTAAGAGGCATAGAGGAGGAGAATGGATGGTATAAAAGGGGGAAGTATGTGCAGGTGAGGGAGAGGAATGTGGAGGGTCTAACAGTGGGCACTATGTACATGAGAGGAGTGCGGAGGGTATGACAGAAGGCACTATGTACAGGAGAGGAGTGTGAAGGTTATGACAGTGGGCACTATGTACATGAGAGGAGTGCGGAGGGTATGACAGTGGGCAGTATGTACAGCAGAGGAGTGTGGAGGGTATGACATCGGGCACTATGTACAGGAGAGGAGTGTGTAGGATATGACAGCAGACGCTATGTATAGGAGAGAACTGTGGAGGGTATGACAGTGGGCACTATGTACAGGAGAGAAGTGTGGAGAGTATGACAGGGGGCACTATGTATAGGAGAGGAGGATGAAGGAATCTGGGAAGGAAAAATGTAAAGGTTTGTGGAAGGATGTTTAGGGACTGTGTAGTGGTTAAGCGGGCCATACATGCATTTAAATTGCACCAATTAAGCAGAGACCAGCCATAGTCGATATATGTATGGGCTACCTGGTTTTACACAAGTCAACCTATTAACCGACTTGAGTACAACCAGCCTGTCAGGTTTTCCCCAAAACAATCAGTGCTGCCAGCTATAGTTAGCAACACTAATCATTGTATTCACTGGCAGAACACAATAACACTGCAGGAGTCATCCACAGGTCCACAGGTGAGAGGGTGTGTGGGGACAGGCTGGGGAGAGATACTAGTCAGTGGCTGGGTAGGCACTGGCTAGTATCAGAGCCAGATACACACAGGTTACACATACGCCACGATTGTTCAAGCGAGAACAATAATTCTAGCCTTAGACCTCCTCTGTAACTCTAAACATGTAACCTGTAAAAAAAAATTAAAGCATTGCTTAGTACACAAAAAAAAATCGTACTAACTTTAGTGTTTTTTCTTTATGAATGAAACAGTTTCTTTCCCAAAAAAACTTTTGAAAAATTGCTGCGCAAATATCGTGTAACATAAAAAGTTGCAAAGACCACCATTTTATTCCATAGGGTGTCTGCTAAAACAATATATATAATGCTTGAGGCTTCTGATTAATTTTCTATAAAAAAAAAAAGAAGATGATTTTTACATGTAGGAGAGAAGTGTCAGAATTGGCCTGGGTGATGAGGGGTTAATTATCATAAGTAATATACAAATAATTATTATAAGCCCTGTGAGTTCATCCTCTCAGCGCAAGCAGCCCTGTATCTCCGGAACCATAGATGATAGCAGCCCCATATTGTAACCAGTGCTGGAGTACGTCTTTAGCTACCTATCCCCAAATGTGGGGTCTCTGACTCCTGGTCGCTGAGCTACAACCCTTGAAATCGATTTTTTTTTTGACATTTTTTTTTTTTTGGGGCAAATGGGCCTATCTTGAGAAAGGGGCCTGGAGCTGCAGCCCCAATAGCCCCTATGTTAATACGCCCCTGACAGTACACCATGCTTTACAGTACTCCATGACCATGAATGGGGAGGTATGTGATGTTACCAACTTCCTGAAGACTTCAGGAAAAAAAGGTTTATATAGGGCTTAAAAAAACAAAAAATTAGCGGGGCTTCAGGGGGAGGGAGGGCAGGGGTTGAGGCCGAAAACTAGAGCGCTCCTTTAAATGTAAAGTATATTTTTAGGGGGGAGGATAATATTTAGGTTAGATGTTAAGAGGTAGATTTAGTCATAAAGTTTTGTAGAGTTAGGTTATCAACAACAGCAACAGCACTAATAATGATGACTACTGTTTCTTCTGAATTGCACTCTACTACACTCTTCTGGAGCAATTGTTTTTTATTTATTTTTTCGCACACGTAAAAATCAGAATTTTTGGCTACAAAACCCCCAGAACATTATATAATTTCTAGAATAAAAAAAGGGTAGATGCAATATTTGTTGTTTTACTCAATTTCTGTGCAACTGTTTATCGAATCTATATTTTTAGGAAAAATACATTAAAATTAACCTAGTGCACACAAACACAATTTCATTCCTTTTTTTTGTATAAAATAAAACATGAGGTACTGTCAAGTAAATAGATGCTAAATATGTAATGGCTGAAAGCGGGGGAGGGGGGGGGCATGAAATGGTAAGAGATTAGAGTTCAAGCTTAAGGACCGCCTCCTGCACATATACGTCGGCAGAATGGCACAGCTGGGCACATCAACGTACAGGTACGTTGTCCTTTAAGAGCCCAGCCGTGGGTCGTGTGCGCACCACCGGCGGCGCGCTCGCGACCCGGTCCTGAGCTCCGTGACTGCGGCCGCGGGACCAGTGGACCCGATCACCGCTGGTGTCCCATGATCGGGTCACAGAGCTGAAGAACGGGGAGAGGTATGTGTAAACAAACCTCTCCCCGTGCTTCCTAGTGTCACTGTCACTGATCGTCTGTTCCCTGTCATAGGGAAAGACGATCAGTGACGCCACACAGGGCTCACTTAACCCATCCCTGCCCACTAGTGGTTAACTCCTTCACTGCCAGTGTCATTTACACAGGAATCAGTGCATTTAAATAGCACTGATTGCTGTATAAAGGACAATGGTCCCAAAAATGTGTCAAAAATTTCCGATGTGTCCGCCATAATGTCGCAGTCACAATAAAAATCGCTGATCGCCGCCATTACTAGTAAATAAAAAAATATTAATAAAAATGCTATAAAACTATCCCCTATGTTGTAAACGCTATAACTTTTGCGCACACCAATCAATAATCGCTAATTGCGTTTTTTTTTAACCAAAAATATGTAGAAGAATACGTATCGGCCTAAACTGAGGGAAAAATTTTCTTTTTATATATTTTTGGGGGATATTTATTATAGCAAAAAGTAAAAAATATTGAATTTTTTTCAAAATTGTCGCTCTATTTTTGTTTATAGCGCAAAAAATAAAAACCGCAGAGGTGATCAAATACCACCAAAAGAAAGCTCTATTTGTGGGAAAAAAAGGACGCCAATTTTGTTTGGGAGCCACGTCGCACGACCGCGCAATTGTCAGTTAAAGTGACGCAGTGCCGAATCGCAAAAAGGGGCCTGGTCCTTTGGCTGCAAATTGGTCCGGGGCTTAAGTGGTTAAGCTCCAGTTTATAGCTAATCATAAATAAGGGAGCTAACCATAGTTTAGTGTGCTTTGCAGGATTATAGCACAGGTTCTTCAAGGTTCATGCATGCATGGTAATTTTATTTCTAAAGCAACCTGGGGCACTCAAAGCTCAGGACACTCTAATAAGTAGGTAGAAACCAGACCCTTCTTTGTTGTGCTGTGCCCAACACCTTTCTACCTTTCTGTAATCCCTATTGGCCCCAGGAGGGGAAGGACAGACCACATGAAGACTACACAAAATCTAGTAACTGGCTACCCAGGTTTTTGAGGAGCCATGCAAGATAGGTACTCCATTTTGCAAACTCTTGAAGGTACTGTAAGGTTAGTTTTAACCTGTGGTTAACTGGTTTAACTGTTTTTTTTTCTTTTGGATATGTGGGGATGGTTTACAAACTCTATGGGGCTTTATTTGCTTTTTGTGTTTCTGCTCTTGGAAGAGTTATGCCGCGTACACACGTGCGGACTTTTCCCGGCGGACCTAAGTCCAGCGGACAATCCGCTGGACTTTCCAGCTGGGTCCGCTGGACTAAAAAGCGAACGGACTTGACCACACACGATCACGCAAAAAAGTCAGACGGTTCACGCGATGACGTACAGCACGTACGACGGGACTAGAAAACGAAAAATACTAGAAAAATACTTGCTACTGAGCATGCGTCCTTTTTGGTCCGCCGGACCATACACGGCCGGATTGTCCGCCGGACTGCCAAGTCCAGCGGATAATTTTAAAACAAAACTTAAAACTTTAGTCTGCCGTACTTTGGGCAAAAAAAGTCCGCCGGCGCCCACACACGAGGGGATTATCCGCTCGACTTCGGTCCAGCGGATAATCCCGCGGGATAGTCCCTTCGTGTGTACGCGGCATTACTCTCACTTCCTTTCCTGGAAACAGGGTGTCAAAGAACAGTATGTGATGCAACATTTCTCTGTTGAGACAATAACAAAAGCACTTATCTTTATGAGCATGAAAAAGGTTTAAAGTGGATGTAAACCCTCACATATACCCAGTGAAGGGAACAGCCTCAGATGATACACAGAGATTAAATAAATCCTCCTACATAAGTTTTACATGTATATCTGCTGTCTTCAGCTTTATATACTGTTTAGAAAGTCCAGATCGTCTTAGAATTTTCTCTTTCTGTTCCAGCAGGGGGAGGGGTGTCCTGCCATACACTGTGAGACAGCTGATTGGAGGAAAGGCACAAACCCCCCTCCACATAGCCAGAGACTTGCAGAGCTGTGCTATAAATTGACCAGCTGTCTGCTAATTTATTTATAGTACCCTCCCTGACACAAATTTCAGCCTGTTTTTTTCACGTGTCAGAGAACTTGTCAGAAGTTATCATGCTGAAGAACAATGGAGCAAGAGAAAGCCAGGGGACTTTAGAGAGATAAAAAAACACTGCAGATATATGTGCCCAGCTCAAATTTCATGAATCGGGTTTACATCTACTTTAAGCCCCGTACACACGGGCCGAATTTCGGAAGATAACAGCTGGTTCAAAAAGAAAAAAATGGCCGACATTTGGCCTGTGTGTATGTCGATCTGTCTGACAGAAGCTGGCCATTCGGCCAACTTCTGTCGGACGTGCATGACGGAAAACCAGCAACTGATAGACTCCTGATCAGCCAATGGCAGAGAGTGCCGATTGGAGTGTTCTGGCAGGGGGGGGGGGGCCCTCTCCCGCCGCCAATAAAAGTGATCTCGTGGCGAATCCGTCGCAGAAACCATTTTTATCTTGTACCGGACCACCGGCCAAACACGGGGACCCCGGGGTTATGGCAGCTAGCTGCTGCCATAACAACGATATCCGTCCAAAAAGTAGGGACGTACATCGGCATGCGGCGGTCCGTAAGTGTTTAAAAAACACAAATTATGTACTTCCTGATGACGGACATTCCTATTGGCTGAAACGCGTTGGAGCTTGATCGCGTAATCGTGACCACATATCTGCCAGGAATACGATTACAGGGGATCGAGCCTCACCGCAACCCAGCGGTGTCTGAATGGAGACTGGCCGGACTACCCTTTTAATAATACACATGCTAATCACACTGGGTGCCAGGCATAGGCTCCAAACAATGTGAGTGGATCCCATTTGTATATCATTTGTGTTTTTTAATAAATTGCGGTTTTACACTATGGGAGCCCCCCTTCTGTCATTTTTTCTCCCCATCCATTGAGGACCATCCTAAGCATTAACTGACTTGGAATTCACCATCTAGGGGTTATACATCCTACTCTAGCGATAGGTGGTCAACATGTAAGGGTGAATGTACATTCATGCGGGGCACCTCTGTCTGAACACTGAATACTGGAGCACCTATAATTGATTTACGCATTTATTTGACAACAAAGTGGGACTGTTAACTGAAATGTTTGTTTTATACACCATCCAAAACTTTGCTAGTAATGTTAATGTATACCACCATTTTTGATCTACCCACACCCTTCCAAATACCAAAATTGAACCATTATTTACAATATATTGAACCCAAACAAATGGAAGATTACAAACGTTTTTGCATCCATTGCCTTGTCCACAAGCTATCCTATGTGTTCTCTCCTGCATGCATCTTTCCGGCCTTTGCTGAATTCAGAATCTCATTTTCACTGCAGCTCTGGCTCTCCTGGATGTCAGAGAACAAATCCTGCTGCAGCACTGCTTCCCCTGGATTTTAACCCCCAACACCAGCCAAACAGGCATATTGGAAAAATAAAACAAAATATGGTTGTAAAGACTGCAAAGTATAATATTAACTTATTAACGGCCAAAATGGCACCAAACTTTTAGATCTTTAAGACCTGTTATTTGCACAATGAGTTTTTAAAGCCACTTACTATAAACCACATAATTTAGAAAGCTACAGAACGAGCAAGCTTAGAATAAGACCTGAAAAATAAGTGCCAAGTGGAATAATGAAACCTGGGAAAGTTTCTCTAATATGCTGCTCTAATGGTTTAAATACCCATTAAGGCACTAATGAGGAACAAGAGGGCAGATCAATAACACTTGATTTCACTTGCTGCATGCTTGTTACTGGCCTGTGAATCAGAAAGCATTGAACTTCCCAAAAGTTCATGTGTGCCAATCAACTAGTATTTTCAGATGATAACTTGTATTATACTTGTATGTAGTGCATGTTCCCTTTAATCAATTTGGAAGCCCCTGGTCCCTTTATTTGCTTAGGTGTATTAGGAATTGAGTAAATAAAATAAAATAAAAAATACTTTTAAAGTAGCAGAAAAGGAAGAATTTGAAATCAAGAGAGAAAGGTACACTTTCCCGAAAATAAGCAATCCACCGAAATTCTACTTACTAGTTTAATACTTGGAATGATTAGATTCGATTTTTTCTTTATTTTTTCTTAGGATCAATATTTTAGTGGGTTTAGTTTAAACATTTTTGTTTTTGTATAGTTGCAAAAATTAAAAAGCAGCTCTCTCTGCAATACTCAAGCAAGCTGTCAATATTATGCCCCCCTGGGAGTGTGTCATCACATAACATGGCTGTTATGTTATCGAACATCGGCCGTTCGTCTGTTCGTCAAAACCAGAACTTTGCGGGCCGTTCGCATCAAATTTGTGTGATACGAACGGCCCACAATGCACTGCGCCAGCCGCAGTGCATTGCTGGCTGATGATTGGCCAAGCATGCACTGTGACCCAGCATGCTTGGCCAATCACAGCGCCGGCAGCGAGGAGAGCCATAATTGGCCACAGGCAGGATGCCTGTGGCCAATTATAGCTCAGGGGGGTTTAGTACACGCCCCACACTATATAAGGCTGCCAGTACGGCGGCATAGTGTAGTGTTGTGCAGTGTTCATAGAGAGAAGGATAGGCAGGGACAGTGTCAGCTGTGCTTTATACTTCTTTAGATAGCGCTGTTACAATGAGTGTAGTGTTCAGGGAGAGAGCAGGATAGGCAGGGACAGTGTCAGGTTTGCTTTGCTTCCTAACTTAGCGCTGTTACAGTGGGTGTAGTGTGCCTCCTGCACAGTATACACCTGAATCTACCCCCTCATTGCTGGTGTTTAGGGATGGGCCCGGTGTTCGATTCGAACCCATGTTCGAATCGAACATCGGGCGTTCGCCCATTCGGCGAGCCCAGAACTATTTGGGCCGCTCGCATCAAATTCGTGTGATGCGACCGGCCCGCAATGCATTGCGCTAGTCGCAGTGCAATGCTGGCTGATGATTGGCCAAGCATGCACTGTGACCCGCATGCTTGGCCAATCACAGTGCCGGCAGCGAGGAGAGACATAATTGGCTACAGGCAGGATGCCTGTAGCCAATTATAGGTCAGGGGCTTTAGTACACGCCCCACGGCGGCGGCCTCGCATATTGTGATATATGGGATGGATTTTAAGGGGAACCCCAGCCAAAAAAAATGGTGTGGGGTCCCCCTCAAAATCCATACCAGACCCTTATCCGAGCACGCAACCTGGCAGGCCGCAGGAAAAGAGGGGGGGACGAGAGCGGCCCCCCCTCCCACCTGAACCGTACCAGGCCACATGCCCTCAACATTGGGAGGATGCTTTGGGGGTCTGAGACCCCCAAAGCACCTTGTCCCCATGTTGATGAGGACAAGGGCCTCTTCCCCACAACCCTGGCCGGTGGTTGTGGGGGTCTGCGGGCGGGGGGCTTATCGGAATCTGGAAGCCCCCTTAACAAGGGGACCCCCAGATCCCGCCCCCCCCCCCCCTGTGTGAAATGGTAAGGGGGTACAAAAGTACCCCTACCATTTCACCAAAAAAGTGTCCAAAATGGTAAAAATGACAGGAGACGGTCTTTGACAATTCCTTTATTAAAATCTTCTTTCTTCTTTTCTTCTGGTCTTCCTTTCTTCATCCTTCGGTTTCTTCATCTTCTCCTTCCGGCATCTTCTTCCATCTTCTTCTTCCATCATCTTCTTCCTCCGATCCGCTTCTTCTTGCGCTGGTCTTCTCGTCCGGCATCTTCTTCCATGGCGTCGGTGTCTCTTCTTGGGCCGCTCCTCACAATGGGAGGCCCCCGCTGTGTGAGGCTTCGCTGCGTCTGACAGGTCTTTTTTAACGGAGGGCACCTGGTGACCCCGCCCCCTCTGACGCACAGGGACGTCATGGGGAATTCCCTATGGCTTTCCCCATGACGTCAGAGGGGGCGGGGTCACCAGGTGCTCTCCGTTATAAAAGACCTGTCAGACGGATCGAAGCCTCACACAGCGGGAGCCTCCCATTGCGAGGAGCGGCCCGAGAACAGACGCCGACGCCAAAACCATGGAAGAAGATGCCGGACGAGAAGGACGAGAAGACCAGCGCAAGAAAAAGCGGATCGGAGGAAGAAGAAGATGGAAGAAGATGACGTAAGGAGAAGATGAAGAAACCGAAGGATGAAGAAAGAAGATTTTAATAAAGGAATTGTCAAAGACCGTCTCCTGTCATTTTTACAATTTTTGACACTTTTTTGGTGAAATGGTAGGGGTACTTTTGTACCCCCTTACCATTTCACACAGGGGGGGGGGATCTGGGGGTCCTCTTGTTAAAGGGGGCTTCCAGATTCCGATAAGCCCCCCGCCCGCAGACCCCCACAACCACCGGCCAGGGTTGTGGGGAAGAGGCCCTTGTCCTCATCAACATAGGGACAAGGTGCTTTGGGGGTCTCAGACCCCCAAAGCATCCTCCCAATGTTGAGGGCATGTGGCCTGGTACGGTTCAGGCGGGAGGGGGGCGCTCTCGTCCCCCCTCTTTTCCTGCGGCCTGCCAGGTTGCGTGCTCGGATAAGAGTCTGGTATGGATTTTGAGGGGACCCCACGCCATTATTTTTGGCTGGGGTTCCCCTTAAAATCCATCCCAGACCTCAAGGGTCTGGGATGGATTTTGAGGGGGACCCTACGCCATTTTTTTTTTTTTTGGCTGGGGTCCCCCTTAATATCCATCCCAGACCTGAAGGGCCTGGTTATTGAATTTGGGGGGACCCCACGCTTTTTTTTTAAATTTTTTTTTATTTTTTATCAATGACTTTTTTTTTATGAATGACTTTCAATGAATGACTGTTCTCTGTGTTACGGGAGCCGTCAATTCACATTAGCTACACACATTAATTACACTTTTTGCAGGGACAGTTCTAAGTACAGGAAACATGCGCCCCTTCACAGGCATACTATAGACACCCCCCAAGTACGAAATTTAAAGGAATATTACACTTTTATTGTTTCAATTTAAGCATTATTAAAATCACTGCTCCTGAAAAAACGTCAGTTTTTAAAAAAAATGTTTGCATTGATACATGTCCCCTGGGGCAGGACCCAAGTCCCCAAACACTTTTTATGACAATAACATGCATATTAGCCTTTAAAATTAGCACTTTGAATTTGAACGTTCGCATCCATTATAACTAATAGGGTTCTAAAGCTCGCACAGACTTTAGGTCCGTTCGCAGGTTCTGGTGCGAGCCGAACGGGGGGGTGTTTGACTCATCCCTATTGGTGTTGTGTAGTTGATTTGTGCAACACAGGCATCTGCCTAATATTCAGTCAGTGTAGTGTGCCTCCTGCACAGCATACACCTGAATTTAAATAGCACTGATTGCTGTATAAATGACAATGGTCCCAAAAATGTCTGATGTGTCCGCCATAATGTCGCAGTTACAATAAAAATCGCTGATCGCCGCCATTACTAGTAAAAAAAAAAAAATATTAATAAAAATGCTATAAAACTATCCCTTATTTTGTAAACGCTATAACTTTTGCGCAAACCAATCAATAATCACTAATTGTGATTTTTTTAACCAAAAATATGTAGAAGAATACGTACCGGCCTAAACTGAGGAAAAAAAAAAAATTTATATATTTTTTGCAAAAGGAGGGGTGCAACTGCGCAAACCAAAAAAGGGGGGTGGGGGAGGGGAGAGAGCTGAAATGAATCAGCTACACAACAATAACAACCAATGCCGCAGCCACCATCAGGGTGTTCACACACCGACAGTACATGGGAATAAATATATAAATAAATATATAAAATGGGGCGCCCCATTTTATATATTTATTTATATATTTATTCTAATATATTTTTTGGGTATATTTATTATAGCAAAAATTAAAAAATATTGCATTTTTTTCAAAATTGTCGCTCTATTTTTGTTTATAGCGCAAAAAATAAAAAACCGCAGAGGTGATCAAATACCACCAAAAGAAAGCTCTATTTGTGGGAAAAAAAGGACACCAATTTTGTTTGGTAGCCACGTCGCACGACCGCGCAATTGTCAGTTAAAACGACACAGTGCCGAATCGCAAAAAGGGGCCTTGTCCTTTGGCTGCAAATTGGTCCGGGGCTTAAGTGGTTAAATTGCTTTTTTCCTTTACAAATGTAATTTTTTGCAGGGACAGTTCTAAACACGGGAAACACATGCCACTTCACAGGCATACTTTAGACACCCCCCCCCCAGGTACCATATTTAAAGGAAAATTTCACTTTTTTTTTTCACTTTATGCATCATTAAAATGACTGCTCCAGAAAAAAAGACAGCTTTTAAAACTTATTTTTGCATTAATATATGTCCCCTGGGGCAGGACCCGGGTCCCCAAACCTGTTTTATGACAATAACATGCATATTGGCCGTTATAAATAGCACTTTAGATTTTGAACGTTCGCGTCCATTGTAACTAATAGGGTTCTAACGTTCGTGCAAACTTTCGGTCCGTTCGCAGGTTCTGGTGCGAACCGAACCCGGGGGTGTTCGGCTCATCCCTAATGGGGAGGTATGTGATGTTACCAACTTCCTGAAGAAACAAAAAATGAGCGGGGCTTCAGGGGGGAGGGAGGGCAGGGGTTGAGGCAGAAAACTAGAGCGCTCCTTTTAATGTAAAGTATATTTTTAGGGGGGAGGATAATATTTAGGTTAGATGTTAAGAGGTAGATTTAGTCATAAAGTTTTGTAGAGTTAGGTTATCAACAACAGCACTAATAATGATGACTACTGATTCTTCTGAATTGCACTCTACTACACTCTTCTGGAACAATTGTTTTTTATTTATTTTTTTTGCACACGTTAAAATCTGAATTTTTGGCTACAAAACCCCCAGAACATTATATAATTCCTAGAATAAAAAAGGGTAGATGCAATATTTGTTGTTTTACTCAATTTCTGTGCAACTGTTTATCGAATCTATATTTTTAGGAAAAATACATTAAAATTAACCTAGTGCACACAAACACAATTTCATTCCTTTTTTTTGTATAAAATAAAACATGAGGTACTGTAAAGTAAATAGATGCTAAATATGTAATGGCTGAAAGCTGGGGGGGGGGGGGCATGAAATGGTAAGAGATTAGAGTTCCTAAAATTAAAAGGTGATGCTTTTACAGATCATTTTAACCGCTTAAGGACCACCTCCTGCACATATACGTCGGCAGAATGGCACAGCTGGGCACATCCACGTACAGGTACGTTGTCCTTTAAGAGCCCAGCCGTGGGTCGTGCGCGCGCCGCCGGCGGCGCGCTCGCGACCCAGTCCTGAGCTCCGTGACTGCGGCCGCGGGACCAGTGGACCCGATCACCGCTGGTGTCCCATGATCGGGTCACAGAGCTGAAGAACGGGGAGAGGTATGTGTAAACAAACCTCTCCCCGTGCTTTCTAGTGACACTGTCACTGATCGTCTGTTCCCTGTCATAGGGAAAGACGATCAGTGACGCCACATGCCAAGCCACGCCCCCCTAAAGTAAGAAGACACACACAGGGCTCACTTAACCCATCCCCGCCCCCTAGTGGTTAACTCCTTCACTGCCAGTGTCATTTACACAGGAATCAGTGCATTTAAATAGCACTGATTGCTGTATAAAGGACAATGGTCCCAAAAATTTGTCAAAAATTTCCAATGTGTCCGCCATAATGTCGCAGTTACAATAAAAATCGCTGATCGCCGCCATTACTAGTAAAAAAAAAAAATAATAAAAATGCTATAAAACTATCCACTATTTTGTAAACGCTATAACTTTTGCGCACACCAATCATTAATCTCTAATTGCGTTTTTTTACCAAAAATATGTAGAAGAATACGTATCGGCCTAAACTGAGGGAAATTTTTTTTTTTTATATATTTTTGGGGGATATTTATTATAGCAAAAAGTAAAAAATATTGAATTTTTTTTCAAAATTGTCGCTCTATTTTTGTTTAAAGCGCAAAAAATAAAAACCGCAGAGGTGATCAAATACCACCAAAAGAAAGCTCTATTTGTGGGAAAAAAAGGACGCCAATTTTGTTTGGGAGCCACGTCGCACGACCGCGCAATTGTCAGTTAAAGCGACGCAGTGCCGAATCGCAAAAAGGGGCCTTGTCCTTTGGCTGCAAATTGGTCCGGGGCTTAAGTGGTTAAGCTCCAGTTTATAGCTAATCATAAATAAGAGAGCTAACCATAGTTTAGTGTGCTTTGCAGGATTATAGCGCATCTAAACCTAAAAAATGTTCTAAAGTGCTAATTATAACGGCCAATATGCATGTTATTGTTATAAAAAAAGGTTTGGGGACCCGGGTCCTGCCCCAGAGGACATGTATCAATGCAAAAAGAAGTTTTAAAAACTGATGTTTTTTCTGGAGCAGTGATTTTAATGATGCATAAAGTGAAAAAAAAAAAAGTGAAATATTCCTTTAAATATGGTACCTGGGGGTGTCTAAAGTATGCCTGTGAAGTGGCATGTGTTTCCCATGTTTAGAACTGTCCCTGCACAAAATGACATTTGTAAAGGAAAAAAAGAAGCCATTTAAAACTGCTTGCGGCTTTAATGTCATGTCTTGTCCAGGCAATATGGATGAAAATCTTTGAGAAAAATGGCATGGCTACCCCATCCCCCCTACCCCAGCCTATTACCACCCCCTTTGGGTCTTGTATGGATATTAAGGGGAACTCTGCACCCAAAATAAAACCCTATACCTAAAACCCTATATACTCTGAACCGCAGTATACAGGCGGTGCAAACAAGACAGGGACTGTAGGTATATACTGTATGTATGTATGGACTGTTGGTGTATACCGTGCTGTGCTGGAGGCACACAAAACACACTAACTCCTGCAGATGGCTGTCTTAGGTGACAACAGGGCAGATACAGTGTAAGGTGGTTTAGTGTGCTACTGCTGTGCTATACTCACACAGCACACACACACACTAACTCCTGCAGATGGCTGGATTGGTAGAGAACAGCACTGAGAAGAACACACTATCCCTGCCTATTTTTCCTCTATCCCTACACTTTCCCCACAAGCAAAGGCTGAGAAGAATACACTATCCCTGCCTATTTTTCCTCTTTACCTAGAATTTCCCCACAAAGAAATGCAAATACACTGTGTACATGTACAGTACACTATCACTGTTCCTCAAGCCGGAACACACTACACGAGGCCACCGGCGCGGCGGCCTTATATGGTGTGGCCGCATCCTGCCTGTGGCCAATTATTGCTCTCCTCGCCGCTGGCTCTATGATTGGCCAAGCATGCGGGGTCACAGTGCATGCTTGGCCAATCATCAGCCAGCAATGCACTGTGACTGGCGCAGTGCATTGTGGACCGTTCGCATCACACGAATTTGATGCGAACGGCCCTCAGAGTTCTGCCCTCGACGAGCGGACGAACGGCCGATGTTCGATTCGAACACCGGGCCCATCCCTAGTAGGCATCTAGACAGTACCAAAAAGGGAGTTCTGCTAGAGGGGTCTTATAAATATGGATAGGTGTGGTTAACCATGTAGAGGTTTTGTGCTTGACATGTATCCATTTTCGGTAAATGAGAAGGAAGGTGAATTTAGGGAGGCTCGTTCTGTAGAAGTTAGACAGCATTCGATAAAAGATGACCATCTTTTTTTGAACTTGATATTGATCCACGTGTGTTGGATCGTGGCATCTAGATTTTCTTGGTAGAGCAGGGTTTTAAGATTTCTTTTCGTTTCGGATAAGGTCGGTGGTGTGGCAGAGATCCAGTGTTTGAAAATGTTTCTGCGAGCTATGAGAAGCGTGATGAGGATCCATTGAAAAATTTCTTGGGGTAGTATGGTAGAGGTAACTGAAGTCATTTTTTGGTGTTAGGTATCTGAACAAAAGAAGCATAGGGTCTTTCTCATGTTGGCAATTAATCACATCTTGTATGAACTTAAGGATTGTGGACCAGTAGGTGTCGATCTGTGGGCAGAGCCAGAGGCGGTGGAGTAGAGTCGGTTTATGGAGAGAACACCATGGGCAGGTAGCTCCTGTGGTGGAGGGGTGTTTCGATGAGTATGGGTAATAGGCCCTGTGCATCAGTTTGAACTGAGTTTCCCTCCAGGATTAATTTGGAATAATGTTTCTGGTGATCCTGTAGCCTGTTAGGATGTTATCTATGTTGGCTTGACACGGGAGGTCTACTAGCCAGGGTTTAATCGAGGTGTTATGTATGGGTTTTGAAAATTTCTCATTTAGAGGGTGATATATGTCTGTGATAGAATGACGGTGCTCCGCAAGTAGCTTGTCCAAGAAAGAAGGTTGTAATCTGATGTTTTTCTTTGGGAAGGTGTGACAGACCTGGCTGGGACACAGGCTGTTGGAGGGGACTGAACGCGAGCCTATTACCTTGGGATTATGGGCCCTGGCATTTGGGGGAACAGTGCTCTTTGAGCTGCAAGCCTGGGACCCCTGAGCTAGTGGTACTTGGATTCAGGTCCATGCTGGCCCCCCAATACACATAGAATCTGTATGTGTATTTGGCATATTAGCAAGAGACGCTAATGTCGTCAACTCCAGACAGCCTGTCTGTTGCCTTGTGTAATTCTAAAGAATATTTCACCTATTGTTGTGTGTGCTAATTAACCCTGTAATTGAATGAAGGAGCCCAGTGTTGATTAAGATAATTAGCTCATGCTAATCAGGTTAGGCTTGAGTCAACTGTATATAAGTGTGACATGTCAAATAAAGATCTGATTCCTGATGTACCCTACACTGGTGTTGTCTGGTGACTGGGTAAGCTAAGGGGGTCTTGGATTGTGTGGTACCGGACGGAGGAAGCATTTACGGCGGACATCTTGGGTACGAGGTCCGTCACAATTGGCTGGCAGCGGTGGGATCGTGCTTCCTTGTCGTGAACACATCCAAACCATCACCTGGATCCAAGGCCCGGATAGCAGAGGTACAGATACGTCATGGAAGAGGAATTCGGAAGGAGGTTGCGAGAGATGCGGATACAGCACAGAGGACCAGTATCGGTGCAGGTCCTGCTGGGATGGTACGATTCTGTTCGCCTACAACTCTGGAAAGAAGCGCTAGCCTGTGAGCAGCGACACCAGGGAAAAGTTCTCCCCTCCATCCATGTAAGGTACTGGTCGCAGTATGAAGTACGAATGTTGTTATTGGGGGAACAACCGAAGCAGGAGTGGACAGCTGAGTTAAGCAGGCTGATCCGGGCAGAAATGCGTTTGGACGAGAGCTACAGAGCCCTCCGGTGGTATGTAGCCCAAGTGTGCCCGTGGACAGCGGATGACAGGCCCACGGAAGGCTTTGATTATAATGGCCTGGGATTGTTGTACTGGAGGCTGTCCGAGGACCCCGACTTTGGGAGTGATCTGGAGTGGCGTTTGGAGGAAATAATGGAGCACAGAGAGCAAAGATTGAACGTCTCGGAAGTGCTCTGGGCACAGGAAGATTTGGAGTTCCTGGCCGCTCAGGAATGGGAGCTGGAGATCGCCTACATACAGCTGCTAGACTCTGCTCAGCAGCAGGGTGGGGCTCCCTTTGCCTGGGACTATCAGGAAATACCAGCAGACAGCTCTGAAATCCTGGCTGAAGAGTCGGCGATGTGGCATAGTAACAGAGTGCTTTGCCCACCTGCCCCCGCAGCTATGGACGCGGAGGTCTTATGGCGGATGCAGGAAGTGCGGACAACAGGGCAGAGCTCTGCTAACCTCTGCCCAGCACCGATGGCATCTTCTAGGTTCCACGGACAGGTGGTGAACCTCTATCCCCAGCCATCAGTTGTAGAGACTGGGGATTTAATAGACTTTTCTGCTGAGGAAAAACAACCTCATGAGCCTCCATCAGAAGAGCTGGTATTAGGGCCAAACTTCACTGAGCTCTGCCCAGCACCAACGGCAGTATCCGTGGAGTTGCAAGGAACTTCCCCAGCTGAAGCGCTGGTCACCGGACAGAGGGTCCAAGACCTCTGCCCCACACCGGTGTCAGTTTTGGAGGCTCAGGGTGAGAAGGTGGCGATCACTTCCCAGCAGCAGATACAGGGGGAGAAGGGAGAGGAGGTGTTTGTTGTCCCTCCTCAACAGTCGGCCAGGGGGGAGAAAGTGGTCTTTCCTCCCCAGCAAAGGTCCGTGCACCTGGGAGACAATACCACAGACATGTCATCCCAGCAGCCAGATGAGGGAATGGAAAAGGAAGCAGCCGGCTCCCCTTCCCAATGGCAGCTACACAATTTGGGAGTGGAGGAAGCCAGCCTCCTGCCCCAACGGTTAACCAGAGCGGAGGATGTGGAGTCCCCAGCAGAAGTGCTGGCAACAGGGCAGAGTGCTGCCCACCTCTGTCCAGCACCAGCAACAGCTGCGGAGTTCCAGGGAGCTGGGGCAGTCGGCCTCTCTCCCCAACAGTTAGCTGGAGGAGATGATGTAGGGAAGCTCCTACACCCAGCTGAACTGCTGGCAACGGAACAGAGCGCTGCTGGCCTCTGCCCACAACTAACAGAGGGCAGATTCCCTGTAAAGGGGGATGGGACTGCAGTCCCCACCTGTATACCCCAGGGATGCTGGGCTGTCGGCCCAGATCCCCAACAGCATGATGGAGTGATCCCAGTCACCCTGTCTTCTCTCCAGCGGCTGAAAAGACTCCAGGGAGAAGGGCCAGTCCAGGCCTCTCCCCAGCGGCAGATATGTTCTTTGAGAGAGGCAGAGGTTGGCTGGGTGAGTGCTCTGTTTGGAACAATTTGTTTGGGGTACTGTGTGGGTACAGGCATTAGAGGACTGGAACCACTGACTAACTTCGGAGTCAACCCGTCTGGGGTCTCCTCCTGTGTTAGTCTCCTGCCGAAAGGGGAGAAATGTGACAGACCTGGCTGGGACACAGGCTGTTGGAGGGGACTGAACGCGAGCCTATTACCTTGGGATTATGGGCCCTGGCATTTGGGGGAACAGTGCTCTTTGAGCTGCAAGCCTGGGACCCCTGAGCTAGTGGTACTTGGATTCAGGTCCATGCTGGCCCCCCAATACACATAGAATCTGTATGTGTATTTGGCATATTAGCAAGAGACGCTAATGTCGTCAACTCCAGACAGCCTGTCTGTTGCCTTGTGTAATTCTAAAGAATATTTCACCTATTGTTGTGTGTGCTAATTAACCCTGTAATTGAATGAAGGAGCCCAGTGTTGATTAAGATAATTAGCTCATGCTAATCAGGTTAGGCTTGAGTCAACTGTATATAAGTGTGACATGTCAAATAAAGATCTGATTCCTGATGTACCCTACACTGGTGTTGTCTGGTGACTGGGTAAGCTAAGGGGGTCTTGGATTGTGTGGTACCGGACGGAGGAAGCATTTACGGCGGACATCTTGGGTACGAGGTCCGTCACAGAAGGTTTTGCTGATAAAATCTAAGTAATGTGAGACATGTAGAAAGTGATGGACAGGCAGTTTGAATCGTTCCGCAATGAGGTGAAAGGGCTTAAGGATACCATTTTCACCTTGATAAAAAGCATTGATTAAACCTTTATCTTTCCATTTGGAGAGTGGTTCGTATGGAAGCCCAAGGGGGAACATGGGATTGCCTTGAATTGGAAGGAACTTGGATAAATAGGGTGAGAGGCCCTATAAAAGTATGTTTAAATCCACTACCTCCCCCTCCTTCTATTTGTGCTGTATACTGCTGGTAGGAGGCCCAGTTCCTCACCTCCTCTCTAGGCTATTATCGTGTCTATGAATAGCAAATTTTGCATATTAAAGTTTTAATATTATAATGAATGCAGGCTGAAGCCTTTTGAAGGAATATTTCTGACTACTAGTTTACATTTACAAGACTGTTTCACTACACTTGACAGGATTCTGAGAGTTTGCTTGCATGCTTCACCATGCATAAATAATATTGGCCTTTAGTTAAGCTCTGAGCCAGTGTGGGCACATGTTAAAATATAGAACAGAAATGCAAAAATAATTTATAAGCAGACTTAGAAATATTGCTCTTTGTACTACATACTCATATATTGTCATGTGCTAATGCATGGAGACGTAGAGAAAAGCTAACACTTATCAAGGCCCACAGTAATCATGATTCAGGGTTTCATTACTGACACTGAATTGTCAGAATAAACCGAAAATGCTGCTGTCCATGCAGTTCCTATTTGCCATACCTACAGACACAATTTTATGAGGGGAGGGTCCTGAAGAGTGAGAGTTTTTTTCAAATGTGTTTGGCCTATTTAGATTTGTCTCACGTTAGAAAGACACGATAGGGTTGATCTACTAAGACTGGGGAGATCTGGTGCAGCTCTGCATAGAAACCAATCAGCTTTCAGGTTTTTTTTTGTCAAAGTTAACTACTTGTGGACCGCCCGCCGTCGTTGTGCGTTGGCTGTTTAAAGTGGAATACCGTTGTTATGGCAGCAGATAGCTTCCATAACCCCGGTATCCTCTTCAACAGTGGACGGTCCTCTTTCAGATAAAAGTGGTCTCCGCTGCGGATTCGCTGCAAGATCTTTTATCGTGGGCGGGAGAGGGTCCCCCCCCTCGCCGCGCTCTGGTTGTCTCCGCCGCTTACCGGAGGTGTCGGTAGCGGCGGAGACGATCAGATCCTTTCCCCTGTGAGACTGGATGCCTAGTGTGGGAAAGATGGCCCCCGCTTGGCTCCATAACATTGGATGAAATGAGGTCAAACATCTTAAAGGTTAAAATAAAAAATAAAAAAATACATTTATTAGTTTATTTTTATATTTTTGACCCCAGATCTCACATTTAAGAGGTCCTGTCATGCTTTTTTTCTATTACAAGGGATGTTTACATTCCTTACAATAGGGATAAAAATGACCCAAACATTTTTTTTTTAAAAAGGACAGTGTAAAAATAAAAAATAAAAAGTAAAATAAATAAGAAATAAGAAAAAAAAATTAAATAATTGAAAGCTCCCCGTCCCACGAGCCTGTGCCCAGAAGCAAACGCTTATGTAAGTCGCGCCCGCATATGAAAACAGTGTTCAAACCACACATGTGAGGTATCCCTGTGATCATTAGAGCGAGAGCAATAGACCTCCTCTGTAACTCAAAACTTGTAACTTGTAGAAATTTTTAAATGTCGCCTAGGGAGATTTTTAAGGGTCAAAGTTTTTCGCCATTCCACGAGCGGTTGCAATTTTGAAACGTGACATGTTGGGTATCAATTTACTCAGCGTAACTTTATTTTTCACAATAGAAAAAAATTACTGTTGTTTTATTTTTTAATTCAGAAAAATTTATTTTTTCCCAAAAAATTGCGCTTGTAAGACTGCTGCGCAAATACGGTGTGACATAAGACATATGACATGATAGCTTCTCGGGCCACTAGAGGGACGCCACGCACGCACGCCACGTCACTGGGGACTCGATGCGCACGCCCGGCGGCCGCGATGTCTGCCGGGCACCCGCGATTGCCCAGTAACTGAGCAGGACCGTGGATCTGTGTGTGTAAACACACAGATCCACGTCCTGTCAGAGGAGAGGAGACCGATGGTGTGTTCCTTGTACATAGGGACACCGATCGGTCACCTCCCCTAGTTAGTCCCCTCCCCCACAGTTAGAATCACTCCCAGGACACACATTTAACCCCTCGATCACCCCCTAGTGTTAACCCCTTTCCTGCCAGTCACATTTACACAGCAGGGGCATTAATCACTGTGGATTAAAAAGGCCCACACCAAGGAACTTTTAAAAGTCAGCCTTAATCAGCAGCAACCTGCACCTGCGGAGCTCTGCGGTGTGATGCAATAGGGTGGCTGCCCTTAAGCTGCCCCCTAGAGGACATCTTGCTTCATTGGAGTTGTGCCTCCTCCTGTTCCTCCTCTCTTCTCTCAGGCACCCAAGTATAGTTAGTGACCTCATCATGTCCTCCCTTTTGGCACCCAAGGCACCCAAGTATAGTTAGTGACCTCATCATCTCCTCCCTTTTGGAGGCATGGTGGTGGAACAAGCTCCAACAACACTGAGCCCTGTCTTGCATCCTTCCCAGCTGCCAGCAGAGTTACCCAGTGCGCCGTCAAGGAAAGGTAACGTCCCTGCCCATGCCTGCTGGACCACGAGTAAGCGTTAATATGAACCTTACTGCTGACCGCCCTGTCCAACGAGGCCAAAACATTGCCTTCCACATGCCGGTAGAGAGCCGGAATAGCCTTCCCTGAAAAGAAATGGCATTTTGGAACATGCCACGGAGGTACAGCATATTCAACAAGTTTTTGAGAGGACTGGAGGTATAGTAGGGTTGGAGATCCCAGGTGAGGAGCAAGGAGAAGTCTGCCTTTTTCTATGATGTGGGTCTTTCAAGTGCTGTTGCCAAAGGACTGCATGGCAGGTCATCATAAGTCTGGTCAAGCATGTGGTGCCCAAGCAGCTGCTGTTCTCGCCATTCTTGATCCACTTCAGACATAGGTTGCAAACAGCAACGGTGCGATTTGCTGCACACGTGTTGAAAAAGGCCCACACCAAGGAACTTTTAAAAGTCAGCCGGAATCAGCAGCAACCTGCACCTGCGGAGCTCTGCGGTGTGATGCAATAGGGTGGCTGCCCTTAAGCTGCCCCCTAGAGGACATCTTGCTTCATTGGAGTTGTGCCTCCTCCTGTTCCTCCTCTCTTCTCTCAGGCACCCAAGTATAGTTAGTGACCTCATCATCTCTTCCCTACTCGTCACTGGAGCAAATATGGTCAGCTGACAATAGAGCTGATCGGAGACCAGATTGGCTCCAATCATCTCTATGCTCATGCGCAAAGGCGAACGCAGGCATCGGTCTGGTGTTGTATGTAAACAGCAATTGAACCATGCATGTGAAGTATAACCGCAAATGTCAGATTGAGGGCAGTAATTTTAGAAGTAGACCTCCTCTGTAAATCTAAAGTGGTAACCTGTAAAGGCTTTTAAAGGCTTTTAAAAATGTATGTAGTTTGTCGCTGCTGCACATTTGCGCGCAATTTTAAAGAATGTCGTGTTTGGTATCCATGTACTCGACATAAGATCATCTTTTTTATTTCATCAAAAATGTGAGCAATATCGTGTGTTTTAGTGCATTAAAATGTAAAAAGTTTTTTTTTTTTTTTCCAAAAAATTGCGTTTGAAAAATCGCTGCGCAAATACTGTTTGAAAATTTTTTTTTTGCAACACCCACCATTTTAGTCTGTAGGGCCTTTGCTTTAAAAAAATATATAATGTTTGGGGGTTCAAAGTAATTTTCTAGCAAAAAAATAATATTTTCTCATGTAAGTGGTTAGAAGAGTGGGTGACCTGTGACATAAGCTTCTAATGTTGTGCACAAAATGCCAGGACAGTTCAACAACCCCCCCCCCCCCCAAATGAACACTTTTTGGAAAGTAGACACCCCAAGCTATTTGCTGATAGGCATGTTGAGTCTATGGAATGGGGTAATTTTCGGGGGGGGGGGGGGGCTGTGGCCTCCGAAACTGTGATAGGTAGTGAGGAAGTGAAATCACCATTTTACACCCTTAGAAAGCCTGAAAAGTTTGTAATTTTCCCGCAACTTGTGGCAAAATATAAAATATTCCATGGACTCAACATGCCTGTTAGCAAATAGTTTGGGGTGTCTACTTCCCAAAATGGGGTCATTTGAGGGGAGTTTTGTGCTATCTTGGCATTTTATGTCCTTCGAAACTGTGATAGGTAGTGAGGAGTGAAATCAAAAATTTACGCCCTTAGAAATCCTGAAGGCGGTGATTGGTTTTGGGGGTTCTGTACGCGGCTAGGCTCCCAAAAAGTCCCACACATATGGTATCCCTATACTCAGAAGTGGCAGAATGTATTTTGGGGTGTAATTCCACATATAACCATGGCATGTGTAAGCAATATATAATTTAGTGACAACTATGTGTAAATTATTTTATTTTTTTTGTAATTTTTCAATCACTTCAACGAGCCTCTCAGCAATTTCCTTGGGGTGTCTACTTTACAAAATAGGGTCATTTTGGGGGGGGTTGTACTGCCCTGCCATTTTAGCACCTCAAGAAATGAGATAGGGAGTCACAAACTGGTAAATTCCAGAAAATGTACCCTAGTTTGTAGACGCTATAACTTTTGCGCAAACCAAAAAATACACGCTTATTGACATTTTTTTTTACCAAAGACATGTGGCTGAATACATTTTGGCCTAAATGTATAACTAAAATTTGACTTTATTGGATTTTTTTTTATAACAAAAAGTAGAAAAAATTTTTTTTTTAATTGTCGGTCTTTTCCGTTAATATCGCAAAAAATTAAAACCGCAGAGGCAATCAAATACCATATAAAGAAAGCTCTATTTGTGGGGAAAAAAAAGGACGCAAATTTCTTTGGGTACAACATTGCATAACCGCGCAATTACCAGTTAAAGCAGCCTAGTGCCAAATTGTAAAAAGTGCTCTGGTCATTAAGGAGCCAATTCTTCCAGGGCCGACGTGGTTAATGATTTATTTGTAAATTGGAAAGTAGGCTGTTACAATCGAAGAACGCAGTTCCACCAAAGAAACGGATAACATTTGAAGGTGTGCCATAAAAACTTTCTGCACAAAGTGGCCTAATTTCAGCTCCGGTCAGTGAAATGATTATTACATAGTTGACCTGCTTTTCAGTAACCACTCCCTAATTATCAGCCTTATGTATAATAAGTATTTACAACATCTGTAACCTCCCATTGTCGGTAAATGGAAACATTATGTTCTTTTGTGAGTTGGGAAGAGAAAAAGATGGATGTTTGTTGCCACTCCAACTAGAAAAGCCAAAAATGTCAACAAAATTGTAAAAGGGTGAAATGGAAAAAAACAACAACATGGTAAAACACCAGACATCTGAATATTATACACCGTAACCTGCTTATTAGACTGAGGTCAGAGAGTTCATCCAGCATTAAAAGGCATAATTTGCTTAAAGTAAGCATTTATGGTTGGGATTTTAGTCTGCAAATGAAACATGAATAATCCTTTACCCCAGCCTGTTGTAGAAAGATCTGGTAGCTGTGGACCACCAAAGTTTTTCAGTTAGTTATTATTATTTTTTATGGGGTCTGTAGGCTGGTTGGTGGGGAAAGCAGCTGTTAGTGCATATGTCTATCTCTATATCACCCGGTTTTCACCACTGTGTTCAGCTGCTGCTGTGTGAAAGTTGAAAAAGTCCTCAAACAGCTGTTACATATGCCCACATCACTATTTGACATTAGTCACATCCTGTTTTAACAGTCAATTCAGGTGTCTTTAACTCTTTGTACAAACAGATACCAGTGTGGCTTTGTGGCCTGTTAGTCGTGTTGTTGTACTTCAACAGATGCCAGGCAAATACAGTACAAAGCAGTGCTGATTGCTAAATACAATATCCTTGTACTTACAGCTTTGCTCGAAACAGCTTGCCTTCAGTCATATAGTCAGGAAATAAAATATCGCAGCAGAATATAAGGTACCGTATATGTAAAGAAAACCACAACAAGATGCAGGGAAGTGCGTACTTTTTCTGCCTGAATGGCAGCTCTTAACCTAAATGTTCTTGAACCAAAAATGTAAATTCAATTATTTCAACAATAGGAATGCTAATTTCCTTATGTTTAATTGGAATATTAAAGTGATTGTAAAGGCTCTCTGTGCAGTTGGTTTTGCACAGAGCAGCTCTGATCCTCCTCTTCTCGGGTCCCTCTTTTCTGCTCCTAGCCCCTCCCTCCTTTGAGCGCCCCTCAGCCAGCAGCTTGCTACAGGGGTCACCTAAGCCGAATCGGAGCTCTGTGTATCCATTCAAACACAGAGCCCTGACCTGGCCCTGCCCCCTCTCTCCCCTGATTGGCTGACTGACTTTGATTGACAGTCGCGGGAGCCAGTGGCGCCGCTGCTCTGTCTCAGCCAATAAAGAGGAATGTCCAGAGTGGCTGAGGGGATCGTTGACATTGCTAGAGAGAGAAGGAGCTCAGGTAGGTAATTAGGGGGTGCTGGGGGGCTGCTACACACTGAAGGTTTTTTTATCTTAATGCATAGAATGCATTAAGATTAAAAACCTTCTGCCTTTACAACTCCTTTAAACCCCAAAAAAATATTATATTACAGTTTACCAATTCCTAAATGTGGTGCCGGCATTCATTTTCTTTTTTATGCCCCTTTTACACCTAAGCGTTTTTTTCAGGCGCTACAGTGCTAAAAATAGCACCTGTATAGCTCCTGAAAAAAGCGGTGCGCTAGCAGGACGGTAAAAAACGCTAGCAGCATCTTTTGAGCGGTGAAGGAGCAGTGTATTCACCACTCCTATACCGCTCCTACCCATTGAAATCAGTGGGACACCGCGGCAATACCGCCGGCAAAGCGCCGCTGCAGCGGCACTTTGCGGGGGGGTTTTAACCCTTTTTAGGACGCTAGCGGGGGTTAAAACCGCCCCGCTAGAGGCCGAATACCGCGGCTAAAACGACGGTAATGCAGTGCTAAATAAAGCGCTGCTTTACCGCTGACACCCGCACCGCCCCAGTGTAAAAGGGGCCTTAGGCCTCTTTCACATGGGGCGGATCAGTGCTGATCCACCCTGTGGATATCCGCTTGCTCAGTGGGGATCGCCGGAGCGTTCTCCGCTGAGCAGGAAGATGACAGGTCTGTCTCTGCACACTGCGCAGGGACAGACCTGTCAGAGCGCCGCTCTCCCCTATGGGAGATCGAATGACGACGGACCTTAGAGTCCATCAGTGACGCCTCATCAGTGCACATCAATGAAGGAGAACAATTACCTGTTTGCAAAATTTTATAACAAACTATGAAAAATGTTTTTTCAAAATTGTCTGTCTTTTTGTGTTTGTTTAGCACAAAAATAAAAAAAAAACCTAGTGGTGATTAAATACCACCAAAAGAAAGCTCTTTTTGTGTGGAAAGTATTAAAAATGTCAAATGAGTACAGTGTTGCATGACCACGCAATTGTCATTCAAAGTGTGACAGCGCTGAAAGTTGGAAACTGGCCTGGGCAGGAAGGGGGTAAAAGTGGCCAGTAGGCAAGCGGTTAAAGTAATTTTTGGCCTGCACATTTTTACATGCTTTATTTTCCGTAATCTTCCTGTTGTACTAACTATAGAGGTTTGTAGGTTAGCCACTAGAGGGAGTTCTGTATTTCACTAGGACTAGGGATGAGCTTGGGTGTGTTGGAATTCAAGTCTGTACCCACCTGAGAAAGCCTGGCAGGAAGTGGTCACCTGTACAGGGCCATTATAAGTGGCTGATCCCTGCCCTGCAGGCATGCGTATACACCCTCCTTGTATACATGTGGCTGCAGGGCAGGGAAGGTCCTAGCTACAAATGTTTGGCCTAGACAGCTTCCTGGTGAGCTCACCCAGATGGGTTTGAAGTAGGATCTGAGCACACCCAACTTCATTCCAGCTTAGAAATTTGATATATCAGCCACCTGGCTTGGCAGACCGGTTAAATTGCATTGTGACCACTTAGTAACCCACAACCACTGTATGGCATTGCTAGGAGAGAATGTCTATGTAATGGCATCCCCCAAGTACACCATAATAACAAGCTGTGCCTAAAAACCAACACTAACATAGACTGATTATTTAGACCTAGCATATCTCTTTTACATGTTTGTCTGAAATATGCTGACAGGACTATACATTTTTGTAAAAAAATTGTTATATTTTTAAAATGACCACAGTTTAACAAAGTTTGATGTATTTATTTATTACAGGTAGGGCTGACAATTTACACAGCACTTTACATACTGTAGATTCACAACAGTCCCTGTCCTCAAGGAGCTTGCAATCTACCTATGTCACATGCATACATACATGCAAACACAGACATACTATGGCCAATTAACCTACAGGCATATCCTGGGAGTGTGGGAGGAAACCGGAGTACCCAGAGGAAACCCATGCAAGCACTGGGGGAACATGCAAACACCATGCACATAGTGTCCTGCCCTGGTTTTGAACCCAGGACTAAGTGCTGCAATTATATGGCATTACATGGGGCAGAGGTGTTTTGTATTTTACAGAAGATAGCCGGGAAAGGTAATAACGTTGTTTGAGATTTCAATTTAGTACACAGGATGTTACATGGACACTGGAATTTCGATAAGATCAACATGCAGCCATCACATCTAAAGAATGGTAAGCTGCAAAATATAAAATGTTTGTTCTTGGATCTCCCTTTAACCACTTGCCGACTGGCTCATGCCGATATATGTCGGCAAAGTGGCACGGGTGCGCAAAACAACATACCCGTATGTCGCTGCGTCATCGGCGGCTAGCTGGCGCATGCACGCCGCGGGAAGTGCCTGCGGGTCCCGCAGACTTGATGTCTGTCGGTGGCCCACGATCGTGACTTGGAGAGGCAGAATGGGGAGATGTAAACAAGGCATTTCCCTGTTCTGCCTAGCAACATGACAAGGATCTACTGCTCCCAGTGATCTCTGTCATATTCTAGTGAGCCCATCCCCCCTACAGTTAGAATACACCCAGGGAACACAGTTAACCCCACAGATAACCCCTTCCCTGCCAGTGACATTTACACAGTAATCGGTGCATTTTTATAGCACTGATCGCTGTATAAATTCCAATGGTCCCAAAATAGTGTCAAAAGTGTCCGATCTGTCCGCCGCAATGTCGCAGTCATGATAAAAATCGCAGATCGCCGCCATTACTAATAAAAAAATAATAATAATAAAAATGCCATAAATCTATCCCCAATTTTGTAGATGTAATAACTTTTGCGCAAACCAATCAATATATGCTTATTGTGATTTTTTTTTTTACCAAAAATACATATCAGCCTAAACTGAGGAAGAAATTTGTTTTTTTTAATGTATTTTTGGGGGGTATTTATTATAGCGAAAAGTGAAAAATATTGCTTTATTTTCAAAATGTTTGCTCTTTTTTTGTTTATAGCGCAAAAAATAAAGACAGCAAAGGGGATTAAATACCACCAAAAGAAAGCGCGATTTGTGGGAAAAAAAGACATACATTTTGTTTCAGTACCACGTCACACGATCGCACAATTGTCAGTTAAAGCGACGCAGTGCCGTATCACAAAAAAGGGCTTGGTCAGGAAGAAGGTAAATTCTTCCGGGTAACCACTTCAGCCCTGGAAGGATTTACCCCTTAATGACCAGGCCCTTTTTTGCAATACGGCACTGCACCACTTTAACTGACAATTTTGTGGTCGTGTGACGCTATACCCAAACAAATATGATGTCCTTTTTTCCCTACAAATAAAGCTTTCTTTTGGTGGTATTTGATCACCTCTGTGGTTTTTTTTTGTTTTTTTTGTGCTATTAAAGCGGAGGGCCACCCTAAAAAAAAAAATAGCATTAATATTCTTAAAAAAATAAAAAATAAAACATTTGAAAAAAAAAAAGTTTAATTTACCAGAAACCCCTGTTGCTAGGCAGTCTTCCTAATCTGCCTCTTCCTATTCCGCGGCGCTTCCTCCTCTTCGACGGATCGGCCTTGTAGGGGGGGCGACACCGTGGCCTCGCTGGACAGGCAAGTGTCCTTATTAAAAGTCAGCAGCTACAGTGTTTGTAGCTGCTGACTTTTAAAAAAAAAAAAAAAAAACGCGCCCGGAACACCCCATTAACAAATAAAGACATGAAACATTTTTAAAAAAATATATAAACAATATTTTTTACTCTTTGCTATAATAAATAGCACCACTTTACCGCTGACGCCCGGGTCGGCTCAGTGTGAAAGGGGTCTAAATGACACTGGCAGGGAAGGGGTTAACACTAGGGGGCGATCAAGGGATTAAGTGTTCCCTAAGGAGGTGTTTCTAACTGTGGGGGGAGTGGACTGACTGGGAGTACAGAGAGATCACTGTTCCTGATCACTAGGAACAGACGATCTTGCTCTACTCCCCTGTCAGAATGGGGATGTTTGTTTACATTGACAGATCCCCGTTCTGCCTCTCTGTGGAGTGATCGCGGGGTTGCAAATATTTACTTGTTAGATAAAAAGATTACATACTCCCCCACCAGTTGTATGAAGAACCAAAACAGCCTTATGGGGAGTATGTATGTATGTATGTATGCACTTCCTGTCCCTGGGTTGTTTGGTAAAAAAAAAACAGGAGAAAATGGGGAGCAAGAGAGAGAAAATTTCAGCCAGTCTATGCTGCTAACTCCAGACCAGAATGGGTCATTATGCAAGTATTCCTATGCTCTATTAGTTTAAATGCAGCTGCCCTTAGATTATTGAGTGTATATCCGAATCCTTATGACAGACAGAGTATCTCTGACCTATTGGCAGGACGTTTTTTTTTTGTTTTGTTTTTTTTAGAGAATAGGTGCAGGAACTCCCCCTTTCTGAGTCACCTCTTGTCTCTGCCCCCCTACCCACCTCCAAGCACCATCCCTTTATTCCACCCCCTACCCACCTCCCAATACCACCCGCTTTGGAGAATACAGAACCATGCATCATTCTGTGGTGCTAAGTAATTTGTATGCAACTTGTTAATTATAACAAGAAAAGCAGCAAAACAGATCCCCAGCAGCCTACAACAATAGATCCTCCCTGAAACAAAATACCACCCCAGCAACAATAGACATCCAGTAGCAACAACAGATTACCCAGCAGCCAGAATCAATTGACCCTCCAGCAACCAGCAACAGTAGACTTCCCGCTCAACAGTAGATCCCTCCCAGCAACAACTGACCCTCTGGAAATAAAAAACTCCTCCCAGCAACAAAAGACCTCCCCAGCAACCAGAGACCCCCACTCAAAAATACATCCCCACCGGCAACAATAGATCCCCCAGCGGCTATCATCAATAGACCCTCCAGCACACCCCAGCACCCCTTGCCATTACATACATTCAGTGCTGGAGGTACCAGAACTGCATTCCCCTCTAAAAAAAGCACTGCCTATTGGTAATTGCAACACCCCCAAAGGAGGGCTACACCTTTACATTTAGAATACTTGCCGCTGCTGAAATGCAGCAGTTTTCAATACATGGGCCACCAGAAAAGTAGAGTGCTTTTTTTTACAGGTGACTTATTTTGTCAAAGTTACACTGTGGTGACAGGGTCACTTGAAAGCATATTAGAGATAACCTAATGTGAGCATGCTCATGCTCCTAATTTATGGGTGTACATGCATAAAACAATGCACCTTCAGTTAAAAAAATACCAACCTAGCCGATAAACCTTTTGTGCATCAGGGTCATTGAGGATACTGTATATGCTGCAGCTGGCAGAACCCTATAAATAATTACCCAAAGCCACAAAATGTAGATGTTCTACCATAAGCATGTCATAGCATTCAGAGTAGAAAGTATTATGATTGTTTATTCATCTGAACAAAGCACGACAAGCTTTTTCAAGAGATTTTTTTTTTTGGGTCAAGCAGCACTTGAACAAATAGAACCATAATGTCGTTCCTACTATGCTACTTTTAGTATTACTTTTATGAAAATCGTCTATGTAAATACACCCCAATGACTGCAGCATTAATTATGTAATAATAATAATCATTATTATTACTTAACAACGTGAACTGTTTGGTATAAGGCATTTATATAAGTGCATGTTATTATAGATAAAACTTAAGTCAGTATATGGAGGTTATGTAAGGTTTTAGCTATAGTACTTGCTTTTAGATTAAACCTGGACAGTCCCCAGAATCCATTAATAGTTGCAGAAAGGATATTATATCCAAAGAAAAGGCATTGTGTAGTTGTAATGCCGCTCTTTCTTTCAGCTCTCACTAACATGCCCAATTGCATGGTGAATAGAAGGAATTGTTTCTTTGCTTCTGGTACTCTCTAAAACATTCTCAAGTACAAGAGCCATTTTCATCTAACAAAGGGATACGGTAATTTCACATTTATATAAGTTTTTTTTTTCTATCCCAGGATGAAAATGAAATGTCTAAAGAGTTCAGCTTAAATAGATGAGTGGGAATAGATGAATATGTACTTATTTTTGCGTGGTGAAGTCATTATTTCTGAAGTTCAGAATTACTAACTAGGCTCCTAGGAATTTAAGTTGCTTTGTTTGCTTGGCCTTTAGCAAAATGTGCAGATCTTTTTTAACTGCTTCATTGGAGACCCTGTATACTCCATAGTAAAGTATACTTACAATCTAAGACTTAAATAGATTTATACTTCAAAGTTTTGAAAATTAATAATGTCTTAAGTGTTGATTTGAAATTTTATCAAGTTATTGTTAACATCCTCTGTACATTTTTGGGCTATAGCACAAGGGCCAGCTGCGCCCATTCAGCTTATATATTGATGTAGCACCCTGGTGTTTAGGCATGGTTGCTAGTAAATTTAGTTTGCCAGGCAGTAGTTGCCCTGGTTAATTGTTAGTAGATCTACTGATTCCTCTCTAGTTCTGGACTTGTTGCACCTTCTCTCTTTTGTCGCGAGGTGGCGTTATGTTGGTGACATTAGATAGACAAGGGCTTAGCAAGGTCAGGATATGAAGGGATGGGGTGTCTCAGCCAATAGGCAGAGGTTTCTTTAAGCCCCTTGGCCTGCTGGGAGACCCTATTTATTTTGGGAGGAGTCAGGTGGGTGGACATGTGTTATGCTGCCCCGGGCTGCTAGGACGGAACCTTGAGGCCTCTCCCAGGGACATCTGGCTGCTAGGCTGTCTGAGGGCCTATCCAGAAGCAAGAAAAGCAGCGCAGGGTTGGGACTGCAGGATTGGAGTCCAACTGAGAATAACAGTTCAGCCGGACGGGGAACCAGATGTGGTCAGAGTTGGAGGGGAAGCTGTCACCACTAAGGGACCATCCACCTTGTTACCAGAGACCACTGTGAGTAAGCTGGAGCCAGTATCAGAGCAGTTGAAGAAGTGGGAAAACCTTCAGCAAGTGCAAAGCCAGGGACCCAGCAGGAGAGCAGAGGTGACACTTGAGGAGCATCAGCGAGTGCCAAGCCAGGGACCTAGCGGGTCAGCAGGAGTGACGCTTGAGGAAGATACTGAGTAATGGAAGTGGAGGAGCTCAAGGGATCCAGTGGTGATTGGGTCTGAGAGTCTAGTGAGAGACTTGTAGCTCCGTGAGTGAAGACCTACAGTGAGAGACTGTAGAGTGCAAGGAGAACTATTCTGTGTTGCCAATAGTTAATTACAAATACCGTTAGTGACTGTTACAAGATTTGTTGCCATAGGAGACTGCGGTCTTGCCTATACAGAAGGCCAGGCTATCACAAGTAGTGACATTGATCTTGCAAAGTAACAAATTGTATCCATCGCCGTCTCACCGGTGAAGTCTGTTGAGAGCCATAATTCGTCCAAAGCCTTGACTATATTTTCCCTAAGAACATTTTGATGAATCACTGTTTCCATGTTTTTGGTCCATGCTCACAGGGCTTTGGATACAGATAAGGCAATTGCTGACTTCCATTTGGTTGGGGTCTATTCATCTATCTAAAGGATCCTCAATTGAGGCTGAATTATCGATTGGTGAGATGAAATTCTTTGAACCACTGCCACTGCTCCGGTGGACCGTCTGGCATTGCAGAATCCTGTTCCAACCATGGATAAAGTTTTCCTAAGCAATTGAGAGGAAAAAACATTATTTTTTTATTTTTTCCTTTCCTCTTGTCTCTGATATCATCCATCAGAGTAAGCCTCTTTTTTTCCACTATTGCGACCTGAAATTCGCACAATTTTGCCACAATTTTGATGCGACTTGAAACAATGCCTGTGTATTCTTGAGGTCTATGGACGCATCAAATTGGGACAGAGTAGTGCAGGGATAATCTGAAGTCGATGCGACTTGAAATCGCACAGATAAATGGTACTCATTGGAAATCATGGGGTACGACTTGTCATGCAACTTTGCAGTCCCAAGTCGCATGACAAGTTGCACTAGTGGAAACCGAGCCGAAAGAAGTAAACCTGCTGCTTTAGAAATGGGAAGTACATCTTTGGATTTACAGCCTGGACATAGGGCTGAACTAGGAAAAGGTTGAAGTCCGAGGGCCGAGCTCTTCAGAGGTATCCTCAGATGGTCCACCATCATCCAGATGTCTGGGAGGGATACTTGCTGTGTGGTGAGAGGATTCTCTTGAGGATGGGCCAGGAAGAGTTAACTTCTCTGGAGGAGATTGAGCTAATTGCTGCAATGAAACTGCCGTTGCTCATTCCGCTATGTATCCCCTGCACATCTTTTGAGTAGGACAGCTTACCTGTTAACCCTCTGACTCTCTGTCTGCTGCATAGACTCTAAAACAGCTTTTGCAGACCAATTGGCTGGCAATGGGATGACCCCGCATGCTCAGCATCTAGGGATTTGAGAGTTGGGGAATGTGAAGAACTATGTCTTATCATAGATGAACCCTCGCCACTTGCATGGCATCCTGATCTGGTTGGGGCCTTCATAGGTTTGTTTATGTCAGCTTGATGTCCGCTTGGACTTACTGGCGTACAAGGCTAAAATACATAAATGTACCAGCATAAGTGCCCTCTTTTTTTTTTTTTACTCACCTGGACAACGGTCCCTACCTTAAATGTTGGAGAGGGTCTTGTTCGGGTGGCGTACTGCTTATTTTAGGCAACAGACAGAAAAAGCAGCTAGAGAAAGATAAAGGAGTTAGCGACTGGAGCAAGGAAATGGTATTCCTGAGTAAAGAAAAAGAAAGAACTTACAGTTACCATTGGCAAAAAACAGGGTCCCCTCCAGGAGCTCCCCGCATAGGCAACCTCCTCAGATGACAACAGGCTGCCATGCTGAAGGCCCCCAGTAATAAACAATGGAGAGGGGAGGGACATCTGTGGAAGATACAACCCTCTAAAAAATGATTTTGACAAACAAGGGCAAAAAATTTAAAATTTGCCCCTATTCAAGATGACCACTACGACCTCCTAGGTCCGGCGGCACTAGGAACTATGCGGCCCGCCTGACTCAGCCCGGACCACCAAGCCGGCTCCTGACGTCCGTGCATGCACAGAGCAGGCAGGAAGAAGCTGATGGGAAAGCTGGTGCGAGGTGCATGCCGCCCACTATAGTAACCAGGAATGAAGGTACAATATCACAAGGAGGGGAAGGTGGTGGGGGAGGAAGAAAGCAAAAAAGAGAGAGAGAGGAATGCAAGGAAAAGGAAAGCAAGAGAGAATGGATGACAGGAGGGAGAAATGGAAGGATAAGGCTAAGTGAAAAATAGGTATAGCTGCTTTCTCTGCTGCAGGCTTGAGCAAATGCCAGTATATAAATGTAGATAGGAGCTTATAGTTAAGAGACAAATGCTGTCCCAAAAGACCCACAGAAGGGACTCCCTATCTTATCAGCGCATTTAGCTGCTCAAGAATAGGGACTGCACCTGGGAGAGGCTTGAACCCAGCTGGAAGCTGCCAACTGCAGAGGTAAGGACGTTCGACCACTATTCACTGACCATGAGTTATGAGGAAAAAAGGAGAATGCTGGGAGTGCACTAATTCTTTTCTTTTATAATATTCACTGGTCCTGAGGGAGGAGCCAAGGTGGAGATTGTCACAGGTATGCTGCCATGGAGGCACTGGTATTCTGCTATGGAGGCACCAGTAAAAATGCGTGGCAAATAAATATGTAGAGAAATACTGCATCCTTGCCTCTGCTCTCTATAGGCTCATTTCAATGCTGCTGCCACCCTACTGCAATGAAATAGAGCCCTATTGACATACAGCACAACATTTCCCATGGTTAATTTGATTTCTGCTGTGCAGGGTTATGAAGGAAGATAATATAAACATACTGTATATCTGAAGCAGATATGCAGCATTATATTAAGATTAATGGATTTTTTCATTGATGGTTGATATAATACATGTCAGGAGCATCTAGCGCTCCTGCTCCTCATTCCAGCATCCTGCTTTTGGCTGTGGCATTCTCCTTGTCTGTCTACCTGCAAGGTGATTAATGTGGCTAATCTTTGGGTGGAGACAAAATCTGATTTAAGTTAGCCAAGCCTGCAGTCTCATGCTTGTGCTAGCGTGTGTATATGTGTTCAAGCTCTCTATCTGTCTGCCCTGCACTGCTGTTTGGATTGCCCTGTTTATGACCTCAGATCGGATATTGACTATTCTCTGAACTCTGCCTGCCTTGGACCTGGACTGTCATTGAACCTCTCTGCCTGTCTGCCAACCACAAGTACCTGTTTGCTTTGCTCAGTTCGCACTTGCCCCAGTGTGGTGGCCAGGCACTATAGCATTGTGTATAAGCCCTGGGGCAACCGAGTACCGGTAGGCCTGCTTGCCTTATGGGAAAGGGGGCTGCTATAGGTGAAGAACACAGAAGCTAGCTATAGTGTCTGACCACCTGCGTTAGGGGTAAGCTTGATAATGCATAACTAGATTACATGGTGTTTTGTAAATGTGTACCCTTTTGCACCTTTCATATTGTGAAAGCCTAAAAGAGAAGTATGGACTTTTTTTTTGCAGAACAATACTTATCTAGCTGGATGCAGCATCAGTCCGACACTACATCTGTCCCCTATGGACTCTAACATTGAGTGATCAAACACCGCCGATCGCAAGTTTCTCAGGGCTCCCTGAGCAGAGAGCTGGTGACTGTCAGTCATCCCTGTCTATTTTGCCCCCTCCTCGCTCACTGTAGCATTGAGCTGTGGAGGGGGCGGGAGACGGCCGGCTCTGGGCTCTCAGCAGCTCGCTGAGAGGCTGAGCTGGGTGCCGTTCCAGGCATGTGGGCGGATCCCGACCCCAGTGTCACGATCTTACCCGAGTCTGGACCGACTCTGTGACGTCAGCCACAGCGGGCTTCAGCCCGCTGTCAGCTGAAAACAGGTCACAGGAGTGCAGAACGAACTGTATTCCTATGATCCACAGGAGAAGTACAGCCAAACAAGCTTTTGGCTGTACTTCTCCTTTAAGTTCTTTTTTCTCTATATATTGGTATTTGTAAAAAAGAGGTTCTTCAACATGTTAGAAACTCTCAGTATAATAACATTTACTCCTGATGATCAGAAGAACTCGTTACCACACCTCTTCATGACTCAATTGTTAAAACCCATTGTTTAAATCAGTGGCATTAGTCCTGTTTAGTGGGCCATGTACATTGTACAGCAGATTGGGTAGTGTAGATTCAATATTCAGCCAAACCTTTCATAACAGGATTGTCTGTTCAACAAAATCTGAAGCACAGCTGGCAGTTTTTTTTAATGAATCAATACCCACCATTGATTCATCAGAAGGGATTAAAGTGTACTTTATATCAAATAAGCTATTGAGTTTTTCCAGTAATCTGTTTAAAAATAACTGTTCTGCCGCTTGTGTATTATACCTTGTGTAAAACTGACAGCGAAACAGAAATTATAATGGTAACTGCTAATATGACCTTCTGGTTGTTAGGAATAGATATAGCCCTCCATCCTAAAATAAGTGTTTGCTGCATCTACAGCTTTTGAAAGAATGTGGCCTAGCAGTGAAAACAAATTCTATGGTGCTGAGTTATACTATATACTTGATAAATAGTACCAATTACTTCACAACCGGTTAATAACACTTCAAAAAGTAGTAAGTAGTGAGATCTACATTTTAAAGTAATTTCAGACTGAAAACTGGTTGTAAAACCAGCTCGTTTTGCAACACACTAGTGCTGCATAATCCCGAAGATTTAATTCTGACTCCACTCAAGAGTAAGTACTATTTCTGGAAGTGGTCCAGTTCAATTTGAGCTTATGTAGCACATCTGCTGTGTTTATACCAATTGATGTTATATTTGAACTGAACATTTTCAACTGTGTCATCGTTTGCAGCTTCTGTATTTAATCAATGTCTGCACGAGGAAGGGACGGGGGATGCACCATATACTGTACCTCATCACTAACGCTGGCCAAAGCCAAGACAGTTTGGAATAGTAACCTACAGGAGACATGATAGATGAGATTTTTTTTTCAAACGCTTTAGGCATTCCCAAGTAATATTGCAAGCAATATAACAGAAAAAAGTTTAAGTGCATTTATCACGGACATGATTGATTGGCCTTTTGTGGTCAAGCCTCAAAACTCCCTTGTTAAAATAAGTTAAGGAAAATACTTTTGGTTTTCCCTTGCCTATTCAGATCTAGCCTTATGTTTGGAAGGGCTGTAAAATGGTTATATTTGGATTACCAGATGTGGGCTGTTGCTTGTTTATTTCCTTGCCCTTCTTAGCTATAACTTGGAAGTTTGGTCTTTTGAACATAAGCGCAACATAGTATTAGGTAAGGCATCTATCTGCTAAATTGATACTCTTTCCATGGTATGGATCACAATTGTTGCCAGAAAGCCTCATAAATAGAAGATACTGTAACCCTAATATATGTATGATTGACTGTATTAATGGGATGTTTATACTTGTACATATATGTATTTTTATGTGTTTTATAAATGTATATGTTTGTTAGGTATAGAATGGCATTAATGGAGTAATGTTATATAAATATATATATATAAAAAAAGACTAATCTATGTTTAATTTTAGATGTATTTCCTTACAGGTAAAGCTCTTTAAACAAACTACCATGGCAAGCCATCATCATTAAATGGTAGACTGATACAGCTTCTCCTTGGGGCTTTCAGCTTGTTTAATCCTTTCTTTCGCATTTTCTTCTTACGCCGTTTGCCTGAAAAGGGCTCCATGAAATTGCACTCCTTTGGAAATCAATACTATTTGAACTTTCAACAGTGAATAATAAAATTTCAATCTCCGCACAATGGCAAAGACATCCTTTTTGCTCATGTATTGAGGGAAGAATAGCAAGTGCCCAGTGTGTGAACAATAGAGCCACTTCCCGACTCTACTTGATTGGCTGCCTCGGAAAACCAATGCTTCAATCTAATCCCTGACCATCCCTTGGGTGACATTTCTCATTTCTTATCATTTTTCTAGCACACAACCCAGGCTTGATAAGACAGCTAGGGGACTAAGGATGGATATTATTAAAGCATGCTTCCTGGCTTAAAAAATAAATAAGGAAAAACTAGCACTTCAAGGTGGAGTTACTATAAAGCAACAGTACGGTCAAATGTATGAAATTGCTGTATAATACCTAATTACATAATAAAAAGAGCATTAAAAATAGAAGTAGATGAAACCATTGTCCTTCTGTTTATCCATGTTGTCATGAATATTAATCCTTTTCTGATACACAAGAGGACAAAATACTTCCTATCTTTCATAGAAGCTATATGATAATAGCTTGTGTTTTTCATGAATAAAAAATGTATTTGTCTCACTGTTGCCTTTAATTATCTTCTGTTTATATTTTAACCGAGAATAGATAGCAGAAATTTAATCAGAAGCACACGTTCTATTGCTTTACTTTTCGGAAAAGAAAAAGATACTGATTGCATTTTCTTTTTTTACAGGTAATAGGTAGTTTCTTTTAATATACAGTATCTCACAAAAGTGAGTACACCCTCACATTTTTGTAAATATTTTTTTATATCTTTTCATGTGACAACACTGAAGAAATGACACTTTGCTACAATGTAAAGTAGTGAGTGTACAGTTTGTATAACTGTAAATTTTCTGTCCCCTCAAAATAACTCAACACAGCCATTAATGACTAAACCGCTGGCAACAAGTGAGTACAACCCTAAGAGAAAATGTCCAAATTGGGCCCAATTAGCCATTTTCCCTCCCCGATGTCATGTGACTCATTTGTGTTACAAGGTCTCAGGTGTGAATAGGGAGCAGGTGTGTTAAATCTGGTGTTATCGCTCTCACTCTCTTATACTGGTCACTGGAAGTTCAACATGGCACCTCATATCAAAGAACTATCTGAGGATCTGAAGAAAAAAATTGTTGCTCTAAATAAAGATGGCCTAGGCTATAAGAAGATTGCTAAGACCCTGAAACTCAGCTGCAGCATGGTGGCCAAGACCATACAGCGGTTTAACAGGACAGGTTCCACTCAGAACAGGTCTCGCCATGGTCAAGAAGTTGAGTGCACGTGCTCAGAGTCATATCCAGAGGTTGTCTTTGAGAAATAGACGTATGAGTGCTGCCAGCATTGCTGCAGAGGTTGTAAGGGTGGGGGGTCCGCCTGTCAGTGCTCAGACCATATGCTGCACACTGCATCAAATTGGTCTGCATGGCTGTCGGCCCAGAAGGAAGCCTCTTGTAAAGATGATGCACAAAAAAGCCGGCAGTTTGCTGAAGACAAGCAGACTAAGGACATGGATTACTGGAACCATGTTCTGTGGTCTGATGAGACCAAGATAAACTTATTTGGTTCAGATGGTGTCAAGCATGTGTGGCGGCAACCAGGTGAGGAGTACAAAGACAAATGTGTCTTGCCTACAGTCAATCATGGTGGTGAGAGTGTTATGGTCTGGGGCTGCATGAGTGCTGCTGACACTGGGGAGCTACAGTTCATTGAGGGAACCATGAATGCCAAAATGTACTGTGACATACTGAAGTGGAGCATGATTCTCCTCCCTTCAGAGACTGGGCCACAGGGCACCAATCCAACATGATAACGACCCCAAACACACCTCCAAGACGACCACTGCCTTGCTAAAGAAGCTGAGGGTAAAGGTGATGGACTGGCCAAGCATGTCTCCAGACCTAAACCCTATTGAGCATCTGTGGGGCATCCTCAGATGGAAGGTAGAGGAGCGCAAGGTCTCTAACATCCACCAGCTCCGTGATGTTGTCATGGAGGAGTGGAAGAGGACTCCAGTGGTAACCCGTGAAGCTCTGGTGAACTCCATGCCCAAGAGGGTTAGGGGAGCGCTGGAAAATAATGGTGGCCACACAAAATATTGACACTTTGGGCCCAATTTGGACATTTTCACTTAGGGGTGTACTCACTTTTGTTGCCAGTGGCTTAGACATTAATGGCTGTGTAAGTCATTTTTAGGGGACAGAAAATTATACAAGCTGTACGCTCACTACTTTACATTGTAGCAAAGTGTAATTTCTTCAGTGTTGTCACATGAAAAGGATATAATAAAATATTTACAAAAATGTGAGGGGTGTACTCACTTTTGTGAGATAATGTATACAGGCATACCCCACTTTTAAGTACACAATGGGGTTTATTTACTAAAGCTGGAAAGTGCAAAATCAGGCTCACTTCTGCATAGAAACCAATGAGCTTCTAACCCCAGCTTGTTCAATTAAGCTTTGGTAATAAAACCTTGAAGCTCATTGGTTTCTTTGCAGAAGTGAGCCTGATTTTGCACTTTCCAGCTTTAGTAAATAAACCCCATTGTGTACTTAAAAGTGGGGTATGCCTGTATCTGTTTTATGTAGTATGGACAGTGCTGAAATAATGTTTAAGTCACGTAATTGTGAAATACTGCCTATGAAAATGTAGACAGTAAAACTGTATTTTGTTGCGCTAGAGATATCAAATATGAGCAAGGCTATATTATATGTGGGATGAGGGGGAAGGGGTTACAATTGTCCAGGAGTGGGACACAATTAAAACAATATGACAGCAGTAAGTCAGTAGAAAGTTATTAAATAAATGAATGACTCCTGATGTGAGTTCAAATGATGGGAAAAAATTGACTCTGTAGCCTGGGTGTGTAACCACAGGGAAATGTAACTGGCACAGACAGGAGGCAGCATGCTGAAGGGTAGAAACACCTTTAGGAGAAAATATAAAAACAGAGAACAAGCAGCGCCAACCTGAGTGCAGTAGTTTAACACATGCTTTTAATTGTAGTAGAAAATGCTCTCTGTAAGATGTAAGCAGGCACATCATAAGAGAAATACAAATGGACAGCAGGACGGACAGTGGGGCTTCACAGGAGCCGATCCTCTCAGGCTGTGTACTCTTGTCTGGCGGCACCGGTGGCTTCCAGTGTCCCAGATCAAAGTAAGCAGGGCGCAGGGGAGATCGTGAGTCCACAGAGTCCCGGGTCGCGGTCGGATGATGCGGTCAGATGATGCTAGTGGTGTGCAAGCGTTTGGAACATGTGTGCTCCTTCGTCAGGCATAGCGATTCTCCATTTTGGATGTGGTATAAGAGGGAATGGGCAGGACGGGTGAGCCAATCAGATCATAGCTCCGCCTTATCAGTAGTTCACTGGGTTTGGCTGATTTAAATGAGCCGGGAGGCTGTGTTTTTTGGGGTTTTAGAATCTGTAGAAGACAGTAGACATGTACACTGGTGAACAATTGGGTTCTCTGTTCCACCCAATTGTTCACCAGTGTACATGTCTACTGTCCTCTACAGTCTTTTTCCTTTTTTTCTTATCCTATATTATGCTTTTAAAATAACGAACAGATTCTATAACTTACAAAACCCCCCAAAAAAACACCTCCCGGCTCATTTGAATCAGCCAAACCCAGTCCAAAAACTGACCCAATAGGAACCTTCATTCTCCTCTATGGAGTAGCATTTGTAAACAGACATGTCCGTTTACACCTGCCAACATCCGATCCGATATATTAAAAATAAACGGATGGGGATCTGTTCCTTTTTGATCCAGCGGATCAGATTGGATGACAGATGGGTGTAAACGGACAGGCGGTCCGTTTACATCTGACTGCCCATAGAGGAGAGCACCTGCTCAGAGGGGATAAATTAAAGATCCCCTGATCCCTTGAACCACTTTAACCACTTAAGCCCCCCATCTTGGTGTGGTCAGATGCTTTGAGGGCAGAGGAAAGATCAAGGGTCTAATAGACCCCAGTTTTTTCAAAGAAAGAGTACCTGTCACTACCTATTGCTGTCATAGGGGATATTTACATTCCCTGAGATAACAATAAAAATGATAATTAAAAAAAAAAAAAATGGAAGGAACATTTAGTAAATTACGTAACTTGGGACTTAGAGTCCCTGTGATGTGTGTACAGGGAGATCCAGAAAAAAAAACAATCTATGAACTATGTGGCTTGTCTTGGAGGAAGGAGCTTCCCTTCAGGAACTGCACTTGTGCAATGTTGGTGTCACAAGTCTCCAACCACTTTTAGCTCAGAAGAGCCCTGAAGTCACTGGTAGCATGACTGCTAGCTGAGACCCTGCGGGAAAACCAGGGCTTCCACTTGGTTTCAAAATAAGCACTGAATAGACTAGTAGGGGCGACATTGCTAGAGACTACCAGTCCCCCTATCTTTGAAGAGAGTAATAACAAAAAATGTTTTCCTTCCCAGAATACAGGTCTTAAGCGGTTGTTTTCTTATTTGTTTGCTTTGCCTTCTACTCCCAATTGATAGCTGTAATGATAAGACACGGGTATGATCTACAGCACAAGGTCTATTTCTGGAAGAGCAGAGAATTTTATTTCAGTACTTTGAGGTAAGCATTAAACCCTGTATTGGCCCACATCATAAAAACTTGTCTCTAACGGCTCTAAGTTTACTATCATGTAGCATGACTAATATTGTATTGTCCTCTTTAGAATGGCACATCTGGTAACATCCTCTCTTCTAATATGGATCTGGTCATGTCTTTCCATGTTACAATGCATGTCTGGGAACAATGTCTGGGAACATATCCTCTTTTTTCACTGTGAATCTGGTAAGCGTGTTTTAGTATAGCACAGGGGTCTCCAAACTGCGGCCCGAGGGCCAGATGTGGCCCTTTGCTAGCCTTTATGGCCCTCGGGGCACTATTCCTTCCACCAATTTGAGGCACCATTCCTCCCACTGACACCAACAAGGGGGCACTATTTATTCGACTGATACCAATGATGAGATACTATTCCTATTACTAACAGGGGCACTACAACTCCTCCTACTGACCACAAACCTTAAGGCCATATTTATTCTCACTGATGCTGGGCCCAGGACATATTTTTCCCCCTCCCGCTGGCCCTTGGTTTGAAAAGTTTGGAGACCACTGGTATAGCACATTGGGTAATGTCTGCTTTAGTATGGTATATCTGTCAGCGTTCTCTCTTGTAACAGGTCTGGCAGCATATCTCCAAAGGTAGCATAGTACATTTTTAAATATATATACACACACACACACTATATCACCAAAGGTATTGGGACGCCTGCCTTTACACACACATGAACTTTAATGGCATCCCAGTCTTAGTCTGTAGGGTTCAATATTGAGTTGGCCCACCCTTTGCAGCTATAACAGCTTCAACTCTTCTGGAAAGGCTGTCCACAAGGCTTATGGGAATGTTTGACCATTCTTCCAGAAGTGCATTTGTGAGGACAGGCACTGATGTTGGAGGAGAAGGCCTGGCACGCAGTCTCTGCTCTAATTTATCCCAAAGGTGTTCTGTCGGGTTGAGGTCAGTCAAGTTCCTCCACCCCAAACTTGCTCATCCATGCCTGGGATGCTATTAAAGTTCATGTGTGTGTAAAGGCAGGCATCCCAATAGTTTTGCTAATATAGTGTGGTGTATATATATATAAACTTAGAAATCCTGGATCTTCTGGTAACATGGATCTTGTGATAGCTTTTTTTTATTGTGATAAATATACAAGGTATTGTGATATCATGACTCTTTCTGATGACGTCTTCACAGCAGAGGTGGGGGTTTAGGCTGGATTCACACCTATGCAATTTTAGTGCTTTTTGCATTTTGCAGATTTGCACTACAGAACGTGTTCCTTAGGAAACCATGTTAAATGGACTGTAGTGCAAATCTGTAAAATGAAAAAAAGCACTAAAATTGCATAGGTGTGAATCCAGCCTAAACCCCCACCTCTGCTGTGAAGACGTCATCAGAAAGAGTCATGATATCACAATACCATGTATATTTAGTGTGAATTCAGCCTCAGGGCATAATCCGTTAGTGGGAGGCTTTAAAAAAGGCCTTGTTGCAATCTATGTACAGCATAATACATTTGCCAATGTTTCTGTAAATAGTACATACATATGAATTTTTACATGCATAACATTGTTTTTTGTTTTTTTACTTTTTTGGGGAGACTGCTGCACAGACACTATATTAGTAGATAAGTTGCAGTCAGTGGGCATGGAAGGTAATGTTAAAAAAATTGTTTTTGCAAGCATTGATTAAGCAAAGCAGTACCAGTAAAACTTAAGAAGCTTTTGCACTTGATAATTAAAATGTATATAAATCAATGAGTATTTACAACCTTTTGGGCAGTTAATTGCACCATTAAAGGAGTTTTGTTACATCTGTCCAATAAGTGCAATTAGTCCTCTTCTGTTGGTTCTCTTCTTGGATCACAGAACAATCAGTCTCTATGGCTGGCCATACTTTATACAATTTTCTTATTTAATTTCCTTTAGAATTACCTTCAGCTATGCAGTGCAAGGGCCTGCCTGATTGCATACTAATGGAACGTGTTTAGGTTTGACCTCATAATATATTGTTTTGGTAACTCTAAAGGAAAGATACGGACCCTGACCAGGTCTCTTGGGCTGGAGCACCCCTCCCCTCCTCATTACCTCTTATTAGTGGCCACCAGTGCATAGAAGGAATCCCTTCAGTTCTCCCACATAGAGGAGTTTGTTTCCCATGGTTGAGACGCAGGTTCTTTCATTCTATTACTAGGGTAGGACCCACTAATTCGGGGTACTTTGTCGCAGTAAGTGGGCTTAGCACTATATGACCATATAGTGTGACCAAACCCCCATATTTTTTGAATATGTTCAGGTGTTTTTACCTAGCCTTGCAGGATAAATGTAATTTTTGTATGTGTGCACTGTAATCTGTTTTGTACTGTTTTTGGTCTTGTAGCAACACCATCTTGAATGTAGAGCATTTTAGGGTGTGCCCCCCAAGTATGTTTTTGTATGTTGTCATCCAACTATGGACATCAAAGTTGCATGACAAGTCATTCCCCATGTTTTCCAACGAAAATCATTCATATATGTGCGACTTAAAGTTGCAGCGACTTCAAAGTAGTTCATGCACTACTTTGGTCCGAATTTCATGCAACTTGAGGGCCATAGACTTCAATGTTAACCCTCAAAAGTTGCATGAAAGTCATACCTAAGTGTTATACAATGTAACAGTTGTCCATTATCACTGGTCAAAGCCAAAGTCGTATCCAACTTGCACCCATCCAAAGTTGTGTCAAAGTTGCACTCGATGCAACTTTGGAGTCATGCAAGTGTGAATGGAGCCTAAGCATGGCCACGTAAGCAGCAAGGTATCGAGTTAGGTCAGTTTGGGCCAGTGTTTCTCAAACTTTTTTGTCTTGCGACGCACCAAAAAGATCAAAAAATTTTCACGGCACACCTAAAAGATTTAACAATTTTTGTGGTGAAGAACTTATTTATTTATAGAGGAGAAAAGGGCACTGCGCCAATGGATGTGTGGCAGTTAATTGTGGCTAAGGTCTATTTTTGTAACCAGTTCTTAAAAGTTCATAAGGCGGCAAAAAAGAGAGAATCCACCTGGGCTACCGGTCCAAAGGTTGAATCAAACTCTTAAGGTAACACTGTAGTGTAGACAAAAGAGAAAGGGGGACCAGTGCCTCTAAGTTTAAGTATAGTATCCCACAACATTTATTAAAGGATTCAACAGATATCCACTCACATGAGGGAGAAAGTATACAGGCACATCATAAATTGAAAGTGTTTCCATGGTGCTGGTGAAGTTGGTACAGGGCTCGCATTGTCGATGATCCACTTCTGGTGGCGTTAACTTGCAGACTGCCATCAAGTCCTCCCACCCTGGCCCGTGGGTCTGGCCACTGTTGCAGTCTTTGCTGAAGGCTCTCCGAAATATTTTCAAAACTCCCACGGCACACAGTTTGAGAATCACTGGTTTAGGATATTGTCAGTTTGCACACCTAGCAATAAGCAGTGCTTCTGGGATCACGTGGCAATTACATGCTCTGGTAATCTTTTATAGATAGAAAATTGTCAAATTATCAAAGGTTTGAACACTAAAGCAACACAATCTGGGTCACATACTGACTGTACAGATCATCTTACTTTTCTTTAAATGTAAGTTTAATGGACCTGTACATTCTGGCAAGATGCCCAGTTTTCTAAGTTACATTGATTTATTAAATCATTAATAGGAGCATAATGCATAAGGCGTGTTAGTTTTATAAATTTTTAATCATGTATTGAGAAGTTACATTTATATGTAGTTTAATTCAGCTACAACATAAGTTACAAACTATGGTGCATCTCTTTATATTTCACTAGATGAATGTTTAGCTCCAAACTCTGAATTGTGATGTTTTCTGCAAGGTAATATACAGTATATATACTGTATATCACTGAGCGGGGAGGGGCTTGTCAAGCGCCGCTGGATTCTATGGAGAGATCGGATGAAAATGGACAGCATGTCTGTTTTCATCAGATCTCACCAGATCCGATCCGCAAGCGTCGGATCCGGACGTAGGGACATCCGTCTGCTTTTGGCGTATCGGACACGTTACCGCTGACATCCGTCGCTCCATAGACCAGCATGGAGCGCCCGTTCAGGTCCGCCGTCAAAACTGACAGGCGGACCTGAATGATCCGACAGTGTGAAAGGGGCCTAATAGTGTAAATTTGCTGTCCCCTCAAAATAACTCAACACACAGCCATTAATGTCTAAACCGCTGTCGACAAAAGTGAGTACACCCCTAAGTGAAAATGTCCAAATTGGGCCCAATTAGCCATTTTCCCTCCCCAATGTCATGTGACTCGTTAGTGTTACAAGGTCTCAGGTATGAATGGGGAGCAGGTGTGTTACATTTGCTGTTATCGCTCTCACTCTCTCATACTGGTCACTGGGAGTTCAACATGGCACCTCATGGCAAAGAACTCTCTGAGGATCTAAAAAAAAGAATTGTTGCTCTACATAAAGATGGCCTAGACTATAAGAAGATTGCCAAGACCCTAAAACTGAGCCGCAGCATGGTGGCCAAGACCATGCAGCGTTTTAACAGCACAGGTTCCACTCAGAACAGGCCTCGACATGGTCGACCAAACAAGTTGAGAGCACGTGCTCAGCGTCATATCTAGAGGTTGTCTTTGGGAAATAGCCAGCACTTTTAGGAACATATTAAGTACAGTGTGTGAGTTTTTTTTAAATAATAAAGCCAAATCCTTTTTTGCCCAGAGCTGCTGTGTGGTCACATGTTCTCCCTCCACTCTCCTTCCTGATCTAAGAGAGTACAGTGGGAGGGGCTGAGATTCTCCTCTGACATATGCAAGCTAGCAGAGAGAGGATATGTGACCCCACAGCAGTGCTGGGCAAAGAAGGTATTTAGCTTTATAATTTTACAAAAACTCACACACTGTACTTAATATGTTCCTAAAACAGAGGGGATACAAGTAATTAATATTTGTTACTTTACAGCCACAAATGAATAGATGCAGGAGGGGAGGGGAGATCTGCCCAGAGTACAGACTACAGAAATGACAGGGAGAGAAGGAGGGGGAGAGGGGGAGATGCAGAGACCCTGAACACACACAGGGTGATGATGGAGGCATGTAAACTGATCACACTATTATGGATCAGCAGCCATGACAGGAATGGACAGGATCAACCAGGTATTGTAGAACATGTATTGGGACAAATGACACAGCAAAAGCACTGTGCTGTATATCATTCTGTAAAGGAAAAGGAGCATTTTTTTTTTAGGGTTACAACCACTTTAAATGAGGAAGACAGCTGGGCCCCCCTAGAGCCATATCATATGTCTTCTGGGCTGCGCCTATTACTAACCCACTGAACAGAATGAAGTCAATCAATATGGTCTTTCTTTGTTATTACTGAGATTACAAATAAAAAAAATAAAAAAAGTAAAAGTTAATAGAAGCACTTGAAGCTTACATTACCCCTAATTACATGCACCCCCTCCATTGTACCACTGTAGGGCTGATTGACTGATTGACAGAATTCAGTAAAACGTGGAGTTAGTTTGTTGCCCAAAGCAGACAATCAAATTTGACCTTTGATTTTATTGCACATTTAAACATGAATTTTGATTGATCACTGGGCTTCAGCTTAATATTTATGCCCATTTAATTACTTTGGGCAATAGCTCCACTTTTATGCCCATTTAGTTTTTTGAATCAGACCCAGTGTGTGGATTATAACAGGTACTGTATATAACAGGTATGAGGGTAAAGTGGAGTGATGTTTTAGGCTGCAAACCTCTGTGTCTCTAGCAGGGCCGGACTGGGAATAAAATTCAGCCCTGGAAAAAATGTCATACCAGCCCCACAGCATTATTATAAGCGCAACAGCATAACTTCATTATTTTCTTGTTCATGAAAGGGAAAACCATACATTTTAAAGCACATTTGAAGAGTGTATTATATACAGAAAAGACAGATATGAAATCACATAGGGCTTTATATATATAAGCAAATTCCAGTTAAAAGTGGTCAACCATCAAGGGGGACCCCAGGAACTCAGAACGTGGGGGGGGACCATTTTCCACAGAAAGAATACACTAAGGTAATGGGGGGGTGGGTTACTGATATAAGGGGGAAACCCTTTTATATCAGTGCCCCCTTACATTATCGTACTCACTCCCCCCTTACATCAGTGAACCCCCCCTTCAGACTGGCCTGGCGGTGCTGTCACTGACCTCCTCTCAGGTGCACCGTGCAGGGCTCAGTCAGTTGGCTCCAGCTTGGTGGCTCTGGTTTTATCCTATAGTCTCCTCTCTACAGTCCACACACGTGCCCATCAAATGCAGTCTCACTGTGCCCACCATTGCAGCCTCACTGTGCCCACCATTGAAGCCTCACTGTGCCCATCAAATGCAGCTTTACTGTGCCGTGAAAGCAGTCTCACTGTGCCCATGAATGCAGCCTCACTGTGCCCATCATTGCAGCCCCTCCTGTGCCCCATGTCCCAGTCTGCAGTCCCTGTCTGTGGGAAGGTGTGTTGTTCATGCTCGGTACAGTACCTTGCATGCCAGCAGGATATCCATGATGGCCAGCAGCAGGCAGGGGCTGTTCTCGTTTTGGATGGGGACAGTGTCCTGCTTCTTCGAGAGGATCTGTTTGCTGTGAGATGGAGTGGTCCCTGGTCACCTGCACTTTCAGCCGTCTTCATTTTCCGGCCCCAGTCAGCCTGTCCTCTGGTCCTGGGGAAGTGGAGAGCACTGGGTGGGAGCTGGAGAGAAGGGGGAGCAGAGAGTACTGGCGGGGTTGGAGAGCACATGGGTGGGGCAAAGAGCAGGGGGGAGTAGAGATCACAGGGGTGGGGAGTGCAGATCACTGGGGGGGCAAAAAGAACAGGGGTGAAGAGCATGGGAGGCTGGACAGCACTGTGGGGGGTGGGGAGCATGGGGTGGGCTGGAGAGCACTGTGGGGGTGGGGAGAACGGGGGGGGGGCTGGAGAGCACTGTGGGGGGTGGAGAGCACTGGGGTGGGAGCTGGAGAATGATGGGGAGAGCTGGAGAGCACCGGGGGCAGAAAGAACAGGGGTGGGGAGCACGGGGGGGCTGAGGAGCCCTGTGGGGGGTGGAGAGCACTGGGGTGGGGGCTGGAGACTGATGGGGAGAGCTGGAGAGCACCGGGGGCAGAAAGAACAGGGGTGGGGAGCACGGGGGGGCTGGACAGCACTGTGGGGGGTGGGGAGCACGGGGGGGGGGGACTGGAGAGCACTGTGGGGGTGGAGAGCACTGGGGTGGGGGCTAGAGAACAATGGGGAGAGCTGGAGAGCAGGGGGGGGCAGAAATAACAGGGTTTGAGAGAACTGTGGGGGGGGGGGCTGGAGAGTGTGAAGAGGAGAGCACTAAGGGGAGCACAAGGAGAACTGGGGGGCAGTAAAAGAAGTTTGATAGGGGGATTAACAGGGGGCATATAGAGGAAATGAGCTTTCTATATTCCTCCATGCAGCCGCTGAATGCTTGATTCTCTTCCTCTCCCTCCTCCAAGCATTCAGCGGCTGCATGGAGGAATATAGAAAGCTCATTTACTCTATATGCCGCCCCCCGGCTGATCCCCCTATTCTGGCACACAGGGCAGGCTGTACTCACAGGCATCTCCTCCTGTGATCTCGGAGCTGGCTGGGTCTGTGTTCTGCGGCCGCGCACCGTGCTGTAACACGGTCCAGCCCCCCTAGACTGGCTGTGTGATAGGTGGATTCTATCTACTATCACACGAGTCGGTCTAGGGGGGCTGGACCGTGTTACAGCGCGGTGCGTGGCCGCAGAACACAGACCCAGCCAGCTCCGAGATCACAGGAGCAGAAGAGAGGGAACAGTGCAGCCGCAAAGCGGCCCCAGGGCAGGAAGCCTACCGGGAAATATCCCGGTATTCGGGTAGGCCAGCCCGGCCCTGGTCTCTAGACAGTAATATTGTAGGCAGTGTATATTTTTCAGCTATTTGTGAAATGAGCATAGGTTTGCGCAGCCAACTGCATTAGGGTGGGCACCTCAAAGCTCAAGCACACATGTGTGTGTGTGTATATATATATATATATATATATATATATATATATATATATATATATATATATATATATATATATATATATATATATATAT
>CM053029.1:371874148-371899148 GCA_028564925.1 Lithobates sylvaticus
TTAATGCTGTCAGTCATTTAGGGATGGGCCCGGTGCTCGATGCGAACCCACGTTCGCATCGAGCACCGGGCGTTCGCTCGCTCGGGCGAGCCCAGAACTATTTTGGCCGCTCGCATCACGTTCGTGTGATGCGAGCGGCCCCGCAATGCATTGCGGCCGGCGCGGCCGGCGCAGTGCATTGCTGGCTGATGATTGGCCAAGCATGCACTGTGACCCCGCATGCTTGGCCAATCACAGCCCCGGAAACTCGAAGAGCCATAATTGGCTACAGGCAGGACGCCTGTAGCCAATTACAGCTCAGGGGCTGTAGTACACGCCCCCCCCTATAAAAGGCCGCCACGCCGTCTGCGCCGGTCACATGCTGTTCCGGCGCAGATTGAGCAGGCTGATTCTGTGACACTCTGCTGGATTTAGTTAGGTAGAGAGATTCACTTACAGAGATTGAGTTAGATAGATTCAGTTACAAAGATTGATTGAGAAAGAGGGGCTTGTAGTGTGTTCGTGGCAGGCAGGCAGAGCTCCTATATTTTTGTTACCAGAAGCACCTATAGGACTTGTAGTGTGTTCGTGGCAGGCAGGCAGAGCTCCTATATTTTGTTACCAGAAGCACCTATAGGACTTGTAGTGTGTTCGTGGCAGGCAGGCAGAGCTCCTATATTTTGTTACCAGAAGCACCTATAGGACTTGTAGTGTGTTCGTGGCAGGCAGGCAGAGCTCCTATATTTTGTTCCAGAAGCACCTATAGGACTTGTAGTGTGTTCGTGGCAGGCAGGCAGAGCTCCTATATTTTGTTCCCAGAAGCACCTATAGGACTTGAAGTGTGTTCGTGGCAGGCAGGCACAGCACCTATATTTTGTTCCCAGAAGCACCTATAGGACTTGAAGTGTGTTAGTCCCATCACACACACAGAGCTATATTTTGTTCCCAGAAGCACCTATAGGACTTGAAGTGTGTTAGTCCCATCACACACACAGAGCTATATTTTCCTTCCCAGAAGCACCTATAGGACTTGAAGTGTGTTAGTCCCATCACACACACAGAGCTATATTTTCTTCCCAGAAGCACCTATAGGACTTTGAAGTGTGTTTAGTCCCATCACACACACAGAGCTATATTTTGTTCCCAGAAGCACCTATAGGACTTGAAGTGTGTTAGTCCCATCACACACACAGAGCTATATTTTGTTCCCAGAAGCACCTATAGGACTTGAAGTGTGTTAGTCCCATCACACACACAGAGCTATATTTTGTTCCCAGAAGCACCTATAGGACTTGAAGTGTGTTAGTCCCATCACACACACAGAGCTATATTTTGTTCCCAGAAGCACCTATAGGACTTGAAGTGTGTTAGTCCCATCACACACACAGAGCTATATTTTGTTCCCAGAAGCACCTATAGGACTTGAAGTGTGTTAGTCCCATCACACACACAGAGCTATATTTTCTTCCCAGAAGCACCTATAGGACTTGAAGTGTGTTAGTCCCATCACACACACAGAGCTATATTTTGTTCCCAGAAGCACCTATAGGACTTGAAGTGTGTTAGTCCCATCACACACACAGAGCTATATTTTGTTCCCAGAAGCACCTATAGGACTTGAAGTGTGTTAGTCCCATCACACACACAGAGCTATATTTTTGTTCCCAGAAGCACCTATAGGACTTGAAGTGTGTTAGTCCCATCACACACACAGAGCTATATTTTGTTCCCAGAAGCACCTATAGGACTTGAAGTGTGTTAGTCCCATCACACACACAGAGCTATATTTTTTTTCCCAGAAGCACCTATAGGACTTGAAGTGTGTTAGTCCCATCACACACACAGAGCTATATTTTGTTCCCAGAAGCACCTATAGGACTTGAAGTGTGTTAGTCCCATCACACACACAGAGCTATATATTTTGTTCCCAGAAGCACCTATAGGACTTGAAGTGTGTTAGTCCCATCACACACACAGAGCTATATTTTCTTCCCAGAAGCACCTATAGGACTTGAAGTGTGTTAGTCCCATCACACACACAGAGCTATATTTTGTTTCCCAGAAGCACCTATAGGACTTGAAGTGTGTTAGTCCCATCACACACACAGAGCTATATTTTGTTCCCAGAAGCACCTATAGGACTTGAAGTGTGTGTTAGTCCCATCACACACACAGAGCTATATTTTGTTCCCAGAAGCACCTATAGGACTTGAAGTGTGTTAGTCCCATCACACACACAGAGCTATATTTTGTTCCCAGAAGCAACCTATAGGACTTGAAGTGTGTTAGTCCCATCACACACACAGAGCTATATTTTGTTCCCAGAAGCACCTATAGGACTTGAAGTGTGTTAGTCCCATCACACACACAGAGCTATATTTTGTTCCCAGAAGCACCTATAGGACTTGAAGTGTGTTAGTCCCATCACACACACAGAGCTATATTTTGTTCCCAGAAGCACCTATAGGACTTGAAGTGTGTTAGTCCCATCACACACACAGAGCTATATTTTGTTCCCAGAAGCACCTATAGGACTTGAAGTGTGTTAGTCCCATCACACACACACAGAGCTATATTTTGTTCCCAGAAGCACCTATAGGACTTGAAGTGTGTTAGTCCCATCACACACACAGAGCTATATTTTGTTCCCAGAAGCACCTATAGGACTTGAAGTGTGTTAGTCCCATTCACACACACACAGAGCTATATTTTGTTCCCAGAAGCACCTATAGGACTTGAAGTGTGTTAGTCCCATCACACACACAGAGCTATATTTTGTTCCCAGAAGCACCTATAGGACTTGAAGTGTGTTAGTCCCATCACACACACAGAGCTATATTTTGTTCCCAGAAGCACCTATAGGACTTGAAGTGTGTTAGTCCCATCACACACACAGAGCTATATTTTGTTCCCAGAAGCACCTATAGGACTTGAAGTGTGTTAGTCCCATCACACACACAGAGCTATATTTTGTTCCCAGAAGCACCTATAGGACTTGAAGTGTGTTAGTCCCATCACACACACAGAGCTATATTTTGTTCCCAGAAGCACCTATAGGACTTGAAGTGTGTTAGTCCCATCACACACACAGAGCTATATTTTGTTCCCAGAAGCACCTATAGGACTTGAAGTGTGTTAGTCCCCATCACACACACAGAGCTATATTTTGTTCCCAGAAGCACCTATAGGACTTGAAGTGTGTTAGTCCCATCACACACACAGAGCTATATTTTGTTCCCAGAAGCACCTATAGGACTTGAAGTGTGTTAGTCCCATCACACACACAGAGCTATATTTTGTTCCCAGAAGCACCTATAGGACTTGAAGTGTGTTAGTCCCATCACACACACAGAGCTATATTTTGTTCCCAGAAGCACCTATAGACTTGAAGTGTGTTAGTCCCATCACACACACAGAGCTATATTTTCTTCCCAGAAGCACCTATAGACTTGAAGTGTGTTAGTCCCATCACACACACAGAGCTATATTTTGTTCCCAGAAGCACCTATAGGACTTGAAGTGTGTTAGTCCCATCACACACACAGAGCTATATTTTGTTCCCAGAAGCACCTATAGGACTTGAAGTGTGTTAGTCCCATCACACACACAGAGCTATATTTAGATCCCAGAAGCACCTATAGGACTTGAAGTGTGTTAGTCCCATCCACACACAGAGCTATATTTTGTTCCCAGAAGCACCTATAGGACTTGAAGTGTGTTAGTCCCATCACACACACAGAGCTATATTTTGTTCCCAGAAGCACCTATAGGACTTGAAGTGTGTTAGTCCCATCACACACACAGAGCTATATTTTGTTCCCAGAAGCACCTATAGGACTTGAAGTGTGTTAGTCCCATCACACACCTACAAGAGCTCCTCTATTTTGTTCCCAGAAGAAGCTAGAAGTGTGTTAGCCCCTCACCTATAGGACTTGAAGTGTGTTAGTCCCCCATCACACACAGATCAGAGCTATATTTCTTTGCCAGAAGCACCCATAGGACTTGAAGTGTGTTAGTCCCATCACACAGAGCTCCTCTATTTTCTTTGCAGAAGCACCCATAGGACTTCTAGTGTGTTAGTGGCATCACACAGAGCTCCTATATATTCTTTTCTCAGCAGCACCCACAGGACTTCTAGTGTGTTAGTGGCATCACACAGAGCTCCTCTATTTTCTTTGCATAAGCACCCACAGGACTTCTAGTGTGTTAGTGGCATCACACAGAGCTCCTCTATATTCTTCTCAGAAGCACCCACAGGACTTCTAGTGTGTTAGTGGCATCACACAGAGCTCCTCTATTTTCTTTGCATAAGCACCCACAGGACTTCTAGTGTGTTAGTGGCATCACACAGAGCTCCTCTATTTTCTTTGCAGAAGCACCCATAGGACTTCTAGTGTGTTAGTGGCATCACACAGAGCTCCTATATTTTCTTCTCAGCAGCACCCACAGGACTTCTAGTGTGTTAGTGGCATCACACAGAGCTCCTCTATTTTCTTTTCAGAAGCACCCACAGGACTTCTAGTGTGTTAGTGGCATCACACAGAGCTCCTCTATTTTCTTAGCAGAAGCACCCATAGGACTTCTAGTGTGTTAGTGGCATCACACAGAGCTCCTCTATTTTCTTTGCAGAAGCACCCACAGGACTTCTAGTGTGTTAGTGGCATCACACAGAGCTCCTCTATTTTCTTTGCAGAAGCACCCACAGGACTTCTAGTGTGTTAGTGGCATCACACAGAGCTCCTCTATTTTCTTTGCATAAGCACCCACAGGACTTCTAGTGTGTTAGTGGCATCACACAGAGCTCCTATATATTCTTCTCAGCAGCACCCACAGGACTTCTAGTGTGTTAGTGGCATCACACAGAGCTCCTCTATTTTCTTTGCAGAAGCACCCATAGGACTTCTAGTGTGTTAGTGGCATCACACAGAGCTCCTATATATTCTTCTCAGCAGCACCCACAGGACTACCGACTACAATGGCTGGAAGACCGCCAAGGGGAGGCAGAGCGTGCAGAGCCAAGAACACAGGGCAGGCAGGCTCTGTTTCTAGTGGACGTGGCCGTGGACGTGGACGTGGTCGTGCATCGTCATCAGCACGTGGCCATGGGACACGCGCGTCTTTGTTTTCGGCAGCTGGACATGTGGAGCCGCATCATGCTGAAGGCTTGGTAGAATGGATGACCAAGCCCTCCTCATCCTCCTCATCCTCTCTCACCCAGGCTCAGGGTACTGACAGAGCATCATCAGCCACCCCTTCCCTAGACCCACCATGTCCTCCTGAGGAGTCCCCCGAACTCTTTGAGCACAGTGTTGGGTACATGCTCCAGGAGGATGCCCAACGATTCGAAGGCTCGGATGACGATACCCAGCTTGAGGAATCTGGCAGTACTGTTCCACCAGCTGCAGCTTACTGCCAGGTTTGCTCTAGTGGTGAAGAGGGAGGGGATGATGAGGTCACTGACTCCACGTGGGTGCCTCAAGGGAGAGAGGATGAGGAGGAGGACGAGGAGGAGGAGGATGCGCGTCACATGTCCAACGAGGCAGGATGCCCCCTGGAGGCCAGGTAGAGGCCAGCACAGCAACTGTACAACACCGCAGAGCTCCGCCTGTGCAGGGCGCTGCCTCTGCACGTTATCAGAAAAGTTCTTTGGTGTGGGCCTTTTTTGAGACGAGTGCAGCAGATCGCACCACTGCTATTTGCAATATTTGTCTCAAGCGTATCTCGCGTGGCCAAAACATCAGCCGCTTGGGCACGACAAGCATGACCAGACATATGGCGACCTGCCATGCAGCTCGTTGGCAGGCACACATAAAAGACCCACACCAAAGAACTAAGCGGACCTCTCCTTGCTCCTCCTCAGCTGGGATCTCCATCCCCACTACACCTTCAGTCCTCTCTGAAAGCTGCTCTCAGAGGACTGAAGGTGTAGAATTAGGTGTGTCACAACCAAGTACTTGCAGTACACCGACGTCCGATTGCAGCAGGCAAATTTCCCTGCCCCAGCTGCTGGACCGTAGAAAGAAGTACACTCCCAGCCATCCACATGCCCAGCGGTTGAATGCTAGCCTTGCTAAATTGCTAGCACTTCAACTGCTGCCTTTTCAGTTGGTAGACTCGGCCCCCTTCCGTGAGTTTGTTCAATGTGCGGTTCCTCAGTGGCAGGTTCCCAAACGCCACTTTTTCTCGCGGAAGGCGATTCCGTCTCTCTACCGGCATGTGGAGGGCAATGTCCATGCCTCGCTGGACAGGGCGGTCAGCGGTAAGGTGCATATTACCGCTGACTCATGGTCCAGCAGGCATGGACAGGGACGGTACCTTTCTTTCACGGCCCATTGGGTCACTCTATTGGCAGCTGGGAGGGATGCAGGACAAGGTGCAGTAGTGTTGGAGGTTGTTCCGCCACCACGCCTCCAAAACGCGACTACTGCTACTGGTTGTGACACACCTCTCTCCTCCACCCCCTCCTCTTCTTCTTCCTCCAGTGCTCTGTCCTTGGAACCAGCGGTGCTCCGTAGGCGTACAAGGGGCTACGCAAGTACGCAGGCAAAAAAGATGCCATGCCGTGCTTGCGCTGGTGTGTTTGGGGGACAGGAGCCACACTGGGCCAGAGGTTCTGGCAGCTCTGCAGGGGCAGGCCGAGAGGTGGTTGACGCAACGTCAGCTTAAGCCAGGAATGGTCGTTTCTGACAATGGCACCAACCTCCTCTCCGCCCTGCGACAGGGGCAGCTCACCCATGTGCCCTGCATGGCTCACGTCCTCAACCTGGTGGTCCAGCGGTTCTTGGGCAGGTTCCCAGGCTTACAGGATGTCCTGAGGCAGGCCAGGAAAGTCTGTGTGCATTTCCGCCGATCTTATAATGCCAGTGCTCGGCTGACTGAGCTGCAAAAGGAGCTGAACCTGCCCAAGAACCGCCTAATATGTGACATGCCCACCAGGTGGAACTCAACGTTGGCCATGCTGCAGCGACTGCACACGCAGCAGAGGGCCATCAATGAGTACCTTTGCGACTACGGCACCAGGACAGGGTCAGGGGAGCTTGGTTTTTTTTCCCCACGTCAGTGGAGCATGATCAGGGATGCATGCACTGTCCTCTCACCATTTGAGGAGGCCACGAGGATGGTGAGCAGTGACAGTGCATGCATCAGTGACACTGTCCCTCTTGTCCACCTGTTGGAGCATACGCTGCGTGGGATAATGGACAGGGCACTTGAGGCAGAACAGAGGCAGGAAGAGAGGACTTCCTTGCCTCTCAAGGCCCCCTTTATCCGGACAGTGTTCCTTCTGTCCCACCCATCACACAGGAAGAGGATGAGGAGGAGGAGGAGGAGGAGGAGGAGATTGTGTGAGCATGGAGGTGGAGCCTGGCACTCAGCATCAGCAGCAGCAGTCTTTTAGGGATGATGTACAGTCCCAACAAACCAGTGGACTTGTACGTGGCTGGGAGGAGGTGGCTGGCGATCATGTCATCCTCAGTGACCCAGAAGACTCCGGACCGAATGCCTCAGCTAACCTACGCTGCATGGCCTCCCTGATCCTGCAAAGCCTGCGGAAGGATCCTCGTGTTCTTCGGATCAAGGAGAGGGACCATTACTGGCTGGCCACTCTCCTTGATCCGCGGTACAAGGGTAAGGTTGCGGACCTTATCTTGCCGTCGCAGAGGGAGCAGAGGATGAGACATCTCAGGGAGGCCTTGCAGAAAGGTCTGTGCAACGCGTTCCCAGAAACTGGGAGGCTACAAACTCCTGGTCCTGGGCGACGAGTTGCTGAGGCTTCGGTCAGTGGCAGAAGGAGCGGTGGGGAAGGTGGACGTCTGACCGATGCGTTCAGACAATTTTTTAGTCCGCAGCCCCAAGGTATGATCGGTTCCAGCAACCATCGCCAGCGTCTGATATACATGGTGCAGGAATACCTTGGGGCAAGGTCAGACTTGGACACCTTTCCCACCGAAAATCCTCTGGCTTACTGGGTCCTGAGGATGGATCACTGGCCAGAGCTTGCACAGTATGCAATTGAGCTACTGGCCTGTCCTGCCTCCAGCGTTCTTTCCGAACGCACATTCAGTGCTGCTGGAGGATTTGTGACTGATCATAGGGTGCGCCTGTCCACCGCCTCGGTTGATCGACTGACATTCATCAAAATGAATCAGTCTTGGATCACCACCAGCTACCAGGCACCTGAGCGGATATAACCGAATAATTTTTAATGTCACATCCCTTCAAGACTGCCTATGCTGATGCTGAGTGACTGTCCTCTTATGTTCACTGACTATCCTCTTCCTCCTCCTCAATGATCCATGCCACCACACCAGTGCCTAAGGCACAATTTTTCAGCCCCTGTTTAACAGGGGCGTGTACTTCCAATTTTTTAAAAAAATGCTTCGCAACACGTGTGACTGCTGTGCTCCAAGTACAGTCTCTGTGAGGGGTTGCAGTGTTGTGGCACCAGCACCAGTGCCTAAGGCACAATTTTTCAGCCCCTGTTTAACAGGGGCGGGTACTTACAATTTTTTAAAAAAATGCTTCGCAACACGTGTGACTGCTGTGCTCCAAGTACAGTATCTGTGAGGGCCGGGTTGCAGTGTTGTGGCACCAGCACCAGTGCCTAAGGCACAATTTTTCAGCCCCTGTTTAACAGGGGCGGGTACTTACAATTTTTTTAAAAAAATGCTTCGCAACACGTGTGACTGCTGTGCTCCAAGTACAGTATCTGTGAGGGCCGGGTTGCAGTGTTGTGGCACCAGCACCAGTGCCTAAGGCACAATTTTTCAGCCCCTGTTTAACAGGGGCGGGTACTTACAATTTTTTAAAAAAAATGCTTCGCAACACGTGTGACTGCTGTGCTCCAAGTACAGTATCTGTGAGGGCCGGGTTGCAGTGTTGTGGCACCAGCACCAGTGCCTAAGGCACAATTTTTCAGCCCCTGTTTAACAGGGGCGGGTACTTACAATTTTTTAAAAAAATGCTTCGCAACACGTGTGACTGCTGTGCTCCAAGTACAGTATCTGTGAGGGCCGGGTTGCAGTGTTGTGGCACCAGCACCAGTGCCTAAGGCACAATTTTTCAGCCCCTGTTTAACAGGGGCGGGTACTTCCAATTTTTTAAAAAAATGCTTCGCAACACGTGTGACTGCTGTGCTCCAAGTACAGTCTCTGTGAGGGGTTGCAGTGTTGTGGCACCAGCACCAGTGCCTAAGGCACAATTTTTCAGCCCCTGTTTAACAGGGGCGGGTAATTACAAATCTTGATCTAATAGTTCACAGCAGGGCCCATTCCTGCGCCCACCAAGAGTAACTATGAGGGCCTGCAGTCTTGTGGCAACACCGTCCACCACCACCGCCAAAGGCCCAATTTTTCTGCCCTGTTCATCAGGTGCTTGCAATTACAAATCTTGATCTAATAACTCACAACAGGGCCCATTCCTGCGCCCACCAAGAGTAACTGTGAGGGCCTACAGTCTTGTGGCAACACCGTCCACCACCACCGCCAAAGGCCCAATTTTTCTGCCCTGTTCATCAGGTGCTTGCAATTACAAATCTTGATCTAATAACTCACAGCAGGGCCCATTCCTGCGCCCACCAAGAGTAACTATGAGGGCCTACAGTCTTGTGGCAACACCGTCCACCACCACCGCCAAAGGCCCAATTTTTCTGCCCTGTTCATCAGGTGCTTGCAATTACAAATCTTGATCTAATAACTCACAGCAGGGCCCATTCCTGCGCCCACCAAGAGTAACTGTGAGAGCTTACAGTCTTGTGGCAACACCGTCCACCACCACCACCACCCCCAATTTTTCTGCCCTGTTCAACAGGTGCATGCAATTACAAATCTTGATCTATTAACTCATAGCAGGGCCCATTCCTGTGCCCACCAGTCTTGTGGCTACACCAACATCTAATAGGGCAAATTTCTGCAGAGTATATACGCCAGGCCCCTACTTTCAAACATCCAACTTACAAACGACTCCTACTTGCAAATGGAAAGAGAAAACAGGAAGTGAGAGGAAATCTACCCCTAGGAAGGGAAATTCTATCCTGTTAGATTTAATTTGGGAAAAAGGTATCTCCTCTCTACTGATACTTTATCACCAATCCTTGTTTCAATTAAAACCCCACTTTTCCAAAAACATTTGTCATTGGGACGGAAAGTGAGGTGACATGTTCTGAACAGATGTGCAAAGACAGCAAATGTTACAGGGGTGATAACCCCTCCCTATGTTCTCCAAAAAGCTTAAAAATAGATTTTTTGGGATGGAGCTACACTTCATAATGTACCTGTTCAGATTCTACTTAAGAACAAACCTAAAGCCGCAAGTGGTTTTAAATGGCTTCTTTTTTTTCCTTTACAAATGTCATTTTGTGCAAGGACAGTTCTAAACACGGGAAACACATGCCACTTCACAGGCATACTTTAGACACCCCCCAGGTACCATATTTAAAGGAAAATTTCACTTTTTTTTTTTCGCTTTATGCATCATTAAAATGACTGCTCCCGAAAAAACGTTAGTTTTTAAAAGTTCTTTTTGCATTGATATATGTCCCCTGGGGCAGGACCCGGGTCCCCAAACCTGTTTTATGACATTAACATGCATATTGGCCGTTGTAATTAGCACTTTTGATTTCGAACGTTCGCGTCCATTATAACGTATAGGGTTCGAAAATTCGCGCGAACTTTCGGTCCGTTCGAAGGTTCTGGTTCGAACCGAACCCGGGGGTGTTCGGCTCATCCCTAAGCATGAGCATGCTCACATTAGGTTATCTCTAATATGCTTTCAAGTGACCCTGTCACCACAGGGTCACTTTGACAAAATAAGTCACCTGTAAAAAAAAAAGCACTTTACTTTTCTGGTGGCCCATGTATTGAAAACTGCTGCATTTCTGGTCCCCAGCAGCGGCAAGTATTCTAAACGTAAAGGTGTAGCCCTCCTTTGGGGGTGTTGCAATTACCAATAGGCAGTGCTTTTTTTAGGGGGAATGCAGTTCCGGTACCTCCAGCACTGAATGTATGTAATGGCAAGGGGTCCTGGGGTGTGCTGGAGGGTCTATTGATGATAGCCGCTGGGGGATCTATTGTTGCCGGTGGGGATCTATTTTTGAGTGGGGGTCTCTGGTTGCTGGGGAGGTCTTTTGTTGCTGGGAGGAGTTTTTTATTTCCAGAGGGTCAGTTGTTGCTGGGAGGGATCTACTGTTGAGCGAGAAGTCTACTGTTGCTGGTTGCTGGAGGGTCAATTGATTCTGGCTGCTGGGTAATCTGTTGTTGCTACTGGAGGTCTATTGTTGCTGGGGTGGTATTTTGTTTCAGGGAGGGCATTGTTGTTTGGGAGATCTATTGTTGTAGGCTGCTGGGGATCTGTTTTGCTGCTTTTCTTGATATAATTAACAAGTTGCATACAAATTACTTAGCACCACAGAATGATGCATGGTTCTGTATTCTCCAAAGCGGGTGGTATTGGGAGGTGGGTAGGGGGTGGAATAAAGGGATGGTGCTTGGAGGTGGGTAGGGGCAGAGACAAGAGGTGACTCAGAAGGGGGGAGTTCCTGCACCTATTCTCTAAAAAAAAAAAAAACGCCCTGCCAATAGGTCAGAGATACTCTGTCTGTCATAAGGATTCAGATATACACTCAATAAGCTAAGGGCAGCTGCATTTAAACTAATAGAGCATATAATAGGAATACTTGCATAATGGCCCATTCTGGTCTGGAGTTAGCAGCATAGACTGGCTGAAATTTTCTCTCTCTTGCTCCCCACTTTCTCCTGTTTTTTATTACCCAACAACCCAGGGACAGGAAGTGCGTACATACTCCCCATACGGCTGTTTTGGTTCTTCATACATTGTTACAGAATGTACAAGCTGGTGGGAAAAACCACAGCAACTGGTGGGGGAGTATGTAATCTTTTTATCTAACAAGTAAATATTTGCAACCCCGCGATCACTCCACAGAGAGGCAGAACCGGGATCTGTCAATGTAAACAAACATCCCCATTCTGACAGGGGAGTAGAGCGAGATTGTCTGTTCCTAGTGATCAGGAACAGTGATCTCTCTGTACTCCCAGTCAGTCCACTCCCCCCACAGTTAGAAACACCTCCTTATGGAACACTTAATCCCTTGATCGCCCCCTAGTGTTAACCCCTTCCCTGCCAGTGTCATTTAGACCCCTTTCACACTGAGCCGACCCGGGCGTCAGCGGTAAAGTGGTGCTATTTATTATAGCAAACAGTAAAAAATATTGTTTATATATTTTTTTTTAGATGTTTCATGTCTTTATTTGTTAAAGGGGTGTTCCGGCCGCGATGTTTTTTTTTTTTTTTTAAAGTCAGCAGCTACAAACACTGTAGCTGCTGACTTTTAATAAGGACACTTACCTGTCCAGCGAGGCCACGGTGTCGCCCCCCCCCCCTACAAGGCCGATCCGTCGAAGAGGAGTAAGCGCCGCAGAATAGGAAGAGGCAGATTAGGAAGACTGCCTAGCAACAGGGGTTTCTGGTGAATTAAACTTTTTTTTTTTCAAATGTTTTATTTTTTTAAGAATATTAATGCTTTTTTTTTAGGGTGGCCCTCCGCTTTAATAGCACAAAAAAAACAAAAAAAAAACCACAGAGGTGATCAAATACCACCAAAAGAAAGCTTTATTTGTAGGGAAAAAAGGACATCATATTTGTTTGGGTATAGCGTCACACGACCACAAAATTGTCAGTTAAAGTGGTGCAGTGCCGTATTGCAAAAAATGGCCTGGTCATTAAGGGGTAAATCCTTCCAGGGCTGAAGTGGTTAACCCGGAAAAATTTACCTTTTTCATGACCAAGGCCTTTTTTGTGATACGGCACTGCGTCGCTTTAACTGACAATTGCGCGATCGTGTGACGTGGTACTCAAACAAAATGTATGTCTTTTTTTCCCACAAATCGCGCTTTCTTTTGGTGGTATTTAATCCCCTCTGCTGTCTTTATTTTTTTTTTGCGCTATAAACAAAAAAAGAGCAAACATTTTGAAAATAAAGCAATATTTTTTACTTTTCGCTATAATAAATACCCCAAAAAAATACTTATTTTTATTATTTAGTATTTTTGGTAAAAAAAAATCACAATAAGCATATATTGATTGGTTTGCGCAAAAGTTATTACATCTACAAAATTGGGGATAGATTTATGGCATTTTTATTATTATTTTTTTTTTATTAGTAATGGCGGCGATCTGCGATTTTTATCATGACTGCGACATTGCGGTAAACAGATCGGACACTTTTGACCCTATTTTGGGACCATTGGCATTTATACAGCGATCAGTGCTATAAAAATGCACTTATTACTGTGTAAATGTCACTGGCAGGGAAGGGGTTATCTGTGGGGTTAACTGTGTTCCCTGGGTGTATTCTAACTGTAGGGGGGATGGGCTCACTAGAATATGACAGAGATCACTGGGAGCAGTAGATCCTTGTCATGTTGCTAGGCAGAACAGGGAAATGCCTTGTTTACATCTCCCCATTCTGCCTCTCCATGTCACGATCGTGGGCCACCGACAGACATCAAGTCGGCGGGACCCGCAGGCACATCCCGCGTCGTGCGGCGTGCATGCGCCAGCTATACGGGGTATGTTGTTTTGCGCACCCGTGCCACTTTGCCAAAGTATATATCGACATGAGCCAGTTGGCAAGTGGTTAAAGGGAGATCCAAGAACAAACATTTAATATTTTGCAGCTTACCATTCTTTAGATGTGATGGCTGCATGTTGATCTTATCGAAATTCCAGTGTCCATGTAACATCCTGTGTACTAAATTGAAATCTCAAACAACGTTATTACCTTTCCCGGCTATCTTCTGTAAAATACAAAACACCTCTGCCCTATGTAATGCCATATAATTGCAGCACTTAGTCCTGGGTTCAAAACCAGGGCAGGACACTATCTGCATGGTGTTTGCATGTTCTCCCAGCGCTTGCATGGGTTTCCTCTGGGTACTCCGGTTTCCTCCCACGCTCCCAGGATATGCCTGTAGGTTAATTGGCCATAGTATGTCTGTGTTTGCATGTATGTATGCATGTGACATAGGTAGATTGCAAGCTCCTTGAGGACAGGGACTGTTGTGAATCTACAGTATGTAAAGTGCTGTGTAAATTGTCAGCGCTACCTGTAATAAATAAATACATCAAACTTTGTTAAACTGTGGTCATTTTAAAAATATAACAATTTTTTTACAAAAATGTATAGTCCTGTCAGCATATTTCAGACAAACATGTAAAAGAGATATGCTAGGTCTAAATAATCAGTCTATGTTAGTGTTGGTTTTTAGGCACAGCTTGTTATTATGGTATACTTGGGGGATGCCATTACATAGACATTCTCTCCTAGCAATGCCATACAGCGGTTGTGGGTTACTGAGTGGTCACAATGCAATTTAATCGGTATGCCAAGCCAGGTGGCTGATATATCAAATTTCTAAGCTGGAATGAAGTTGGGTGTGCTCAGATCCCACTTCAAACCCATCTGGGTGAGCTCACCAGGAAGCTGTCTGGGCCAAACATTTGTAGCTAGGACCTTCCCTGCCCTGCAGCCACATGTATACAAGGAGGGTGTATACGCATGGCTGCAGGGCAGGGATCAGCCACTTATAATGGCCCTGTACAGGTGACCACTTCCTGCCAGGCTCTCTCGTATGGGTACAGATTTGAATTCCAACACACCCAAGCTCATCACTAGTCCTAAAAATACAGAACTCCCTCTAGTGGCTAAATACAGAACTCCTTCTAGTGGCTAACCTACAAACCTCTATAGTTAGTACAACAGGAAGATTATGGAAAATAAAGCATGTAATGTGCAGGTCAAAAATTACTTTAACCGCTTGCCTACTGACCACTTTTACCCCCTTCCTGCCCAGGCCAGTTTCCAACTTTCAGCGCTGTCACACTTTGAATGACAATTGCGTGGTCATGCAACACTGTACTCATATGAATTTTTAATACTTTCCACACAAAAAGAGCTTTCTTTTGGTGGTATTTAATCACCACCAGGTTTTTTTTATTTTTGTGCTAAACAAACGCAAAAAGACAGACAATTTAAAAAAAAAAAAAAAAATTCATAATTTGTTATAAAATTTTTGCAAACAGGTAATTGTTCTCCTTCATTAATGTGCACTGATGAGGTGTCATTGATGAGCACTGATAGGCTGCACTGATGGGCACTGATGAGGCGGCACTGATGGGCACTGATGAGGCGGCACTGATGGGCACTGATAGGCAGCACTGATGGGCTGTGATAGGTGGCGCTAAAGGGCACTGATAGGCAGCACTGATGGGTGGCACTGATGGGCATTGATAGGCGGCACTCATAGGCACTGGCAGGCAGCACTGATGAGCTGATAGGGGACACTGATGAGGATGCACTGATGAGCACTGATTGGCAGCAGTGGTGGGCACTGTTGGGACTGCACTGATTATCAGGACACTGATAATCAGTGCCTCTCTTCTTCTCTCCTCACACTGTCAGCGTGATAAAAAGAAAAGCAAATAACCAGCTTGTGTTTACATCCGTGATCAGCTGTGTTCAATTGGTAAAGGGCTGCTGTGATTGGCCCTTTATCCCCATATGTGATCAGCTAATTCTAAAGGACTCAGTGATCACAGAGCACACCACGATAACAAATCAAGGTGTTCAAGGAAAATAATATTTTTTTTCTTTAAAGCGGTATTAAATCCAAAATTGTAATATATTGAAACCTACCAATAATGAGATGTGGTGCCTGCATTCGTTTTTTTCTTAATTTTTTTTTTTTTTTTCGTCTCACCTGGTAATCTGGCTAGTAACACACCTCCTCTATTAGAGTGCCCCAACTCTGGATGATGGAGCACAGGGGGGACAGCAGCTTTATCAATTTGGACGGAGGGGAGTGTTGGGGGCACTAGCAGATTTAGCCAAACTCCAGCTAATACTTTGTAAGCAGTTACAGCAACAGTTTTTTTGGGGATAACATTTTTACATAAGTAAATAAAAGCGGACCATGGTACGCACCCCTGTCAGTAGTAAATGGCTTGTCTCAACCCTCAAACTGCTACATCCGCAAAAAAACTTGTTCTGCTGAAAAATAACAGACTTGCTGGCTGGATCACCAGGTGAAAATAAAGGAAAGAAAGCCTAAAAAAGAAAATGAATGCCGGCACCACATTTAAGAATTGGTAAACTGTAATATAATGTTTGTTTTGGGTTTAAAGGAGTTGTAAAGGCAGAAGGTTTTTAATCTTAATGCATTCTATGCATTAAGATAAAAAACCTTCAGTGTGTAGCAGCCCCCCAGCACCCCCTAATTACCTACCTGAGCTCCTTCTCTCTCCTGCGATGTCAACGATCCCCTCAGCCACTCAGGACACTCCTCCTTATTGGCTGAGACAGAGCAGCGGCGCCACTGGCTCCTGCGGCTCTCAATCAAAGTCAGTCAGCCAATCAGGGGAGAGAGGGGCGGGGCCAGGTCGGGGCTCTGTGTTTAAATGGATACACGGAGCTCTGATTCGGCTTGGGTGACCCCTGTAGCAAGCTGCTGGCTGAGGGGCGCTCAAAGGAGGGAGGGGCTAGGAGCAGCAAAGAGGGACCCGAGAAGAGGAGGATCAGGCTGCTCTGTGCAAAACCAACTGCACAGAGAGCCTTTACAATCACTTTAATATTCAAATTAAACATAAGGAAATTATCATTCCTATTGTTGAAATAATTGAATTTACATTTTTGGTTCAAGAACATTTAGGTTAAGAGCTGCCATTCAGGCAGAAAAAGTACGCACTATCCTGCATCTTGTTGTGGTTTTCTTTACATATACAGTACCTTATATTCTGCTGCGATATTTTATTTCCTGACTATATGACTGAAGGCAAGCTGTTTCGAGCAAAGCTGTAAGTACAAGGATATTGTATTTAGCAATCAGCACTGCTTTGTACTGTATTTGCCTGGCATCTGTTGAAGTACAACAACACGACTAACAGGCCACAAAGCCACACTGGTATCTGTTTGTACAAAGAGTTAAAGACACCTGAATTGACTGTTAAAACAGGATGTGACTAATGTCAAATAGCGATGTGGGCATGTGTAACAGCTGTTTGAGGACTTTTTCAACTTTCACACAGCAGCAGCTGAACACAGTGGTGAAAACCGGGTGATATAGAGATAGACATATGCACTAACAGCTGCTTTCCCCACCAACCAGCCTACAGACCCCATAAAAAATAATAATAACTAACTGAAAAACTTTGGTGGTCCACAGCTACCAGATCTTTCTACAACAGGCTGGGGTAAAGGATTGTTCATGTTTCATTTGCAGACTAAAATCCCAACCATAAATGCTTACTTTAAGCAAATTATGCCTTTTAATGCTGGATGAACTCTCTGACCTCAGTCTAATAAGCAGGTTACGGTGTATAATATTCAGATGTCTGGTGTTTTTCAATGTTGTTTTTTTTTTCCATTTCACCCTTTTACAATTTTGTTGACATTTTTGGCTTTTCTAGTTGGAGTGGCAACAAACATCCATCTTTTTCTCTTCCCAACTCACAAAAGAACATAATGTTTCCATTTACCGACAATGGGAGGTTACAGATGTTGTAAATACTTATTATACATAAGGCTGATAATTAGGGAGTGGTTACTGAAAAGCAGGTCAACTATGTAATAATCATTTCACTGACCGGAGCTGAAATTAGGCCACTTTGTGCAGAAAGTCTTTATGGCACAAAATGACGGCTACAGCGCGGTTGCTTAACTCTGAGAGGGCGTCATATGACGTCCTCACAGAATTCCTCTCTTGCGCGCCCCCCTGGGGCGCGCACTCGAGAACATCCGTGATCGCCGGTCCAGAGGACCCGGCGGATCACGGATCACGGTAAACGGCCGCTCATCGCGGCCGTTTACCACGTGATCGCTCCGTCAAATGACGGAGCGATCACATGTAAGCAAACCGGCGTCATTTGATGACGCCGGTTCCTCTCCCCTCCTCTCTCTGTACCGATCGGTACAGTGTGAGAGGAGAGGGGGAGGGATCGGTGGCAGCAGTGCTGTGGGCGGGATCTGTAGTGCCCACAGCCTGCTCTGCCACCACCGATCCATCCATCCATGCTCAGCCATCCCTCCATACCCTGCAATACACAGCAATAGCCTGCAGTGTATTGCAGGGTATGGAGGGATGGCTGAGCATGGATGGATGTATACCCAGCAGTACCCTGCCATACTGTGCCATGCCCTGCCATACTCTGCCATGCCCTGCCATACTCTGCCATGCCCCCTGCCATACTCTGCCATGCCCTGCGATACTCTGCCATACCCTGCGATACTCTGCCATACCCTGCGATACTCTGCCATACCCTGCGATACTCTGCCATACCCTGCGATACTCTGCCATACCCTGCAATACTCTGCCATACCCTGCGATACCCTGCCATACCCTGCGATACTCTGCCATACCCTGCGATACCCTGCGATACCCTGCGATATTCTACAATACTCTGCAATACCCTGCGATACTCTGCCATACTCTGCCATACCCTGCCATACTCTGCCATACCCTGCCATACCTGCCATACCCTGCAATACCCTGTGATACCCTGCCATACCCTGCGATACCCTGCGATACTCTGCCATACCATGCAATACCCTGCGATATTCTGCGATACCATGCTATACCATGCTATACCCTGCAATACCCTGCGATACCATGCGACTCCCTGCGATACCATGCAATACTCGCTACGATCGAAGCCAGGATCGTTTTTTTTTTTTTTTCAGGCTTTCCAGCCTAGAGGTGAGATGTGGGGTCTTATTGACCCCATATCTCACTGTAAAGAGGACCTGTCATGTCATATTCCTATTACAAGGGATGTTTACATTCCTTGTAATAGGAATAAAAGTGATCAAAAAAATTTTTTGGGGGGAAAAAAAGTGTCAAACTAAAATAAATAAAGTAAAATGAACAATAAAAAAAAAAAAAAAAAATTTAAAGCGCCCCTGTCCCCGTGTGCTCGCATGCAGAAGCGAACGCATACGTAAGTCCCGCCCACATATGAAAACGGTGTTAAAACCACACAAGTGAGGTATCGCTGCGAACGTTGGAGCGAGAACAATAATTTTGGCCCTAGACCTCCTCTGTAACTCAAAACATGTAACCAGTAAAAAAAATTTAAAGCGCCGCCTATGGGGATTTTTAAGTAGCGAAGTTTGGCGCCATTCCACGAGCGTCTGCAATTTTGAAGGGTGACATGTTAGGTATCTATTTACTCGGCGTAACTTCATCTTTCACATTATGCAAAAACATTGGGCTAAATTTACAGTTTTGTTTTTTGTAAAGCACAACTTTTTTTTCCCAAAAAAACGCATTCGAAAAATTGCTGCGCAAGTACCGTGCTAGATAAAAAGTTGCAACGACCGCCATTGTATTCTCTAGGGTCTTTGCAAAAAAAACATATATAATGTTTTGGGGTTCTATGTAATTTTTAGCAAATAAATGATGATTTTTACATGTAGGAGAGAAATGTCAGAATTGGCCTGGGTGCTCCAGAACACCTGATGGTGCTCCCTGCATGTTGGGCCTCTGTATGTGAAGCATGCTGTGTAAAAGTCTCACACATGTGGTATCGCCGTACTCAGGAGTAATAGCAGAATGTGTTTTGGGGTGTAATTTGTGCTATGCATATGCTGTGTGTGAGAAATAACCTGCTAATATGACAATTTTGTGAAAAAAAAAAAAAGATAAAAAAAAGAAAAGAATTGTGGGAAAAAATTACAACTTCAAAAAACTCACCATGCCTCTTTCTAAATACCTTGGAATGTCTTATTTCTAAAAAGGGGTCATTTGGGGGGTATTTGTACTTTTCTGGCATGTTAGGGTCTCAAGAAATGAGATAGGCCGTCAGTACTTCAGGTGTGATCAATTTTCAGATATTGGCACCATAGCTTGTGGACTCTATAACTTTCACAAAGACCAAATAATATACCCCAATTTGTACTTATTTTTACCAAGGATATGTAGCAGTATAAATTTTGGCCAAAATTTATCAAGAAAAATTAAAAATTTGCTAAATTTTATAACAGAAACGAAGAAAAATTCATTTTTTTTACCGAATTTTCAGTCTTTTTTCTTTTATAGCGCAAAAAATAAAAAAACCCAACGGTGATTAAATACCACCAAAAGAAAGCTCTATTTGTGTGAAAAAAAGGACAAAAATTTCATATGGGTACAGTGTTGTATGACTGAGTAATTGTCATTCAAAATGTGAGAGCACCGAAAGCTGAAAATTGGTCTGGTTATTAAGGGTGTTTAAGTGCCCAGTGGTCAAGTGGTTAAGGATTTTAACCCTTTTTCGGATGCTCGCAGGGGGTAAAACCGCACCGCGAGCGGCCGAATCCCGCAGCTAAAACGACGGTAAAGCAGCGCTAAATATAGCGCTGCTTTACCGTCACCGCGGCTCCCGCCCCAGTGTGAAAGGGGCCTAAGTGTATATTTTTTGGTTTGCACAAAAGTAATAGCTTCTACAAATTAGGGTACATTTTCTGGAATTTACGCAGCTTTTAGTTTGTGACTGCCTACTAAATTTTTCTTGAGGTGCTAAAATTGCCGAGCAGTACACCCCCCCCCCCCCCCCCCCCCCCAATGACCTCATTTTGAAAATAGACACCCCAAGGAAATTGCTGAGAGGCTTGTTGAGCTGATTGAATATTTTATTTTTTGTGATTTTAAAAATGACATAAAAAAAAATTACACAAAGTTGTCACTAAATGATATATTGCTCACACATGCCATGGTTATATGTGGAATTACACCCCAAAATAAATTCTGCTGCTTCTCCTGAGTACGGGATACCACATGTGTGAGACTTTTTGGGAACCTAGCCGCGTACAGAACCCTGAAAAACAATCACCACCTTCAGGATTTCTAAGGGCGTAAATTTTTGATTTTACTTCTCACTACCTATCACAGTTTCGAAGGACATAAAATGCCCAGATAGCACAAAACCCCCCTCAAATGACCCCATTTTGGAAAGTAGACACCCCAAACTATTTGCTAACAGGCATGTTGAGTCCATGGAATATTTTATATTTTGACACAAGTTTCGGGAAAATCAAAACTTTTTTTTTTTTGTTTGTTTTGCACAAAGCCCAGCCGCGTACAGGACCCCGAAAACCAATCACCACCTTCAGGCTTTCTAAGGGTGTAAAATTGTGATTTCACTTCCTCACTACCTATCACAGTTTCGGAGGCCACAACCCCCCCCCCCCCCAAATTACCCCATACCATAGACTCAACATGCCTATCAGCAAATAGCTTGGGGTGTCTACTTTCCAAAAAGTGGTCATTTCGGGGGGGGGTTTGGTGAACTGTCCTGGCAAAAATTAGAAGCTTATGTCACAGATCACCCACTCTTCTAACCACTTTGTTTACATGAAAAAATATTCTTTTTTTTGCTAGAAAATTACTTCGAACCCCCAAACATTATATATTTTTTAAAGCAAAGGCCCTACAGACTAAAATGGTGGGTGTTGCAAAAAAGCATTTTCAAACAGTATTTGCGCAGCGATTTTTCAAACTTTTTGGGAAAAAAAAACTTTTTTTAATTTTAATGCACTAAAACACACTATATTGCTCACTATTTTGATGAAATAAAAAAGATGATCTTATGCCGAGTACATGGATACCAAACATGACATGCTTTAAAATTACGCGCAAATGTGCAGCAGCGACAAACTACATACATTTTTAAAAGCCTTTAAAAGCCTTTACAGGTTACCACTTTAGATTTATAGAGGAGGTCTACTTCTAAAATTACTGCCCTCAATCTGACATTTGCGGTTATACTTCACATGCATGGTGCAATTGCTGTTTACATACGACACCAGACTGATGCCTGCGTTCGCCTTTGCGCATGACCAAGGGGGTACAGGGGTGCTTTTTTTTATAATTTATTTTGCTTTTTTTTTATTTTATTTTTAAACAGTTTTTTTTTTTTTATAATTTTTATTGTTATCTCAGGGAATGTAAATGATGTAATATGATAGCAATAGGTAGTGACAGGTACTCTTTTTTAAAAAAAAAATGGAGCATATTAGACCCTAGATCTCTTCTCTGCCCTCAAAGCATCTGACCACACCAAGATCGGTGTAATAAAATGCTTTCCAAATTTCCCAATGGCGCTGTTTATATCCGGCGAAACCTAAGTCATGAAATGCTTGTAGCTTCCGGTTTCTTAGGCCATAGAGATGATTGGAGCCAATCTGGTCTCCGATCAGCTCTATTGTTAGCTGACCATATTTGCTCCAGTGACGAGTAGGGAGGAGATGATGAGGTCACTAACTATACTTGGGTGCCTGAGAGAAGAGAGGAGGAACAGGAGGAGGCACAACTCCAATGAAGCAAGATGTCCTCTAGGGGGCAGCTTAAGGGCAGCCACCCTATTGCATCACACCGCAGAGCTCCGCAGGTGCAGGTTGCTGCTGATTCCGGCTAAATTTTAAAAGTTCCTTGGTGTGGGCCTTTTTAATCCACAGTGATTAATGCCCCTGCTGTGTAAATGTGACTGGCAGGAAAGGGGATAACACTAGGGGGTGATCGAGGGGTTAAATGTGTTTCCTGGGAGTGATTCTAACTGTGGGGGAGGGGACTAACTGGGGGAGGGGACCAATCGGTGTCCCTATGTACAAGGGACACACCATCGGTCTCCTCTCCTCTGACAGGACGTGGATCTGTTTGTTTACACACACACAGATCGACAGTCCTGCTTAGTTACTGGGCAATCGCGGGTGCCCGGCGGATATCGCGGCCGCCGGGCATGCGCATCGGGTCCCCAGTGACGTGGCGTGCGTGCGCCCCTCTAGTGGCCCGAGAAGCTATCATGTCATATGTCTTATGTCACACCGTATTTGCGCACTGTTGTCTTATTAAAAAATAAGACAACAGTAAATGTTTTCTATTGTGAAAAATAAAGTTACGCCGAGTAAATTGATACCCAACATGTCACGTTTCAAAATTGCAACCGCTCGTGGAATGGTGAAAAACTTTGACCCTTAAAAATCTCCATAGGCGACATTTAAAAATTTCTACAAGTTACAAGTTTTGAGTTACAGAGGAGGTCTATTGCTCTCGCTCTAATGATCACAGGGATACCTCACATGTGTGGTTTGAACACTGTTTTCATATGCGGGCTCGACTTACATAAGCGTTCGCTTCTGGGCACAGGCTCGGTGGGATGGGGAGCTTTCAATTATTTATTTTTTTTTCTTATTTCTTATTTCTTATTTATTTTACTTTTTATTTTTTATTTTTACACTGTCCTTTTTAAAAAAAATGTTTGGGTCACTTTTATTCCTATTATATGGAATGTAAACATCCCTTGTAATAGAAAAAAAGCATGACAGGACCTCTTAAATGTGAGATCTGTGGTCAAAAATATAAAAATAAATTAATAAATGTATTTTTTTATTTTTTATTTCAACCTTTAAGATGTTTGACCTCATTTCATCCAATGTTATGGAGCCAAGCGGGGGCCATCTTTCCCACACTAGGCATCTAGTCTCACAGAGGAAAGGATCTGATCGTCTCCGCCGCTACCGACACCTCCGGTAAGCGGCGGAGACAACCAGAGCGCGGCGAGGGGGGGGACCCTCTCCCGCCCCGATAAAAGATCTTGCAGCGAATCCGCAGCGGAGACCACTTTTATCTAAAAGAGGACCGTCCACTGTTGAAGAGGATACCGGGGTTATGGAAGCTATCTGTTGCCATAACAACGGTATTCCACTTCAAACAGCCAACGCACAATGACGGCGGGCGGTCCACAAGTAGTTAACTTTGACAAAAAAAAAACCTGGAAGCTGATTGGTTTCTATGCAGAGCTGCACCAGATCTCCCCAGTTTTAGTAGATCAACCCTAGTGTGTCTTTCTAACGTGAGACAAATCTAAATAGGCCAAACACATTTCAAAAAACCTCTCACTCTTCAGGACCCTCCGCTCATAAAATTGTGTCTGTAGGTATGGCAAATAGGAACTGCATGGACAGCAGCATCGTCGGTTTATTCTGACACTTCAGTGTCAGTAATGAAACCCTGAACCATGATTACTCTGGGCCTTGATAAGTGTTAGCTTTTCTCTACGTCTTCATGCATGAGCACATGACAATATATGAGTATGTAGTACAAAGAGCAATATTTCTAAGTCTGCTTATAAATTATTTTTGCATTTCTGTTCTATATTTTAACATGTGCCCACACTGGCTCAGAGCTTAACTAAAGGCCAATATTATTTATGCATGGTGAAGCATGCAAGCAAACTCTCAGAATCCTGTCAAGTGTAGTGAAACAGTCTTGTAAATGTAAACTAGTAGTCAGAAATATTCCTTCAAAAGGCTTCAGCCTGCATTCATTATAATATTAAAACTTTAATATGCAAAATTTGCTATTCATAGACACGATAATAGCCTGGAGAGGAGGTGAGGAACTGGGCCTCTTACCAGCAGTATACAGCACAGATAGAAGGAGGGGGAGGTAGTAGATTTAAACAGGGCCGATCCTAGGGTCACAGACGCCTGGGTGCAGAAATATTTCTGGTGCCCCCACGTGGGCGTGGTCATATTACCAACTCCTCCCCTTTACAAATGTTTCTATGACAATGACTTCAACACAGAGATGTTCCCGTAAGAAGTCTTCGTTACCCTGGGATCCTCCCATGATCTTTTACCAATAAAGAAAATACAGGAAGAGCGTACACTAATGAGACCTGGAGGGGAGTCTCTCTGATGCACACAGAGGGGGCTTCTGTTAGAGAGTCTATTAGAAAGAGCCCCCAGACATAGTACAGGAGATGGTCAGAGACTGTAGACATGATACTAGAGACGGACAGAGACTGCAATCATAGTACAGGAGACGGTCAGGCTGCACACATAATACAGGAGATGGTCAGAGACTGCAGACATGTTACAAGAGATGGTCAGAGACTGCAGACATGTTACAAGAGATGGTAGTAAATAATGGCCGATCGGCCCTCTCACCTGACCCAGCGATACAGCAACAACGGT
>CM053029.1:371901648-371963492 GCA_028564925.1 Lithobates sylvaticus
GGACAAACCAGCCCGCCACCCACATTAGTATAGACCCCCAGGACAAACCACCCCCCCACATTAGTATAGACCCCCTCAGGACAAACCACCCCCCCACATTAGTATAGACCCCCCAGGACAAACCACCCCCCCCACCCCCCCACATTAGTATAGACCCCCCCCGGCCGAACCACCCCCCACATTAGTATAGACCCCCCAGACCGAACCACCCTCCCCACATTAGTATAGACACCCCAGGACGAACCACTCCCCACATTAGTATAGACCCCCCCAGGACGAACCCCCCCCCCCACATTAGTATAGACCCCCAGGACAAACCACCCCCCCCACATTGGTATAGACCCCCCCCAGGACAAACCACCCCCCACATTAGTATAGACCCCCCAGGACAAACCCCCCCACCCCACATTGGTATAGACCCCCCCCAGGACAAACCACCCCCCCACATTAGTATAGACCCCCCCAGGAAAAACCCCCCCACATTAGTATAGACCCCCCCAGGACAAACCCCCCCACATTAGTAGACCCCCTAGGACAAACCCCTCCACATTAGTATAGACCCCCCCAGGACAAACCACCCCCCCACATTAGTATAGACCCCCCAGGACAACCCACCCCCCCCCCCAACATTAGTATAGACCCCCAGGACAACCCCCCCCCCACATTAGTATAGACCCCCCAGGACAAACCACCCCCCCACACATTAGTATAGACCCCCAGGACAAACCACCCCCCCACATTAGTATAGACCCCCCCAGGACAAACCACCCCCCCCCTACATTGGTATAGACCCCCCTAGACAAACCACCCCCCACCACTAGGCTAATTAAAACCACCCGGGCGGCAGCTGGAGAGGACAGTGTGCAGCCGCGCCGCCTGGGTGGAGAACAGAGCGTGTGTGATGCTTGTACTGGTGGGCAGAAGGCGGAAGTTAAACACAGGACTCCTCCTGTGTTTAACTTCCGCCTCCTGTCCACCAGCACCAGCATCACACACGCTCTGTTCTAAACAAGTCGGGCTCGGGCTCGGCCACGGAAGGCAAGCCCCCCTCGCCCCGTGGCGTCACTGCGCGGCCGCGGCTGTGACAGGCGGAGAGAGCCGCCTACGGACAAGGAGAGGAGGAGGGAGCGGAGCACTCTGGTGCTCCAGCGCCCCCACCTCTGTGGCGCCTGGGTGCACTGCACCCCATGCACCCCGTGACGGATCGGCCCTGGATTTAAACATACTTTTATAGGGCCTCTCACCCTATTTATCCAAGTTCCTTCCAATTCAAGGCAATCCCATGCTCCCCCTTGGGCTTCCATACGAACCACTCTCCAAATGGAAAGATAAAGGTTTAATGAAAGCTTTTTATCAAGGTGAAAATGGTATCCTTAAGCCCTTTCACCTCATTGTGGAAGGATTCAAACTACCTGTCCATCACTTTCTACATGTCTCACAATACTTAGATTTTATCAGAAAAACCTTCCCAAAGAAAAACTTTAGATTCCAACCTTCTTTCTTGGACAAGCTACTTGTGGAGCACCGTCACTCTATCACAGACATATATCACCCTCTAAATGAGAAATTTTCAAAACCCATACATAACACCTGGATTAAATCCTGTCTAGTAGACGTCCCGTGTCAAGCCAACATAGATAACATCCTAACAGGCTACAGGATCACCAGAAACATTATTCCAAATGAATCCTGGAGGGAAACTCAGTTCAAACTGATGCACAGGGCCTATTACCCATACTCATCGAAATACCCCTCCACCACAGGAGCTACCTGCCCATGGTGTTCTCTCCATAAACCGACTCTACTCCACCGCCTCTGGCTCTGCCCACGGATCGACACCTACTGGTCCACAATCCTTAAGTTCATACAAGATATGATTAATTGCCAACATGAGAAAGACCCTATGCTTCTTTTGTTCAGATACCTAACACCAAAAAATGACTTCAGTTACCTCTACCATACTACCCCAAGACATTTTTCAATGGATCCTCCTCACGCTTCTCATAGCTCGCAGAAACATTTTCAAACACTGGATCTCTGCCACACCTCCGACCTTATCCGAAACGAAAAGAAATCTTAAAACCCTGCTCTACCAAGAAAATCTAGATGCCACGATCCAACACACATGGATCAATATCAAGTTCAAAAAAAGATGGTCATCTTTTATCGAATGCTGTCTAACTTCTACAGAACGAGCCTCCCTAAATTCCCCTTCCTTCTCATTTACCAAAAATGGATACATGTCAAGCACAAAACCTCTACATGGTTAACCACACCTATCCATATTTATAAGACCCCTCTAGCAGAACTCCCTTTTTGGTACTGTCTAGATGCCTACTAGGGATGGACCCGGTGTTCGATTCTAACCCATGTTCAAATCGAACATCGGCCGTTCGTCTGCTCGTCGAGGGCAGAACTCCGAGGGCCGTTCGCATCAAATTCGTGTGATGCGAACGGTCCACAATGCACTTCGCCAGTCGCAGTGCATTGCTGGCTGATGATTGGCCAATCATAGAGCGAGCGGCGAGGAGAGCAATAATTGGCCACAGGCAGGATGCCTGTGGCCAATTATAGCTCAGGGGGTTTAGTACACACCCCACACTATATAAGGCCGCAGCGCCGATGGCCTCGTGTAGTGTGTTCCGGCTTGAGGAACAGTGATAGTGTACTGTACATGTACACAGTGTATTTGAATCATTTCTTTGTGGGGAAATTCTAGGGAAAGAGGAAAAATAGGCAGGGATAATGTATTCTTCTCAGCCTTTGCTTGTGGGGAAAGTTTAGGGATAGAGGAAAAATGGGCAGGGATAGTGTGTTCTTCTCAGTGCTGTTCTCTACCAATCCAGCCATCTGTAGGAGTTAGTGTGTGTGTGTGCTGTGTGAGTATAGCACAGCAGTAGCACACTAAACCACCTTACACTGTATCTGCCCTGTTGTCACCTAAGACAGCCATCTGCAGGAGTTAGTGTGTTTTGTGTGCCTCCAGCACAGCACAGTATACACCAACAGTCCATACATACATACATACATACATACAGTATATACCTACAGTCCCTGTCTTGTTTGCACCGCCTGTATACTGCGGTTCAGAGTATATAGGGTTTTAGGTATAGGGTTTTATTTTGGGTGCAGAGTTCCCCTTAATATCCATACAAGACCCAAAGGGGCTGGTAATAGGCTGGGGTAGGGGGGGATGGGGTAGCCATGCCATTTTTCTCAAAGATTTTCATCCATATTGCCTGGACAAGACATGACATTAAAGCCGCAAACAGTTTTAAATGGCTTCTTTTTTTCCTTTACAAATGTCATTTTATGCAGGGACAGTTCTAAACACAGGAAACACGTGCCACTTCACAGGCATACTTTAGACACCCCCCAGGTACCATATTTAAAGGAATATTTCACTTTTTTTTTTTCACTTTATGCATCATTAAAATCACTGCTCCAGAAAAAACGTCAGTTTTTAAAACTTTTTGCATTGATACATGTCCCCTGGGGCAGGCCCCGGGTCCCCAAACCTTTTTTTATAACAATAACATGCATATTGGCCGTTATAATTAGCACTTTAGATTTTGAACGTTCTGGTCTTTCTAAACAGTATATAAAGCTGAAGACAGCAGATTTCGTTATTGTCTCAACAGAGAAATGTTGCATCACATACTGTTCTTTGACACCCTGTTTCCAGGAAAGAAAGTGAGAGTAATGCCACGTACACACGGTCGGAATTCTCGTCGGAAAAAGCTCTGATGGTTTTCCCGTCGGAATTCCGACGGAATTTCGCTCAAACTGTCTTGCCTACACACGGTCACACCAAATTCCGACGGTCCGACTGCTTCCGAGCATGCGTCGAATTGTTTCCGAGCATGCGTCGGAATTTTGCGTGTCGGAATTGCATACACGCGATTGGAAAATCCGATAGAAAGGTTTTCCGTCGGAAAAATTGAGAACAGGTTCTCAATCCAAAGACCGATGGGCATACACACGGTCAGAAAATCCGTTGAAAAGCTCCCACCGGACTGTTTCCATCGGAAATTCCGACCGTGGGTACGCGGCATAACTCTTCCAAGAGCAGAAACACAAAAAGCAAATAAAGCCCCATAGAGTTTGTAAACCATCCCCACATATCCAAAAGAAAAAAAAACAGTTAAACCAGTTAACTATAGGTTAAAACTAACCTTACAGTACCTTCAAGAGTTTGCAAAATGGAGTACCTATCTTGCATGGCTCCTCAAAAACCTGGGTAGCCAGTTACTAGATTTTGTGTAGTCTTCATGTGGTCTGTCCTTCCCCTCCTGGGGCCAATAGGGATTACAGAAAGGTAGAAAGGTCTTGGGCACAGCACAACAAAGAAGGGTCTGGTTTCTACCTACTTATTAGAGTGTCCTGAGCTTTGAGTGCCCCAGGTTGCTTTAGAAATAAAATTACCATGCATGCATGAATCTTGAGGAACCTGCGCTATAATCCTGCAAAGCACACTAAACTATGGTTAGCTCCCTTATTTATGATTAGCTATAAACTGGAGCTTAACCACTTAAGCCCCGGACCAATTTGCAGCCAAAGGACCAAGCCCCTTTTTGCGATTCTGCACTGCGCCACTTTAACTGACAATTGCGCTGTCGTGCGTCGTGGCTTCCAAACAAAATTGGCGTCCTTTTTTTCCCACAAATAGAGCTTTCTTTTGGTGGTATTTGATCACCTCTGCGGTTTTTATTTTTTGCGCTATAAACAAAAATAGAGCAAATATATAAAAAAAACATTTTTTTCCCTCAGTTTAGGCCGATACGTATTCTCTATATATTTTTGGTAAAAAAAAAAAATCGCAATTAGCGATTATTGATTTGTGTGTGCAAAAGTTATAGCGTTTACAAAATAGGGGATAGTTTTAAAGCATTTTTTATTAATATTTTTTTTTACTAGTAATGGTGGCGATCAGCGATTTTTATTGTGACTGTGACATTATGGCGGACACATCGACATTTTTGACACATTTTTGGGACCATTGTCCTTTATACAGCAATCAGTGCTATTTAAATGCACTGATTCCTGTGTAAATGACACTGGCAGTGAAGGAGTTAACAACTAGGGGGCGGGGAGGGGTTAAGTAAACCCTGTGTGTGTGTTTTTACTGTAGGGGGGCGTGGCTTGGCATGTGGCGTCACTGATCGTCTTTCCCTATGACAGGGAACAGATGATCAGTGACAGTGTCACTAGGAAGCACGGGGAGAGGTTTGTTTACACATACCTCTCCCCGTTCTTCAGCGCTGTGACCCGATCACGGGACACCAGTGGCGATCGTGTCCACTGGTCCCGCGGCCGCAGTCACGGAGCTCAAGACCGGGTCGCGAGCGCACGACCCACGGCTGGGCTCTTAAAGGCCGACGTATATGTGCAGGAGGCGGTCCTTGAACGGTTAAACTGATCTGTAAAAGCATCACCTTCTAATTTTAGGAACTCTAATCTCTTACCATTTCATGCCCCCCCCCCCCCCCAGCTTTCTGCCATTACATATTTAGCATCTATTTACTTGACAGTACCTCATGTTTTATTTTATACAAAAAAAAGGAATGAAATTGTGTTTGTGTGCACTAGGTTAATTTTAATGTATTTTTCCTAAAACTATAGATTCGATAAACAAAATTGAGTAAAACAACAAATATTGCATCTACTCTTTTTTTATTCTAGAAATTATATAATGTTTTGGGGGTTTTGTAGCCAAAAATTCAGATTTTAACGTGTGCGAAAAAATAAATAAAAAACAATTGCTCCAGAAGAGTGTAGTAGAGTGCAATTCAGAAGAAACAGTAGTCATCATTATTAGTGCTGTTGTTGATAACCTAACTCTACAAAACTTTATGACTAAATCTACCTCTTAACATCTAACCTAAATATTATCCTCTTCCTAAAAATATACTTTACATTTAAAGGAGCGCTCCAGTTTTCTGCCTCAACCCCTGGCCTCCCTCCCCCCTGAAGCCCCGCTCATTTTTTGTTTTTTAAGCCCTATATAAACCTTTTTTTCCTGAAGTCTTCAGGAAGTTGGTAACATCACATACCTCCCCATTAGGGATGAGCTGAACACCCCCGGTTCGGTTCGCACCAGAACCTGCGAACGGACCGAAAGTTTGCACGAACGTTAGAACCCTATTAGTTACAATGGACGCGAACGTTCAAAATCTAAAGTGCTATTTATAATGGCCAATATGCATATTATTGTCATAAAACAGGTTTGGGACCCGGGTCCTGCCCCAGGGGACATGTATCAATGCAAAAAGAAGTTTTAAAAGCAGACTTTTTTTCTGGAGCAGTCATTTTAATGATGCATAAAGTGAAAAAAAAAAGTGAAATATTCCTTTAAATATGGTACCTGGGGGTGTCTAAAGTATGCCTGTGAAGTGGTATGTGTTTCCCATGTTTAGAACTGTCCCTGCACAAAATGCCATTTGTAAAGGAAAAAAGCCATTTAACCACTTAAGCCACGGACCAATTTGCAGCCAAAGGACAAGGCCCCTTTTTGCGATTCGGCACTGTGTCGTTTTAACTGACAATTGCGCGGTCGTGCAACGTGGCTACCAAACAAAATTGGTGTCCTTTTTTTCCCACAAATAGAGCTTTCTTTTGGTGGTATTTGATCACCTCTGCGGTTTTTTTTTTTTGCGCTATAAACAAAACATTTTTTCTCCTCAGTTTAGGCCGGTACGTATTCTTCTACATATTTTTGGTTAAAAAAAAATCGCAATTAGCGATTATTGATTGGTTTGCGCAAAAGTTATAGCGTTTACAAAATAGGGATAGTTTTATAGCATTTTTATTAATATTTTTTTTTTTACTAGTAATGGCGGCGATCAGCGATTTTTATTGTAACTGCGACATTATGGCGGACACATCGGACATTTTTGGGACCATTGTCATTTATACAGCAATCAGTGCTATTTAAATTCAGGTGTATGCTGTGCAGGAGGCACACTACACTGACTGAATATTAGGCAGATGCCTGTGTTGCACAAATCAACTACACAACACCAGCAATGAGGGGGTAGATTCAGGTGTATGCTGTGCAGTGTGCAGGAGGCACACTACACCCACTGTAACAGCGCTAGGTTAGGAAGCAAAGCAAAGCTGACACTGTCCCTGCCTATCCTGCTCTCTCCCTGAACACTACACTCACTGTAACAGCGCTATCTAAAGAAGTATAAAGCACAGTTGACACTGTCCCTACCTATCCTTCTCTCTATGAACGCTGCACAACACTACACTAGGCTGCCGCACTGGCGGCCTTATATAGTGTGGGGCGTGTACTAAAACCCCCTGAGCTATAATTGGCCACAGGCATCCTGCCTGTGGCCAATTATGGCTCTCCTCACTGCCGGCGCTGTGATTGGCCAAGCACGCTGGGTCACAGTGCATGCTTGGCCAATCATCAGCCAGCAATGCACTGCGGCTGGCGCAGTGCATTGTGGGCCGTTCCTATCACACAAATTTGATGCGAACGGCCCGCAAAGTTCTGGTTTTGACGAACGGCCGATGTTCGATTTGAACATGGGTTCGAATCGAACACCGGGCTCATCCCTACTCCCCATTCGTGGTCACGGAGTACTGTAAAGCATGGTGTACTGTACAGCCATGTTATGTGATGACACACTCCCAGGAGGGCATAATATTGACAGCTTGCTTGAGTATTGCAGAGAGAGCTGCTTTTTAATTTTTGCAACTATACAAAAACAAAAATGTTTAAACTAAACCCACTAAAATATTGATCCAAAGAAAAAATAAATAAAAAATCGAATCTAATCATTCCAAGTACTAAACTAGTAAGCAGAATTTCGGTGAATTGCTTATTTTCGGGAAAGTGTACCTTTCTCTCTTGATTTCAAACTCTTCCTTTTCTGCTACTTTAAAAGTATTTTTTATTTTATTTTATTTACTCAATTCCTAATACACCAAATAAAGGGACCAGGGGCTTCCAAATTGATTAAAGGGAACATGCACTACATACAAGTATAATACAAGTTATCATCTGAAAATACTAGTTGATTGGCACACATGAACTTTTGGGAAGTTCAATGCTTTCTGATTCACAGGCCAGTAACAAGCATGCAGCAAGTGAAATCAAGTGTAGAGTTATTGATCTGCCCTCTTGTTCCTCATTAGTGCCTTAATGGGTATTTAAACCATTAGAGCAGCATATTAGAGAAACTTTCCCAGGTTTCATTATTCCACTTGGCACTTATTTTTCAGGTCCTATTCTAAGCTTGCTCGTTCTGTAGCTTTCTAAATGATGTGGTTTATAGTAAGTGGCTTTAAAAACTCATTGTGCAAATAACAGGTCTTAAAGATCTAAAAGTTTGGTGCCATTTTGGCCGTTAATACGTTAATATTATACTTTGCAGTCTTTACAACCATATTTTGTTTTATTTTTCCAATATGCCTGTTTGGCTGGTGTTGGGGGTTAAAATCCAGGGGAAGCAGTGCTGCAGCAGGATTTGTTCTCTGACATCCAGGAGAGCCAGAGCTGCAGTGAAAATGAGATTCTGAATTCAGCAAAGGCCGGAAAGATGCATGTAGGAGAGAACACATAGGATAGATTGTGGACAAGGCAATGGATGCAAAAACATTTGTAATCTTCCATTTGTTTGGGTTCAATATATTGTAAATAATGGTTCAATTTTGGTATTTGGAAGGGTGTGGGTAGATGGTGGTATACATTAACATTACTAGCAAAGTTTTGGATGGTGTATAAAACAAACATTTCAGTTAACAGTCCCACTTTGTTGTGAAATAAAGTGCTTGTGCGTAAATCAATTATAGGTGCTCCAGTATTCAGTGTTCAGACAGAGGTGCCCCGCATGGATGTACATTCACCCTTACATGTTGACCACCTATTGCTAGAGTAGGATGTATAACCCCTAGATGGTGAATTCCAAGTCAGTTAATGCTTAGGATGGTCCTCAATGGATGGGGAGAAAAAAAGGCAGAAGGGGGGCTCCCATAGTGTAAAACCGCAATTTATTAAAAAACACAAATGATATACAAATGGGATCCACTCACATTGTTTGGAGCCTATGTCTGGCACCCGGTGTGATTAGCATGTGTATTATTAAAAGGGTAGTCCGGCCAGTCTCCATTCAGACACCGATGGGTTGCGGTGAGGCTCGATCCCCTGTAATCGTATTCCTGGCGGATATGTGGTCGCGATTACGCGATCAAGCCCCAACGCGTTTCAGCCAATAGGAATGGCCGTCATCAGGAAGTATATAATTTGTGTTTTTTAACCACTTCCGGACCGCCGCATGCCGATGTACGTCCCTACTTTAGAGACGGATATCGTTGTTATGGCAACAGCTAGCTGTCATAACCCCGGTGTCCCCGTGTTTGGCCGGTGGTCCGGTACAAGATAAAAGTGGTTTCTGCGACCGATTCGCCACGAGATCACTTTTATTGGCGGCGGGAGAGGGGCTCCCCTCCCGCCGCGATCTGGTGTCCTCCGCCACTGCCGATGGCTCCGGAAAGCGGCGTAGGGCACCAGATCGCGTCTGTCCCCTGGGCTGACATGGAGATGAGTAAGGGGAAGATGGCCCCCACCCGTCTCCATGACACTGCAGGGCGGAAGCGACATCAAAACGTCACTTCCTCCCATAGTTCTTAAAGGGCCATTTTTTTTTTTGTATTGCATTTTGATGTAAATATGAGATCTGAGGTCTTTTTGACCCCAGATCTCATATTTAAGAGGTTTACATTCCTTGTAATAGGAATAAAAGTGACACTTTTTTTTTTTTTTTAAAACAGTATAAAAATAAAAAGTAAAAGGTAACATAAATAAGAATTCATTTTTTTTTAAACGCGCTCCGTCCCGCCGAGCTCGCATGCAGAAACGAATGCATACGTGAGTAGCGCCCGCATATGAAAACAGTGTTCAAACCACACATGTGAGGTATCGCTGCGATCGGTAGCGCAAGAGCAATAATTCTTGTCCTAGACCTCCTCTGTAACGCAAAACATGCAACCGGTAGAATTTTTTAAATGTCACCTATGGAGATTTTTAAGGGTAAAAGTTTGTTGCCATTCCACGAGCGGGCGCAATTTTGAAGCGTGACATGTTGGGTATCAATTTACTCGGCGTAACATTATCTTTCACAATATAAAAAAAATTTGGGCTAACTTTACTGTTGTCTTATTTTAAAATTTTTAATTTTTTAAAAAGTGCGCTTGTAAGACCATTGCGCAAATACGGTGTGACAGAAAGTATTGCAACCACCGCCATTTTATTCTCTAGGATGTTAGAAAAAAAAATGTATACTGTTTGGGGGTTCTAAGTAATTGTCTAGCAAAAAAAAACATTTTTTAACTTGTAAACACCACATCTAAAAAAAAAAAAGGCCCGGTCTTAAAGTAGTTAATAAATTGCAGTTTTACACTATGGGAGCCCCCCTTCTGGCATTCTTTCTCCCCATCCATGGAGGACCATCCTAAGCATTAGATGACTTGGAATTCACCATCTAGGGGTTATACATCCCCACAAAGCACAAGTGACCACTCTAGCGATAGTAGGGTGCCCACGTGTCCGGGATTGCCCGGGACATTCCCGCAATTAGCAGGTCTGTCCCGGGCACCTTCATTCCGGGACAATACAGTGTCCCGGAATGAAACTGACAGAGCGAGCAAACCCCGCTATAGTGCTGCGCTCCGCTCACTCCCGAGGGGAGCTGAGACCACTCCTCCGCCCGAGCACAGCGGAGCCGAGGGGAGCTGAGACCTCCCCTCCGCCCGAGCACAGCATAGCCCGCCCGTGTGTCAGGTCACCAGAGACCAGGTGACAGGTGCACTCTGTAGGAGTCAGAAGTGCACCGCTAGGTAGTGGACCTTAGGACTGACTGCTGCGGATTGTACCCAGGGAGATACAGGACACAGGTATACTGGATCACTAACACAGATCCCAGTGGGAGCTAGAGCATAGATTCCCCAGGGTGCGGAGTCTAAGAGCCAGGAGGTGTTCGCCAGAGCCTCTAGTGGTGAGGATGGACTTCGCTGCAGTCTGGCTCCAGGTCGCGGCGCCCAGGGTCTCACAGCTCAAGCTCACCGTAGACTACAGAAGAAGGAAGCAGCAAGCTGGAACGACAAGGATAGTAAGGGGATAAGGCAGAGGTCAGGGTAGCTAGCAGACAGGAACAACAGAGTACACGCCAAAGGTTCAGGGTCACAGGCAGACAGGGATCGTTGAGAACACGCCAAGGTCGGTAACGGAGACAAACATAAAGCACACAAGCAGGAACCAGGAAGCCAAAAACACCACGGATACACAATGGTTGATCAGCACCACTGGCTTGCAGTGCACAGGTTAATATAGGGTTCCCTGATAGGGCCTGGGGTGGAGGCATGCTTAGAGGAGAGGTTATAAAACCCACCAGGTGAGAGTGGCTGGCCTCTTAGTTGGAACACATGAGGAGAGGTAAGCAAACAGGGAAAGATTACTGCATAACCATGACAGTACCCCCCCCCCCCCTCTTATGAGGCCTCCCCCTCCCCCACCTGGGTCCAGGCTTAAAGGGAAACTCCAGATGGAACCTCCTCAACAGATGAGGAGCAAGGTCCTCAGATGCAGTGATCCAAGACCTCTCCTCAGGACCAAACCCTTTCCAATGTACAAGGTATTGAAGAATGCCTTTACGGAGTCGGGAATCCAAAACTTGACTAACCTCGTATTTTAGATTATCCTCGGAGACCGAACCGAGGTAGGGAGAGGACGAGAGGACTTGTAGAGGACTAAAGCCTTTTTAGGAATGGTTAAGGGCATAGTAGCAGTAGGGTGAGGCCAGGTTACAGAAGGTCCTGAACAAGAAGCAGAAAGCTCACTGGGCATGGGCTGGACTGGCATAACTAGTGCAGAGGCCGACTGAATAGTATTGTCAGGTGTAGTGACCATCTCAATCGCATCTATGTATGTATGTATGTATGTATTGCAGGACACATCCCAGAGATCACTATATACAGCGGGACGAGCAGAAGCTACTGGGATGATGGCAACAGGAGGTTTCTCTTTTCGAGTAACCTTGAGTAGGCAGGAAGAGGAACAGGAGGAACCCCAAGCCAGGATCTGTCCAGCAGTCCAGTCAACATGTGGGGAATGGAGCCGTAACCAAGGAAGACCTAATATGATAGGAGATGAAGCCTTAGGTAAGACAAGGAAGGATATCCACTCCTGGTGGAGTGTCCCTACTGACATCTTAACAAGAAGGGTCTGGAAGCGGATAGGGCCCCCTGGGAGAACAGTGCCATCAATCGCCAAAGACCACCAATGGCGTTGTAAGGGGCAAAAGGGTAAGTCTCATGGAGGATGCAGTTTCCCAATCCATGAAATTGGCAGCGGCTCCGGAATCCAGATGTGCTGAGACCGAACGAGAGGAAGTGCCGACATGAAGCAACACAGAAAGGAGAAGACGAGAAGGTGAAGGTGATATTTCAGGGTCTAATACTCCACCTTCCAGATGTATTAGCCCTGAGCGTTTTTCCGGACGAAGAGAACAAGTGTCACGGAAATGACCTTTGGCCCCACAATAGAGGCATAGGCCCAGAGTTCTGCGCCTAGCGCGTTCTTCGGGAGATAACTTGGTCCAGCCCAATTGCATAGGTTCCTCAGCAGGCAGGTGGTGCTCATCGGATCGAAGAGAAGGGACTGGGAGCTCAGGCTGGCTAAAGAACGGGGAGTGCTGGAGTCTTTTTTCCAGGGCCCCCTCCTGAAAGTGAATATCGATCTGGTTACACAAGGTGATGACACTGTCCAGATCAGCAGGAAGGGATCTTCCTGCTAATTCATCCTTCACTCTATTAGAGAGGCCATGTAAAAAGGTTGCAACTAGGGCCTCATTATTCCAGCTCAATTCAGCTGTGAGGATACGGAACTGAAGAGCATACTGGCCCACAGAAGCGGACTCTTGACAGAGACGTAAAAGAGCGCTAGCCGCTGAGGAGACACGACCCGGTTCCTCGAAGATATTCCGAAAAAGTTTCAAGAAATCAGACAGGCTAGAAACCACTGGGTCATTCAGTTCCCACAGAGGGGCAGCCCAAGCTAGCGCCTCGCCTGACAGGAGGGATATAATATATGCGACTTTCGCCCGATCGGACAGGAAGTTTTGGGGCTGAAGTTCAAAATGAATTGTGCACTGGCTAAGGAACCCCCTGCAAGCCTTGGAGTCCCCAGAGAAACGGGCCGGAGCTGGTAGTTGTAATGAATGTGTGGCTGCGACTGATGCGATAGGTGCAGCAGCAGATAGCGGTTGATGTTGTTGAACCGGGGGTCCTAATGAGGCCTGAACCTGTTCAAAACGGGATGCCAAATCCTGAAGGAATCGCATCACCTGGGTCTGATGCGATTCTTGGGTCTCAAGTCTGCGAACTAAGCCCTGCAATGGATCATCTGTGGGTAGCGGCACATCAGCTGGGTCCATGGCTGATCAAACTGTCAGGTCACCAGAGACCAGGTGACAGGTGCACTCTGTAGGAGTCAGAAGTGCACCGCTAGGTAGTGGACCTTAGGACTGACTGCTGCGGATTGTACCCAGGGAGATACAGGACACAGGTATACTGGATCACTAACACAGATCCCAGTGGGAGCTAGAGCATAGATTCCCCAGGGTGCGGAGTCTAAGAGCCAGGAGGTGTTCGCCAGAGCCTCTAGTGGTGAGGATGGACTTCGCTGCAGTCTGGCTCCAGGTCGCGGCCCCCAGGGTCTCACAGCTCAGGCTCACCGTAGACTACAGGAGAAGGAAGCAGCAAGCTGGAATGACAAGGATAGTAAGGAGATAAGGCAGAGGTCAGGGTAGCTAGCAGACAGGAACAACAGAGTACACGCCAAAGGTTCAGGGTCACAGGCAGACAGGGATCGTTGAGAACACGCCAAGGTCGGTAACGGAGACAAACATAAAGCACACAAGCAGGAACCAGGAAGCCAAACACACCACGGATACACAATGGTTGATCAGCACCACTGGCTTGCAGTGCACAGGTTAATATAGGGTTCCCTGATAGGGCCTGGGGTGGAGGCATGCTTAGAGGAGAGGTTATAAAACCCACCAGGTGAGAGTGGCTGGCCTCTTAGTTGGAACACATGAGGAGAGGTAAGCAAACAGGGAAAGATTACTGCATAACCATGACACCGTGTCAAGGGTGCTGAGACCGCCCCCAGCCCCCGCCCGAGCACAGTGGAGAGGGGGATCTATACTGAGAGTAAGGGGGGGTCTGTACTTATCAGGGGGTCTGTACGGAGGGGAGTCTATACTGAGGGGGGTCTGTACTTATTGGGGGGTCTATACATATTGGGGGAGTCTGTACTGATTGAGGGGGGTCTATACTGAGGGAGGGAGGTCTGTACTGAGGGGGTCTATACATATTGGAGAGGTGAGTCTGTACTGATTGAGGGGGAATCTATACTGTGGGAGGGGGGTCTGTACTGGGGACGGGGTCTATACTTATTGGGAGAGTCTGTACTGAGGGAGAGGGAGCTATACTGAGGGAGGGTGGTCTGTACTTAGTGGGGGGTCTGTACTTAGTGGGGAGGGGGGTCTGTACTGAGGGTGGGGGATCTATACTGAGGGAGGGGGGTCTGTACTGAGGGAGGAGGGTCTAAACTGAGGGAGGGAGGGGGGTCTATACTTAATGAAGGGGGTCTGTACTTAGAGAGGGGTGCTGAGGGGGGACTTTACTTGGCAGGGGTGACACCATGTTTTACCAACCCTAGTGAAGCCACTGCCACCCACCTCCTCTATCTTCTCTGGGCCCACTCCAGCATGCTCTAAATCAGGTCCCCGGGCCGCACTGTCACGGTGGCAAGTGACACACTGCATCTGGTAGCAGACGACTGTGGCATGTTGCATCTGGTGGCAAGTGACAAGCTCAGGGTTTCCAATGATTCTGCATTATGGTGAGTTGAACTATTTCATTATATATTACAATGTAGTAATAGAATTAATATGATTTGATCATCCTGACACCATATCAAGCATGGTGTTGGGATGATATAAGTGCTAAAACCAGCCATTCACCTGACAAATCACTCGCCCCTGGAATCCCCATCAACTCCGAAACTACATTCAACTCCCCCCAACCCCCCCCCCCCCCGATCCTTGGCAAAATTGTCCCAGAATGGCAGTTTGGAAATGTGGTCACGATAGGTGGTCAACATGTAAGGGTGAGTGTACATCCATGTGGGGCACCTCTGTCTGAAAACTGAATACTGGATTTACGCACAAGCACTTTATTTCACAACAAAATGGGACTGTTAACTGAAATGTTTGTTTTATACACTGATTGAAATTCATATTAGTTAAACTGTGTTTTTTATTAGTTATATATATAATATATATATATATATATTAGTTATGTCACTGATGCTAGTCAGCTCACATTCACACTGCTGCTGGCAATCATTTGATTTATTATTTTTTTTTCTTTGGCGCAAAGGTTTTTTCTTTTATAAAGCTTTGCATGGATTGTCCTCAAAATAATTATTAACTAAATTCAAATGTAGAACCTACAAAGTAGCATTTTAGCCTTGCACTACACTGGAGTGACAATACGAGCTTAGAGTGCTAAATCAATGGAATCTTAGGTGCTAAATACGTAGAAGCTGATATAGAAAGGAGATTTTCAGGTATGTGGAGAAGTAGACTTTTTGATCAAAGCGGGAGACCCGTGAAAATGTTTTTTTAAAAGTCAGCAGCTACAAATACTGCAGCTGCTGACTTTTAAAATAAGGACACTTACCTGTCCCAGGGTCCAGCAATGTCGGCACCCAAGGCCGAACCATCCCTCGCTCCTCGGATGCTGCTGCCGCCATCTTCGGTATGGGAATCAGGAAATGAAGCCTTGCGGCTTCACTTTCCGGTTCCCTACTGCGCATGCGCGAGGCGCGCAGCGCAACCTGAATGGTCCATGCTGTCTCTGGGACCCGTGTGTGTCCCAGCAGACAACACGGCGGGACGGGAAGAGGCATAGACTCCCTTGGGAGTCTATGCCCGGAAGTGGATGCAAATACCTGTCTTAGACAGGTATCTGCACCCCCTTCCCCCTGAAAGGTGCCAAATGTGACACCGGAGGGGGGGGGGGGGTTCCGAAAAGCGGAGGTTCATTTTTGTGTGAACCTCCGCTTTAATTACGGGTTTCAATGGTAAGAAAGTGTTGCATCTTAAAGTGGAACTTTTTACCCCTGAACACCAATGTGAGGGGCCAGATTCCCTACTGATTGCCAGTGTAAGGGGGTAGTCTTCCCAGTGATCATTGATCACTGATTGGTGGTCACTGCACTGACCACCAATATAAAGAGATCTTTCCTTTGTAAAGGGCACTACAATTTTTACTGTCTGTGTTTTATTTCTAGCCATTATTATTATGTATTTAATGGTTATTACTGGAATTTTTTTTATACTTTAGGGGATGTTGAAAAGTGATTTGCTCGGGGTTTCAAATATTCTAGATATACCATATTCCTTATACATTTTTCTATCTACAACTTACTAATCACACAAATGTATAGTGAGCACTGGCAGTAGATATACTTATTTTAAACAGAGGTTCCCTGAGATGTAAAAGGTTCAAAGGTTGCTCCATGGTAAACAGGTTGAGAAAGGCTTATGCCCCGTACACACGGTCGGAAATTCCGACGGAAAATGTCTGATCGGACCATGTTGTCGGAAAATCCGACCGTGTGTGGGCTCCATCGGACTTTTTCCGTTGGAATCTCCAGCGGAAAAAATTTGAGATCCTGCTCTCAAATTTTCGGGCAACAAAATCCGATCATACTTTTTCCGATCGTGTGTAGAGAATTCCGACGGACAAAGTGCCACGCATGCTCAGATCAAAATTAGGAGACCAAACCTATTGGCTAATAGCCTCTACGTAGTTCCGTCGTACGCAACGAACGTCACCACGTTCAGAATGATCGGATTTTCCAACAACTTTGTCCGACCGTGTATATGCAACACCAGTGTCGGACAAAATCCGTCGGAAAAAATCCAACGGATTTTGTGGTAGGAATTAGGATTAAGGAGAGGAAAGCATCAGAAAAAATGAAAAAATATGAAGGCTGAGGATTTGGAGAAAGTAGAGATAAATGGAGATATAGTGGTGAGGGCAGCAAGGGCAATAATGGTGTAATTAAAACTGCATATATTAGTAAAATAATCAAATCTGTTTGGAAAATGATGTGTGTATTATATACGTCTTCCTTGTATTGCTTATGTGGACATTGTTTATGATCTAGTTAGTATACTAAAAACCTGGCTAAATAAAGTCATGATTGCATATAGATTATTTAAAAAAATGAAGCCATATTGCTTATGCAATTAAATTAAATTCCAAAACCCTAAGGGAAAGAAATATGATAAATATATGACATCTAAAAGATACTTTCAGAAATATATTTGGGGGGACAAAGCAAAATCTGAAATCTTGAATATACTGTATATTTTTCATCTCTCATTACAAAGGAGTTTCCATTGTCAGAAGATATGGTGGAAAGACCAAAGCTCTCATTCAACATTTCTTACTTAACACATGAAGAGGTACAGCTATTCCTTAACAAACTTAGTCTAGATAAAGCACTTGACCTAGATGGCATCCATCCCTGCGTGCCAAAGAAATTAATCTCAGTAATTGATAAGCCACTGTATCTTATTTTCGTAAAGTATCCTCTAACTAGGACACTTCCACATGATTGGCATGCCATGTCTCATGTTGTATCATTAGTTAGGAAGGGTAAAAACATAGCAACAGGAAAGTATTGATCTGTAAGCCTGACTTTTTGTGTGTAAATTATTTGAAAGTATCCCAGGTATGATATACAAAGATATATAGAAGAGAATAATTTAAAAGTAGGGTAAGCATTGGTAAGATATTTTTTTTCTAATAACAGTTTTTTGAGGAGGGACGTTTAAATCTGAATGTTACAGATGATAGTAATATGCCTTAGCTGGATTTTGAAAATAGTTTTTGTACTGTTCTTCAAAATAGCATGGCAGAAAAGCTGAGGATGCAAGGGTTATGGGAGTCATTTTGTATGTGGGCAAGGAACTTGTTAAAATACAGAAGACAAAGTACCATTGTAAACTGCACTTTACCCTTCCATGCCTGTTCTACTGCTGTAGCCAGAGGGGATGACAGCTGGGTCCCACTTTGTATACCATGAGTGCTGGCAGTTACAGTACAATGAGAGATTTGATGCGTCTGATGCTGACCATATACACAACATATACCTACCACTATAAACAGCACAGATAGAAGAATTTCCCGCTGCGGCCACTGTATTCTGACAGCCAGCCTCGCCAGCTGACAAAATAACTGGACAGCTGATTAAGGTAATTCCACCACCCCCCCCCCCCCAAATAACAACATTTAAACCTTCCTAATTACATCTACTATCTATCTGTATGGGTCCTCCAATAGAAATAGCCTGGTGATCATATTGTTCCAAGGGCTCCCTCCTTCTTGGTGGTAACAATCTGCAGGTTCATAGAGTCTCTGAAGTGTTGCCACCACAGTGCACATACTCTCCATTTAGCTAAGTAAGTAAGACATGTATTACTATACACAACTTACTTCCTAGGTCACGTGATCGTAGTACAAGCCCACCCTTCCATACCGTTTAGAGCAAAGTGCACTGTCAGATCAGGCATGTCCTCTGCCTGCACCCCACCAGGTAAGACAGCCAGATTGCTGACCTCAGTTTCCCCTACTGTGAACGTAGAACTAAGGGCAAAACCTTTTTATTTTATTTAGGATAGGGTAAGGGAGGGTTATAACCCCTGTTTTTTGCCACCTGTGTCCCATTAGAGATTTCTCTCCCATATTCAAAACAGGAGGTAAGGGAAATGCAGCCAAAATCCCTGGTTGTCACCAGGGTCGCGAGTGAACTAGTGTGCCCATTGGAAGATTTCCCTTCTATTACTTTTTCTTTACTTTCACTTTTAATGATAATGGTAGACAAATAGATGGGCACAGACATCAATAAATACCTGACAGATGTTCTAATTCTTCTCCACTCTATCCAAATCTAAAAAAATAATAATTGCCTTTAGTTATACTTTATGTCGCCAACCTGCTCCCAGTCTGTGACTAGATAATAAAGGGGAGGCGGAATACTTATGAAGTTGTCATTCTGCTCTCGCTTCGTATGCATTTATGGCTCACTAGACTGCAGGACTGCATTAGGATAACAAACCTTCAACAAGTGCCAAGTTCATTTTAAGCCAGTTATTAGTTACTAAAATACAATGGAGCTGATTTAAAAATATCTTGAAAATATCTGTATTACCCAAGATCAGATCCAAGCTGTCTTCTTTTCTTATAACAATTAATTATACGTATTTGTTTGATTGCAAGGAAAATACTATTCTTTCCTCTAGTTTGATAAACCTGGGAAATTATACATTAGCTAGCTGTGCATAATTATTTCACTATGCTAAAACCTAGGCTATAAATATAATGTTACAATTTACGCACATGTGAACTGTGAAAAGAAACTCAGACAAGCATATCTGGGGAAATCATTAACTGGGAAAAGGATAATACTAAAGAACACACAGGTGGTTTTATTTGTAAAAGATTGTTGCTATAACAGCAACTGACAGTAAGATGTGTCCAATACATCTCTCAAGTGGGTTTACCAATGATAGCATCAAATTATTTCTGATAAAACATGTTCTGTTCTGGCTTTGTCACTCACTCAAGCAAACAGTCAAATTAAGTACAACTCTCCATAGTTGTGTCACCTAAGACTTTATTTTTTATTATGGCACATATATACTATGCAAATTATCCAACAATAAGGCAGCTATTCATATGATTATGAAGCCCTATCAAATGGAAGCTACAAATTATTTAACATGTATTTTTTTTATAAAACAGTTAAATCAAAGTAGTGGGGAAAAAAGCATTTGTGGGTAGGGATGGGCCGAACACCCCCCAGTTCGGTTCGCACCAGAACATACCGAACAGGCAAAAAATTTAAATTAAAGTCTATGGGACATGAACATGAATAATCAAAAGTGCTAATTTTAAATGCTTATATGTAATTTATTGTCATAAAGTGTCTGGGGACCCGGATCCTGCCCCAGGGGACATGTATCAATGCAAAACAATGCAAATCAATGCAAAACAAAAGTTTTAAAAACTGCCATTTTTTTTCGGGAGCAGTGATTTAAATAATGCTTAAAGTGAAACAATAAAAGTGAAATATTTCTTTAAATTTCATACCTGGGGGTGTCTATAGTATGCCTGTAAAGTGGTACATTTTTTCTGTGTTTAGAACAGTCCCTGCGCAAAATGACATTTCTAAAGGAAAAAAAGTAATTTAAAAGTACTAGTGGCTATAATGAATTGTCGGGTCCCGGAAATACAGATAAAAGTCATTGAAAAAAACAGCATGGGATCCCCCACAGTCCATTACCAGGCCCTTTGGGTCTGGTATGAATATTAATGGGAACCCCGAACCAAAATTTAAAAAAAAAATTGCGTGGGGGTCCCCCCAAAATCCACCTTCAGGTCTGGTATGGATATTAAGGGGAACCCTGCGCCAATTTTTTTTTTTTTAATGGCGTAGGGGTCCCCCTCAAAATCCATACCAGACCCTTCAGGTCTGGTTTGGATTTTAAGGGGAACCCAGCGCCAAAATTAAAAAAAATGGCGTGGGGGTCCCCCCAAAAATCCATACCAGACCCTTGTCTGGTGGTTGTGGGGGTCTGCAGGCGGGGGGCTTATGGGAATCTGGAAGCCCCCTTTAACAAGGGGACCCCCAGATCCTGCCCCCCCTGTGTGAAATGGTAACGGGTACCCCTACCATTTCACAAAAAAAGTGTCAAAATGGTACAAAAGACAAGACACAGCTTGGGACCTTTATAAAGTCCTTTATTAAAAAATAAAAATGTCCCACAAAGTCCATTCATCTTCTTCTCTCGCTCCGCCAACGGACAAAAAAACCCGCAGGCCGACACTGATCCCCCTCCATGGGAGGCACACGCCATATGACGCATCCTCGCAGGTGACAGTTCTTTTATAACTGAGGGCGGGGCCACACAGTGACATATTCGGGTGTCCCCGCCCCCATCTGACGCCCCGGAAAAGCCATGGGGAAGTCCTTGTGCATCAGAGGGGGCAGGTCATCGGGGTACGTCACTCTGTGGCCCCGTCCTCAGTTATAAAAGAACTGTCACCTGCGAGGACGCGTCATACGGCGGGTGCCTCCCATGGAGGCGGATCAGTGTAGGCCTGCAGGGTTTTTTTTTTTTTTTTCGGTCTGTCGGCGGAGCAAGAGAAGAAGATGAATGACTTGGTGGGACATTTTTATTTTTTTATTTTTTAATAAAGGACTTGTCCCAAGCTGTGTCTTGTATTATGTACCATTTTGACACAATTTTTGTGAAATGGTAGGGGTACATTTGTACCCCGTTACCATTTCCCAGAGGGGTGGAGGCCGGGATCTGGGGGCCCCCTTGTTAAAGGGGGCTTCCAGATTCTGATAAGCCCACTGCCCGCAGACCCCCACAACCACTGGGCAAGGGTTATGGGGATGAGGCCCTTGTCCCCATCAACATGGGGACAAGGTGCTTTGGGGGGCTACCCCAAAGCACCCTCCCCATGTTGAGGGCATGTGGCCTGGTACGGTTCAGGAGGGGGTGCTCTCTCGTCCACCCCTCGTTTCCTGCGGCCTGCCAGGTTGTGTGCTCGGATAAGGGTCTGGATTTTTGGGGGGACCCCCACGCTATTTTTTTTTTAATTTGGTGCAGAGTTCCCCTTAATATACATACCAGACCTGAAGGGCCTGGTATGGAATTTGGGGGGACCCCCACACAATTTTTTTTTTACATTTTGGTTCGGGGTTCCCTAATGGACTGTGGGGGATCCCATGCCATTTTTTTCAATTACTTTTATCTGTATTGCCTGGACCCGACAATTCAGTGTAGCCACTAGTACTTTTAAATTACTTTTTTTTCCTTTAGTAATGTCATTTTGTGCAGGGACTGCTCTAAATACGGGAAAATGTGCCACTTTACAGGCATACTATAGACACCCCCCCAGGTACGAAATTTAAAGAAATATTTCACTTTTATTGTTTCACTTTAAGCATTATTAAAATCATTGCTCCCAAAAAAACTTCAGTTTTAAAAAAAATAATGAATTGATACATGTCCCCTGGGGCAGGAACCGGGTCCCCAAACACTTTTATGACAATAAATTGCATATAAGCCTTTAAAATTAACACTTTTGATTTTTCATGCCAATGTCCCATAGACTTTACCGGTGTTCCGAATTTTTCCCAAACACTGTATATTGTTCGTAGTTCGCAGAACATCCGAACAACCTTTAAGGGACCATGACAGGACCTATGCCTACATACTTTTGCTAATAGGTGTCCCTCATTCCCACCTCAAAAAGTTGGAAGGTATGTTTACCTTATTGCATGCTTGTTGTGTGCCATATTATCATTATTGTAATACAGACAGATTGGCAGGGTCTAAAATGTAATGAGGAGGCACGTTATTGGCTCAAAACTTGCATTTGTTAGCTAAAGGATAAAACTTGCATAGCTAAGGGATGAAACGAAATCTGAAAAACAAAAGCAAGTTTTGAATCACACTAATGTGCATCTTTTACTGAATTATTGGATACAATGAACATATGGAAGTAGGGTACCCACAAAAGGTAGGTGCTGGTGCTAAAGGAACTTAGAATGTTACAAAATATTGAAGCTAATAACTGTACTTTGTTTGCTGTTGTGGATTGAAGGGGGTTGATTTACTAAAGGCAAATAGACTGTGCACTTTGCAAAATGCAGTTGCACTCCGCAAGAGCGTTTGCTCCAGAGCTTAGTAAATGAGCAGAAGCTCTGCTGACTTCCATAATCCAATTTTATTTATTTGCAAAGTGAAGATTTACTTTATTTACTAGGTTCTGGAGCAACTGCACTTGCAGAGTGCAACTGCACTTTGTAAAGTGCACAGTCAATTTGCCTTTGGTAAATCAACCCCAAAATGTCTACCACATTTAACAAAACATTCACTATGCATTTACTGCATTTGTTAGAGAGACATTTTTCCTATTTACTTATTTATAAAGCACATTGGTCATACATTCCCCACATTCACTAAACAATGACTTTCAAGCATTGCTCATGTACAGAAACCAACAGGTTTGATTTATTGGAACCTTTACAAGCATTTTGTCCAAACCTTCCATTCGCTATCCCAACCTTTTATTTGGCCACCAGGAATGAAGAAAAATGTCTAATACTTCTAGGCACGAAGAACATGTGACTCATTCCTTGGTGACAATATTGACATATTACAAGAGGAATGAGTGAATCGGCCAGGGTGAGGTTCAAGATTCACTCCTTGAACTCGATGTAATGTCTGAAAATTTTGACCTTTTGGCTGGGTTCACATCTTTGCGAATTGGATGCAGATTTTTCTCTGCATCCAATTCGCATGACAGGAGATTGAAGCTTTCTATGAAGCTCTATGAAGGCGGAGCGGCTTTCACAGGAATGCTGTGTGTCTTTGGCTCAGTTTCAGGGCCGAATTCAGGCAAAAATTCAGCCCTGATTCATCCCTGAAACAGAGAACAGGGACACACCAGACCACTGCTGCGAGCCGCATCCATCGGAGGTGTGAACCCAGCCTTAATCCGAACCTCACTGTAGTTTGTGGAGGCAAATCTTGTTCATGTCTAAGCCTGAAGATTTTGACAGTTAGCTTGGTGGCTTTGTGGGCAGTATGTTGTAGCACTTTTTCATGTAATGCCAAAAAGTTTAGTTCTTATTCATATGTAGCGCCGACACTTTTCTAAAGTGTGCGTTATAGTGTAAATTTAGTTTTTTTCCAGAACTGTAACGGTGTTCTGGGGGTTAATAGTTTAGGTCATTTACTTTGGCATCAGTTTGACTGGGCTGTACTGGAGTTCTGCCTAGTCATAGGTGCAGCAAAGCACCTGTGACAGGCTGAGAACAAAGCCTGATTGGATGTGTAAGGTACCAATCTTTCTCTGAGCCAATCAGTGGTGCTGAAGTCACGTGTTCAGGGTTCGGCTTGCTCTTTGATTCCTGATTCCGGTCCGGACCAACCCTGTGAGGGGTTCCTGGACACAGGAGTGTCTGCTGCCCCCATAAGCCTGGTCACCCTGACCAGCCCCAGAGGCCCTCATGGTCTGGGGTGGGGATCCGTCCGTTCCCGAGCCTCGGAACTGGCTAGTTCAAGGCTCAGTAGCTGGAGGAGGATTCTGAGGTGTCCTGGTGTTCTCTCAGGATTGGAGAGGCACAGCAACTTGTACAAGTGACCAGGGGAGAATTCTTAGGCCAAGAAGCTGGCTGCTCGGTAAGAGCCTGGGAGCTAAAGTTGTATGGACACTAGTGAATCCGCATTTCTTACGGTATCGCTGAAGCGGCTGAAAGATTCAGGTACCATAGGAAAAGTTCCTAATTCATCTTCAGTTACAACCTAGTCTGTGGCAGAAACTTTGCAAATCTTTGAATCACTTGTTGGCTGCTAAATCTACAGTTAGAGGTTTATCTGGCAGTGAAGCACCCAGGTGCAAGTGGCTACTCTCTGGGTTATCTAAAGAGACAGTCATTTGATGTCAGCAGTTCTAAAGTGCCTGAGCTTCATCACCCGTACCCTCTATTCCCAACTGAGAGACTGTGTTATATTTGAACGTTACCCTTTGCAAATAAAAATCCTCAAAAGGACATTCGAGTGTCAGCTTCTGAAATTACTGGGTACTAACCCTGGGAACCCTTAGACAACGAACAACGAGCTACAAGGAGGAGGTAATTGGTAAGCCCAAAAAATGCAAAGCCGCCCCCAGGGGTTATGGCTCGGCTCCCTCCTCTTCCTCCTGTCACCAGGCCAGTAGGAGAGAGGAGCAGAGCTTTGCGCATGCACAGTAGGGTTCCCGGCATGAAGCCATAAGGCTACCCTGCCGGGTTCCCTTACCCACAATAAAAGCAGTAGCACCCGACAGCTGATGGAAACATCAGCTGCGGTGCCGACATCGCTGGACTCCAGGACAGGTAAGTGTCCTATTATTAAAAGCTGCAGTATGGGTAACTGCTGGTTTTTAATTTTTGCAATGGTGGGAGGACCTCCACTTTAAGCTCCATGTAGTGTATTAGAACAGTACAAATCTCACAGACAGCGTCAGTAACATTGCAATCTGATATCACATATTTTGAATGTTTAATTGATTTTTTTAATTTTACCACATTGATTGGCTTAAAGAAGAATTCCACTCATGGCATTTTATACATAGGTTTATTGGTCCAGCCTGTCCATGAGGTTGATGGGCGTCACAGTTTGTTGCGCATGGGGCTGTGAGGCCACAGACCGGTCATTGTACCCATGCTGAGCCATTACCACAGCCAAAAGCACATACAATGGGCGCATGAGCATCAGAACTAAACCAATGAGTAATAGAATAAGGTAGTCTGCTCTGATGAATCATGATCTCTTTTACATCATATGGATGGTTGAGTGCATGTGCATTGCTTACCTAGGAAAGAGATGACATCAGGATGCAGTATGGGAAGAAGGCAAGTTGGTGGAGGCAGTGTGATGCTTTGGGCAATGTTTTTCTGGGAAACCTTGAGTCCTGCCATTCATATGGATGTTACTTGACATGTACCACCTACGTAAACATTGTTGTTGGCCAAATACACCCCTTCATCGAAATAGTATTTCCTGATGGCAGTGGCCTCTTTTAGAAGGATAATGAGCCCTGCCATGCTGCAAAAATAGTTTAACCGTTAGCCGACCTGCCACCGCAGTTATACTGTGGCAGGTTGGCACGGCTGCGCAAATCGCCGTAGGTAAACGTCGCTCCTTTAAGACGATCTAGCAGACGTGTTGCCTGTCGCGTGTCCCCGGAGCCGATGCACGTGCCCGGTGGGTGCAATGTCCACTGGGCACTCGCGATTGCTTGTGACAGAGCAGGAACTTGGATCTGTATGGTCCTATCAGGGGAGTAGAGACAGATTGTGTGTTCCTTGATCAAAATACCACCAAAAGAAAGCTCTATTTGTGGGAAAAAAGGACATAAATTTTGTTTGGGTACAACGTCGCATGACCGTGCAATTGTCAGTTAAAGCGGCGCAGTGCTGTATCGCAAAAAATGGCCTGGTCAGGAAGGGGGCTAATCCTTCCAGGGCTGAAGTGGTTAAGAATGGCTTGAGAATTACAACAACAAGTTTCAGGTATTGCCTTTGCTTCCAAATTCTCCAGGTCTCAACCCATCGGGTATCTGTGGGATGTGCTGGAAGAACAAGTCAGATCCATTGAGGCTTACAGAACTTAAAAGATCTGTTATTGACAGCTTAACATAGAAACATAGAAGTCCGTGGCAGAAAAAAGGCCAAGTGGTCCATTGGTGCCAGATATCACAGCTTACCTTCAGAGGTTTAGAGGCTTCCATGCCTCAATGGGTCAGGGTTGTTTTGGTGGCAAAATGGGACCCACTCAATACTAAGTCATAAAGTTATAGCTGATTGATGTACCATACCTGTGGGATCCCTCTAGAAGCTGGAAATCACTGTAATAGACATTCAAGTGACCTCTGCAAGCTTTTGGATCCTGTGCCAAGCCACTGTCCTGCTGCATTTTGAAGCTTGGCCTCTTGGCATAAGCATCATTCAGAGAATTTTCTCAATGAACGCAAAATGTTCTCTGATTGAATGAGGTGGAGAGGCAGAGCAGTGATCCAGCCACAACAGATGGCACAGTGGAGGTTCCCCTGCAATGGAGAAGCAGGGATGTGTCTCTGAGTGAGACTTCCAACTCTTTTGATAGTCAGTGTTCAACATTTCCATTATGCTATCAATATCTTCTCTCCAGATTGTAAAAAGAACCCAAAGAGGCAGTTCAGGTCAAATCAAAAAGCTGTTTTACCTCAGAGAACCACATGCAGATAATGGCAGGGGAAAGCCTTGTTGCCATCATCATCACCTTTTTGAGAACATTGTCTGGTGCCCTTATCTTGCAAGGAACCCATTGTTTATAATTTTGCATAGGGTCAAGGTGGTGCTTTTTTTTTCTTGATGGTAGTGTCTAGGTTGCTGGAGCATTCACACAGCAAATTTATTTTTACAAACTGACCCCTAAGTACATTAGTAGGCTGCAGTTTTAGGGGGAGAGACCAGGCAGGTTTTAATCAAGAAACCAAAATGAAAGTGTATTATTTCACAGAAAAATGTCCTAAATATTGTATAGACTTGATGCATAATATGTAAGCAGCTTTACCCCAATAGTTCATGGTGTCCTCACTTCAAAGATAGTTTATGTGCATTTTTATTCTTTTGCAGAGCCTACTTGCCCCCTATTAGTTGTGCATGCGGAAAATCTGCCTCTCCCTTTAAACCTGCCTGACGTTATGAATACAGGGGTTTGCTTAACTTTTTGTGTCAGTTCACCTCACTCAAAAAATTAAGACACCAAACCCCAATCCTAAAACACTATACCTGAAACACCAATCTTAAAACACTTTACCTCAACCCTTTTCACCCAACTGACAGTAAAAAAAGAAACATGAACATCTGAAATATAAAAAACAGTAAAACAAGTACTGCAAATGACATACATAAACTGCAAAGGCAGTAGCTAAACAGAAAATAAAGTTGTTGCAGTCGCACACATAAAGGTAGTCCAAGAAAGGACTGTTTGGTCTGTTCAGCACTGTAGAATTTTGGCAGCAACTAACTATCCATGCATTCCTGCAAACACTCTGTCTGCTTTCCTTATCTACTCGAGGTACTCAAGACTCCAACACACAATGAAAAACGGCTGTTGGGAATCCTGACTTTCACAGGAAGGGGGCTGGAACATATGTAAACCCCAATTATTGGCTGTTCTGAGCCACCTAGCCACAGGCCAGAGACCAGGAAGTGCATTATTGTTAGTTGGTTGCTACAGTCATAAACAACCACATTAATACACAATTTTTCAGAGCTGCAAACAACTTGGGTTCAGTTAGAACTCATGTTCGGCGCAAACCTGAAGCTCATCCCTATTTGGCAATTGTCTGCTTGGGTGTCCAGCATTGTCACAGGGGGGCAGGATGGGACCTACTTTGCCGGGATGCCGTCATATAACGTCCACCCCTTTGCACGCTTCCCACGCGCCCCCTGCAGGTCATGCACTGTGCGCTCTGTGATCACCGAGTCAATCCGATCCAGGCCCCTTACCATGTGATCAGCTGTCAGCCTATGACAGCTAATCATGTGATGTAAACAGAAGATCGGTAATCGTTTTTTTTTTTTTTATTCTCACTTTGACATCGTGAGGAGAAAATAAGTCGATCCCTGGCTTCTGTGAAAGGGACATCAGTCTCGAAGAGGAAGAGGCACAGCCACATCACCTGTGCCCACCAGTGCCGCCTGCCAGTGCCCACCAGTGCCACCAATCAGTGCCCACCAGTGCCACCAATCAGTGCCACCTATCAATGCCCACCATGCCACCTATCAATGCCCACCAGTGGTACCAATCAGTGCCCATCAGTGCCTCATCATCAGTGCCTCATCATCAGTGCCACCTAGCAATGCTGCCGATCAGTGTCACCTACCAGTGCCCATCAGTGCCCATAACTGCCACCCATCAGAGCCCATCACTGCCCACTATCAGTACCACCTATTAGTGCCCTTCAGTGCCACCCATCAGTGCCACCTCTCAGTGTCACCTCTCAGTGCACACCAGTGCCACCTATCAGTGCCCACCAGTGCCGCCTCATCAGTGTCCACCAGTGCTGCATATCAGTGTCCACCAGTGCTGCCTTATCAGTGTCCATTAGTGCAGCCTATCAGTGCCCATCAGTGCAGCCTCATCAGCGTACATCAATGAAGGAGAAAAATTACCTGTTTACAAAATATTATAACCAAAATAGAAAACTGTTTTGTTTTGTTTTTTTCAAAATTTTCAGTCTTTTTTTTGTTTCTTTAACAAAAAATAAAAAACCTAGCAGTGATTAAATACCACCAAAAGAAAGCTCTATTTGTGGAAAAAAATAATAATTTGGGTACAATGTTGTATGACTGTGCAATTGTCATTCAATGTGGTAGCGCTGAAAGCTGAAAATTGCCCCGTAAGCAAGTGGTTAAGGCTGAAGTTTAGCTAAAAAAAATCCCTATAGCTTTTGTCATATCATTTACTTAATGAAGGATCACATGTGGCCCCAGACAGCTATGAACGCAGTCCAACTCAAAATCATAAACTTACCTAAAAATGTTAATTGGTTTATGGAATTTTTTGTAAAACTGCATCTACACTTAGCAAAAACACATGTGGTTGATGAAGAATTTGACATTGTCTCTTTACTAGACTCTTATAAGTTTTATCTTCCCAAATTAAAATATCCCACTCTTTACAATCACGCCTTATTCATGTCTTCAGTTTTTGGCAGCAAATATATTTGTGAGCAACTATTTTCAGGGATGAAGCACACAAAGGGCAAAATTAGAACCAAAATATTTGATAAGCACCCTGAAAATTCATTGTGAATTGCTACTACATCCATTGAACCAGATAATAATGTGTTTGTTTAACAAAAACAAATATTGCACTCATTTTATGTTGCCCTTTTTTACTTTTAGAATAAAAAATTCTCCAATAGGTACATTATCTATAACAGTGATCGTTAACTTGTGATCTGCCTGACTTTTTGTGCTCAACGGCTATCCTTATTGTTATTCTACTTCTTCCAATGTGTCCCAGGAAGGTAAAAGGGTTGGACACCCCTGATGTACACACAGTTGGATCCTGGAGAAATCTTCATTGCAGGGATGCTTATCCTCTTTCTTTCCCTGAACTTCCAGTGCTGCAGTGGTTAACATCTATGGTGTATGCATATGGATACTATCATTAGTGATTTTATTATAGTCAAATATTTGTGTGTGAACTCTGGGACTTATGCTGCGTACACACGATCGGAAATTCGGCCAGCAAAAGACAGATTTGAGCATTTGGTTGGAAAATGCGACCGTGTGTATGCGCCATCGGACTTTTGCTTAACGGAATTCCCGCCAGCAAAAGATTGAGAGCAGGTTCTCTATTTTTCGGGCAGAAAAAGTTCCCATTAGAAATTCCGATCATCTGTAGCAATTCCGACGTGTAAAATTCCTACGCATGCTCGGAAACAATTCGACGCATGCTCGGAAGCATTAAACTTCATTTTCTCAGCTTGTCATAGTGTTGTACATCACCGCGTTCTTGACGGTCGAAAGTTCAGCGAACTTTTGTGTGACTGTGTGTATGCAAGCCAAGCTTGAGCGGAATTCCGTTGGAAAAATCCTGGATGTTTTTTCCGACGGAATTTCGCTCGTGTGTACGCGGCATAAGTGAAGCTTCATAAAGTACACTTGCTGTGTTTCTTTGTAGCTTAGTTTCTCTGTAAAACCATTCATATTTAGAAGATGGTAGAAGTATTTCCTAAACTAGCATCAAGGTCCACAACTGGTAACAGGTTGAGTATCTGTAAAGAACCTATGTAAAATTAGGAGGCTTGTAAGTAGCATGAGGAGATTTGCATATAGCCAGCCACTTGTAAGGTCCCAAGCTACCCACAAACATTTAGGCAATTTTGAATCAAAGGTTTATTCATCTAAAAGTAAAAATTGATGTTAAGAGCTGTGGTTTTGTTTTGGGGTTTTCCATTAGACAAGCTTAGCATGAGGAGAGAGGCACAGATAAGGATAGTGCACATATCCTTTTAGAGGCAATTCTTGTCTGGATGCTCAACTGGTGCTCTTTACCAATGATTACTTCTCTTTGCACTGGCTTTGCTTGATAAGGCTTCTTCATATCTTCATAGTGCTGCTTTTTTGCAAACCACAGCATTAGTCTTATTGTAAACAAGGATAAAAAGTTACCTCCTCTCTGACATCTATACAGTTTAATAGATGTTTGTATATCTATTGGTTTACCACATAGTATCTACTGGAGCTATTGAACTACCCAGGAATTGAAGGTTTGATTTCTTGGTTTCTTATTTTATGACAAAGCAAAACTTTAGAGCTGCAATTATGTCTTCCTGGAAATCAGTGGCCACTGGAAAGTAAAATAAAAACCATAAAATATATAGCTATCCTGCCAAACCAAAAGGTTGCACATCTGCCAAAAGAACTGAAATGTGAAAAAGAAAAGTACTGTGGGCTAGTCACACCATACAGTGTAACTGACCCTTTGTACCATCAAAAGTTCAGTTCAGAAAATGAATGTCATGACGTGAGAGGGAAAGCACCTGGGTATTCGTGTTCCGTTTCATTAATCCTGGAAACAGAAATCATCTGGAAATCTTCATCTGTACACTGTGAGTTGATCATATGAACTGATTTAATACAGCTCACAAAGGTACATGCAGGTTATAAATGGAAATTAAAGTAAATCTAAATGCAATCACTGAAATCTCATATAAGCTTTAACATATTGATGGAATTTCAAAAGTTTAAAAAAAAAAATACCTGGTGATCTTGCCATGAAGGTCTTTACCAGTGATGTAAGTAACTGAGTTAAAATAAACTGAGTTACCTAACGCAGTTACTTTAGAGGGTAACGAGTAATCTAACTGATTACTTTTCCCCTCATGGTAACTCAGTTCCCATTACTTTGGCTTAGTTACCCCAATTACATCTACCGCCACTAGATGGCAGTAGTGTAATTCCGGTGTCCTGCCGAAAAAGTTCCCCCGCCGGATAAGGACCCCCTGTACTGCGCAGGCGCAGAGCTTGCGCAGTACGAAGGACTACGAAGCTTCCGAAAATTGCCAAACCTAAACAGCTCTGAGTGAACTCTACACCGCTCAGTTGCAGTTAACATGTAATTGTACGAGGCGATGCCGCACGCTCCCGATGCTCGTGCTACTCTGCAAGGGGCGTCTATCGTGCATGTAAGGGGCGGGTCTAGTATTACTGTAACCAAGGGGCGCATTTATTATTATTGTTATATATCGAGCTCTGCCCATTAATTTAACATTCGCCCTCTTCTGTAGCCATCCGCCCCTTACACGATATAATAATAATAGACCCGCCCCTTGCTTACACGCTATAACAGATCTGCCCCTTGGTTAGAGTAATAATAGAGCAGCCCCTTGGTTACACGATATATAACAATAATAATAAATGCGCCCCTTGGTTACAGTGATACTAAACCCGCCCCTTAGATACACGTATAGAATATTTTAAAAAAAAAGTCAGTTACTTTGCTGCGTAACTAATTACTTTTCCAATGTAGTAACTGAGTTACTAACGCAATTACTTTTTGGGAGAAGTAATTTGTAACTTAACTAATTACTTTTTTAAAGTAAGATGACCAACACTGGTCTTTACTATGGGTATGCGGTGGCAGTTGCCTTTCAGTTGAGTTCCTGCATTGTCACCCTCTCATATATGCCCCCCGCTGAAGAATACAGACGGCTGTACCAACATTTTGCCCAGGTATGGTCCACTATTGTCATTATCAGGAAGCTGGTCCAGAGAAATGATGTGCAGCCCCCAGTACAGTGAGTGCATGTAGATAGTGGTCTTTACTATGGGTATGCGGTGGCAGTTGTCTTTCAGTTGAGTTCCTGCATTATCACCCTCTCACATATGCCCCCCGCTGAAGAATACAGACAGCTGGACCAACATTTTGCCCAGGTATGGTCCACTATTGTCATTATCAGGAATCTGGTCTAGAGAAATGATGTGCAGCCCCCAGTACAGTGAGTGCATGTAGATAGTGGTCTTTACTATGGGTATGCGGTGGCAGTTGTCTTTCAGTTGAGTTCCTGCATTGTCACCCTCTCACATATGTCCCCCGCTGAAGAATACAGACAGCTGGACCAACATTTTGCCAAGGTATGGTCCACTATTGTCATTATCAGGAATCTGGTCCAGAGAAATGATGTGCAGCCCCCAGTACAGTGAGTGCATGTAGATAGTGGCTGAAATAGGCTCTAGAAGATCAGCAGCACCCCCTTTCATGGCTAGTGAGGTTGCATGCACAGATAAAGATTTGGTATGAAATTTTAGGGGGAACTGCATACTTTTTTTTCGGTTTTGATGGGGTCCTCCCTTAAATCCATACCAGACCCAAAGAATGTGTTGATGTCTCTAATTAACATCTATAACAGATCCTCATCTAGGATAAGGGTCTGGTATAGATAAATGGAACTCCCGGCTGATATGTTTATGAACAGAATCGAGCAGTGGGGTAGATGTAATTTTGCAGGCAATTTAACCACTTGATCTCGGGAAGGTTTTACCCCCTTTATGACCAGAACATTTTTGTTGCCATTCAGCACTGTGCTATTTTAACTGGTCATTGCTCGGTCATGCAACACTGTACGCAAATTAAATGGTTTGCATTTTTTTCCACACAAATAGATTTTCCTTTTGGTGGTATTTGACCACCACTGGGTTTTTATTTTTCACAATGTAAACTAAAAAAGAGAATATTAAAAAAAAAAATTTGCGCCAACAAACTTAGTGTATAAATATAGTACAGCTGTTCCCCTTAAAGTGTAGACATGCTAACTGGAGTAATTGTAAACAGTAGTGAGGGGGCGCTAGTGGTAAAGTGATGTGAACACAATTATAACAACAATATCATATAATAAACAACTAATCAATTTCATATACAATTCTAAAGCGCAACATGCTCAATATGTGACTAAAGATAAATAATGTAAAGTCCATAAGTGATGAGTTTTCCAAAGTGACATAAAAATAACACCTTCACCATATGGCAGTGAATTCTGCAAAATGCACCCAATGTGCTAGGTTAAGATTTGCTTCTCACCAGATGAATATGACCTCTTTAATTAAAAAGAAGGTCCAACGGTACTTTGTAGGATCTTTAAACTTGCTTGAAGCGCTTCCTGATGATGACATTGTAAAACTAAACGTACGTCGAGGAGCATTCCGGTCATGTCACTTCTGGGTCCCGAACTTCCGTTTTTCATCTCTACATTGCAGTGGAATGAACGCCGACCCACGAGCGCGTGGTGTATGGTTTCTGCCCAGTGCTACATGCAGGCCCCTCCTTACACATTCCCCGCTGGGATGCGTCTCCGCACCTTTTGTCTACGTGCCAAGACATAACATATTTAAACACAATAACAAGAGGGGAGGATGGGGAGAAAGGATGCAACTTATATATATTACATTATCCCAAGGCTATTTTGTCCCCAAGTCTCGTAGCCCCACGCTTTGGGCATACCGCCACCTTGTATATGCATTTATTAGCTAAAAGTACATTGTTTGTGGAATAAAAGTATATATTTAGCCCAGCTAGGCCAATAGGGTTAAGTAGCCGGAAACTACTCTGTGAGCCCGGCCACAGATACTGAGTTCACCCGGTTTTGATGAATCGGCGACCATGGACACAAATGTCTGGAAGTAGAGTCTTCTCCTGGTGGTGGGAGATGGCAAATAGCCCTCCAAATCTCCCATTCGCTGCTGGACCATAGTCTGTGGGTAAGAGGCCAGCCCACAGCCCCCTCCAAAACACACAGTGACAGTAGGGTCTATCACACTTGCAAAATAACATCATTTTTTATCAAGTTGTTATGGGTAAAGTTCCACTTTAATGTTCACACCCAACTTCAATGCAATATGAATGTTGTAGAGTAAAATTATATGAATTCATGGGCAAACAAATGACATACGTTAACGTATCAAAAATCATACTAACTAAAAATACCACAATGTAATGTGCATATATAAACGTGAATAAAATATAATATGCACAAAAGTCCAATCCACAGTTCAGTTGATATACTCCAAAGACGCTCAGTGTCCAAAAACAATCTTTAGTGATAATAGTTCAAGATAGCCTGGCTGCCAAGCTAATGCACGTACCAGTGGCGGCTGGTGCTCCAAATTTTTGGGGGGTGCAAACAAACTGAAAAATTCTGAAAAATACTGGAAAAAACACATCAATTGCAGCCTCACTGTGCCATAAAATGCAGCCACTGTGCCCATCAAATGCAGCCACTGTGCCCATCAAATGCAGCCACTGTGCCATCAAATGCAGCCACTGTGCCATCAAATGCAGCCACTGTGCCATCAAATGCAGCCACTGTGCCCATCAAATGCAGCCACTGTGCCATCAAATGCAGCCACTGTGCCATCAATTGCAGCCATGTTGCCCATCAAATTCAGCCACTGTGCCATCAAATGCAGCCACTGTGCCCATCGAATGCAGCCACTGTGCCCATCGAATGCAGCCACTGTGCCCATCGAATGCAGCCACTGTGCCCATCGAATGCAGCCACTGTGCCCATCGAATGCAGCCACTGTACCCATCAAATGCAGCCACTGTGCCCATCGAATGCAGTCACTGTGCCCATCAAATGTAGCAACTGTACCTATCGAATGCAGCCAATGTACCCATCAAATGCAGTCACTGTGCCCATCTAATGCAGCCACTGTGACCCCTCGCCTGCTCACTTTCTGACTGGCACCTACTCCATCTTAGTGGCGGGTCAGGCAGCGGGGGACAGCGGCAAGCTGTGTCCTTCATGCATCTCTTCTTTCTTCCTGCGCCTGTCCTTTCAGCCAATCAGGTGACAGGTATTAGACCCACGCTTCCTGATTGGCGGAGAGGCAGTTCAGTGTTACAGAAGCAAATATTAATTTGCTTTTCTAACACACCTGGGCGCAATCCTCTGTGCCCATAAAATGCAGCCACTGTGCCCATCAATTGAAGCCACTGTGCCATCAAATGCAGCCACTGTGCCATCAATTGCAGTCACTGTGTCCATCAATTGCAGCCACTGTACCATCAATTGCAGCCATTGTGCCATCAATTGCAGCCACTGTGCCCATCAAATGCAGCCACTGTGTCCATCGAATGCAGTCACTGTGCCCATCGAATGCAGTCACTGTGCCCATCGAATGCAGCCACTGTGCCCATCGAATGCAGCCACTGTGCCCATCGAATGCAGCCACTGTGCCCATCGAATGCAGCCACTGTGCCCATCAATTGTAGCCACTGTGGCCATCTAATGCAGCCACTGTGACCCACCTGCCTGCTCACTGTCTGACCGGCACTTACCCCATCTTGGTGGCGGGTCAGGCAGCGGGTGACAGCGGCGAGCTGCGTCCTTCATGCATCTCTTCTTTCTTCCTGCGCCTGTCCTTTCAGCCAATCAGGTGACAGGTATTAGACCAACGCATTCTGATTGGCGGAGAGGCGGTTCAGTGTTAGAGAAGCGAATATTCATTTGCTTTTCTAACACACCTGGGTGGGCTCCGAGTGCAATCCTCTGCGCTCTGAGTCCACCCTATTTTGAAACCTATTACAGCCTATGGCTCTAATCAGGTGCTTCAAAAAAAAACTCCTGCCACTGTAATTCAGGCGCCGGACGCCTGAATAGGGGGTTGCTGCGGCAGCCATGGATAGATTCAGGCTATGCTGAATCTATCCATGATACATATAGGGGGTGGTGTGATAGAGGGGGCGACGCCCGTGTGCCCTTAATGGATGGGCTGCCACTGGCACGTGCTTTAACCACTTCAGCCCCGGACCAATTGGCAGCCAAAGGACCAGGCCCCTTTTTGCGATTCGGCACTGCGTCGCTTTAACTGACAATTGCGCGGTCGTGCGACGTGGCTCCCAAACAAAATTGGCGTCCTTTTTTCCCACAAATAGAGCTTTCTTTTGGTGGTATTTGATCGCCCCTGCGGTTTTTATTTTTTGCGCTATAAACAAAAATAGAGCGACAATTTTGAAAAAAATGCAATATTTTTTACTTTTTGCTATAATAAATATCCCCAAAAAATATATAAAAAAACATTTTTTTATTTTATTTTTTTCAAATACACATGCTTTTTTAATTCCTTTCTATGTTTCTAGCATTTAACAATCAATCACACTCGGATAAAGGCTTATGCAGCATGTCTCTGTGCTGCTCATTGTGATGCAGTGTGCACGGCTGCTGGCCTTAGCCTTGACTACTGGACTGCGTCGGTCAGCTGTTCTAATGAGACAGCAAATATCACCTCAACCTGTACATATTTTTCTCTTTGTTGCCAGTACTAAAGTGCATGACAGTTGTACTATAAAATAAGCATTATCTTTCTGCTTGTGTTTTATGGACCAGCTTGTAATTTAGTTGTTGTCTGGGACTGTTTACACTTGTTTCTCTATGAGTTATATGTTCAATATGCAGCAAATGTTAGATGGCAAAGTCTGACACATTCAATGAACTGCAGATGAGGAAATCCCATAGAGAATAAAGTCAGACCCCATCTCTGTTTATGTAAATGTGTCAGGCCCGACCGCCAAAGAGCATTGATAATGTAAAAAGTGAAATAATCTCTGTAGTTAGATCAGTTGAAGTAAATCTAAAGCAATATAACCCTTTAGCATCTAAGCTGTGATTATACATTAACTGTCTGAAAACTTTACATTTATTTCTGGGAAATCTCACATTCCTCAAGTGTCCTGGTCCCTGTCAGGGGACTTTAGGGACTGATGTGGAGGTAGAGCTGGGGAGTCAGCAGCCCTGTCTGAGCAATGACCTTATGTCAGTAACCCAAGGGACATTGATATACAGATGGTTTTAATGCAACTTGTTCCAATCAGATTACGATAGGTTACAGTGGCTCCGTTAAGGCTGTTCTCAACAAAAGTGGGGTTTTACAAATGCAGGAAGCTCAGATTTAAAAATTCATGTATACAAAATCCAATAACAGTGCCAAACAAAAGGTCCTGAGAGTCCAAATGCTTTTAATATTGATATGTGCTCTCCAAGAGACAACACAGAATAGCTGTTTCGTATTGTCTCTTTGTGAGCAAATATCAATATTAAAAGTGGACCCATTATTTTGCACAGTTATTAGATTTTGTACACCCAAGGGACCTCAAGACATTAAGGTCTTAAATTAGCATATCATTTTTACATGAAGGCTGCATTTTTATAGTAATGTACCATACATTCAGTGCTAGGACAAGGCCATGGGTGAGTTTGTCGTATTGCAAACCCCCTATCCCCCCCTAGTTTATCACACATGAGCCAGTGTATTTTCAAAGCAAGAAAATAGTTACAATATTTTTGAAATAAAACCAGTTTAATTAGGTTAAAACAGAAATCATCACAGTTGCCCAAACTGCCCCCCACTCCCTCCTTCAACCTCCTGGCCCTGTTTGATGGTCAGTAAAAGGATGAACATTTTGGCACATGTGGTTAATAGGAGAAAAGGATGCCCTGATGTTTGTGTCATTGGGAGGAACGGTATAGGGGGCTTTGAAGTGCACTAGGGGCTCTGTATGAGGCTTGAAGGCTCTGGATGGGGCTTAGCGTCATTGTGGGAGAATGGGGTATATGAAGGGGGTTAGGGGAATCTGCAACAGATTTGGTGGTCATGTGGGGGATCAGGGTACTGGAGGGGGTTGGAGCAACTGTGAGTGGACAGGGTCTCTGAAGTGATGCTTGAGGGTCTTCTCGAGGGGCATAGGGACTTTGTGGTGGTAATGTGGGAGCCGAGGCACACTGCAGGGGATGGGAAGCACTGTGGGGGGTTGGGGGCTCTGTTAGATGTATGGTAGGCTGAGGGTTTTGCAGCAAACCTGGGGTCCTATGGAAGGTTGGGGGGTACTGGGGGATTCTACAGATGGCTGGGGGAGACTGAGCAGTGGGTTGTGGGACTAAGGTAACAAGAGTGCTGAATTCTGAATTGTACGTATCATTTGGTGCCAGCAAACACCTGTTTTAGTCTTCAGATCAATTGTAATGGAGGATTGTCTGTACTGAGGGGGGCCTGCACTGAAGTGGGGGGTGTCTGTACCGATGGGGGTCTGCACTGAGGTGGGGGGGGGCATCTGTACTGATGGGGGGTCTGCACTTGGATGGGGGGTCTGTAATGGGGGTGTCTGTACTAAGGGGGTCTGCAATGAGGTGGGGGGCGTCTGTAATGGGGGTGTATGTACTAAGGGGGTCTGCACTGAGGTGGGGGGTCTGTAATGGGGATTGTCTGTACTAAGGGGGTCTGCACTGAGGTGGGGGGTCTGTAATGGAGGATTGTCTGTACTGAGGGGGCCTGCACTGAGGTGGGGGGTGTCTGTACTAAGGGGTCTGCACTGAGGTTGGGGGTCTGTAATGGAGGATTGTCTGTACTGAGGGGGGCCTGCACTGACGACGAAGAAGGTGGTTGCCGCCTGGGCAGCATTAGTAGCAGCACTTCACACTGAGATATTGGGACACAGCACAGGACTAAAACCTCAAGGGGCGAGGGAATTTAAACCAGGATAGGCCTATTTTACCCTGCCTTAAAAACGGCCCTGCATAGGAACCCATGTTAAAAAATGTCCCTGCATTTCTGCAAATTGCAAAATGCATCAAAAAACGCATTAGTGTGAATGGAGCCTTAGTCCTTGGCCCCTGACAATGAATGCAGTCCTTGACTTTATCCTATACAAAGGAGAAATAGAAAAAAGAGGGCGCACCAACCTTGTGCATTATCCTTGGGTATATTTTATTAAAAAAGTAAATTAAAAACTACTCACAAATATGTGAAAGAAAACCGCAATCCTCTGCTCGGTAAAAGAGCTAGGTAAATGGCGGAGGAGTCCGGCGAGAAGACCCCCCAAGACGGAAGAAGACCCCCAGGAGCAGTGCAATCAAATATTTTTTACAAAACGTGTGTTTTTTTTATTAACACTTTACACCTGAATGGGTAGGGGTACATCGTACCCCATACTCATTCACATAGGGTGGGGGGCCGGCATCTGGGGGCCCCCTTATTAAAGGGGGCTCCCGGATTCCGATAAGCCCCCGCCCGCAGACTCCGACAACCAATGGCCAGGGTTGTCGGGGAAGAGGCCCTTGTCCTCATCAACATGGGGACAAGGTGCTTTGGGGTGGGGGGGGCGCGCACGGCCCCCCTTTCCCCAGGGCAACCCCCATGTTGAGGGCACGCGGCCTGTTATGGTTCAGGAGGGGGGGGCGCTCGCTCGTCCCCACCCCGTTCCTGGCCTGCCGGGCTGCGTGCTCGGATAAGGGTCTGAGATGGATTTGGGGGGAACCCCACGCCGTTTTTTTTTTCGGCGTGGGGATTCCCTTTAAATCCATGCCAGGTGACGGGGCTAGCGCGGCGGCATTCACTGCCTTCGCTAGCTCCGTCTACCTGAAGTCACGTGCTAAATGAACGGACTTTCCGATGATCGGAAAGTCCGCTCATTTCAAAAGTCTGGCGGACTAGCCTACTAACGGCGGGATTATCCGCCGGACTGCCAAGTCCAGCGGATAATTTTAAAACAAAACTTAAAACCTCGTCCGTCGGACTTTTGGCGCCAAAAAGTCTGCCGGCGCCCACACACGAGGGAATTGTCCGGTGGACTCGAGTCCAGCGGACAATCCCGCGGGATAGTCCCTTCGTGTGTACGCGGCATTACCCATACATTTTCTTTGCTGCGCAAGCTAACGGGAAGGGGGGTGCTTTACAAAAAATTGTTTTTCTTATTTATTTTACATTGTCACTTTAAAAAAAAAAAATTCTGATCACTTTTATTGCTGTCACAAGGAATGTAAACATCCCTTGTGACAGTAATAGGCGGTGACAGGTACTCTTTACTGAGGGATCGGGGGTCAAAAGACCCAAAAAACCCTCCTTTGCACTTCAAAGTATTCAGATCGCCAAAAACGGCGATTCTGAATACTGTCATTTTTTTTTTTAATCTGCGCAATTGGCAGCTGAGTAAACCGGAATGTTGCTTCCTCGTGTTTACATAGGAGACTGGAACAAAGCCATTTCCAGCTTTGTTTCAGTCTCACTCTAGCCGGTGGGAGTGCCGGATCAGGGATCAGGTCTCCCGGTGGGACTGAAGGCCCGGGAAGAGCAGCGGAAGGCGGCGGGGGGGGGGGGGGACGTCCCCTCCTACTCCTTTGGGATAACACCTGAGCGGCTTTTAGCCGCATCGGCTGTTATCCCCAACCACTTAAAGACCGAGCCTCATTTTCAGACTCAGTGTTTACAAGTTAAAAACAAGTTTTTGTTAGAAAATTACTTAGAACCCCCAAACATTATAAAAAAAATTTCTAACACCCTAGAGAATAAAATGTCAGTAATTGCAATCCTTTTTGTCACACCGTATTTGCGCAGCGGTCTTACAAGCGCACTTTTTTGGAAAAAAAATAAGACAACAGTAAAGTTAGCCCAATTTTTTTTTATATTGTGAAAGATAATGTTACGCTGAATAAATTGATACCCAACATGTCACGCTTCAAAACTCGTGGAATGGCGTCAAACTTTTACCATTAAAAATCTCCATAGGCGACGTTTAAAAAAATTCTACAGGTTGCATGTTTTGAGTTACAGAGGAGATCTAGGGCTAGAATTATTGCTCTCACTCTAACGATTGCGGCGATACCTCACATGTGTGGTTTGACCACCGTTTTCATATGCGGGCACTACTCATGTATGCGTTCGCTTCTGCGCACAAGCTCGTCGAGACGGGGTGCTTTAAAAAAAAATATATATATTTTTATTACTTATTTTACTTAATTTTATTTATTTTTACACTGTTTTAAAAAAGAAAATAATTGGGTCACTTTTATTCCTATTACAAGGAATGTAAACATCCCTTGTAATAGAAAAAAGCATGACAGGTCCTCTTAAATATGAGACCTGGGGTCAAAAAGTCCTCAGATCTCATATTTGGACTTGAATGCAAAAAAAATAAAAAATAAAATTTGTCATTTGAAAAAATTACAACAAAAAAATGTCCCTTTAAGACGTATGGGCGCCCTGCTATGGTATGGAGACGGGTGGGGGCTATCTTCCCCTCACTCGTCTCCATACCCAGCCACAGACAGGTCCCGATCGCCTCCGCCGCTGCCGACGGCACCGGTAAGTGGCTGAGAGCGCGGGAGAGCGGCGTGTGGGGGGGTGGCCCCTCTCACGCAGCTGATAACGGTGATCTCGCGGTGAATCCGCCTCAGAGACCACCATTATCGTAAACAGGACCACCCACTGAATAGATGGATACCTTGGTTGTGGCAGCAGCTGCTGCCGTTACCAAGATATCCACCTTTAACCACTTTCAGACCCGACCATTTTGCTGATTTAAGACCAGACCACTTTTTGCGATTCGGCACTGCGTCGCTTTAACTGACAATTGCGCGGTCGTGCGACGTGGCTCCCAAACAAAATTGACGTCCTTTTTTTCCCACAAATAGAGCTTTCTTTTGGTGGTATTTGATCACCCCTGCGTTTTTTTTTTTTTGCGCTATTAACAAAAAAAGAGCGACAATTTTGAAAAAAAACGCATTATTTTTTACTTTGTTGCTATAATAAATATCCCCCAAAAATATATTAAAAAACATATTTTTTCCTCAGTTTAGGCCAATACGTATGCTTCTACATATTTTTGGTAAAAAAGAACCGCAATAAACGAATATTGATTGGTTTGCGCAGAAGTTATAGCATTTACAAAATAGGGGATAGTTTTATAGCATTTTTATTAATCATTTTTTTTTACTAGTAATGGCGGCGATCAGCGATTTTTATTGTGACTGCGACATTATTGCGGACACATCGGACATTTTTGACACATTTTTGGGACCATTGTCATTTATACAGCAATCAGTGCTATTTAAATGCACTGATTCCTGTGTAAATGACACTGGCAGTGAAGGGGTTAACCACTAGGTGGCAGTGTAGGGGTTACATGCTCCTAGAGGCGTGTTTCTAACTGTGGGGGGGCGTGGGTGTCAGCTATTGAATGCTGATCTCTGCTCCAATCACAGGTAGCAGAGATTGGTGTCACTAGTTGCTAGGCAGAACAGGGAGATGCTGTATATTTTTGCATCTCCCCGTTCATCCTTCCTGTGAGATGATCGCGGGTATCCCCGCGTGACCCGTGACCGGCCTCACGGGGGTCTCGACCGGCGGCGCGCGCTCGATGGCATGACGGCATCTTAAAGGGGACATATCTGTACGCCCTTACGCCTGTCCGTGCCATTCTGTCGACGTACAATCATCATGCGCCGGTCGGGAAGCGGTTAAAGTGCCGACGTGTATGTACAGGAGACGGTCGACAAGTGGCTAAAGAGCTGACCGCCCGCTCTAAAAAACAGTACCAGGGTGATACCTGCAGCTGCAGGCATCATCACGGTATACCCCCTTTAAGCCGAGGCCACATATGTGTGTATGATCGTCGCTAAGTGGATAACATAACACAAATAAGGGAAAGTCAGTGTCTTTCTGCAATTATTACACAACGGATAGCTTGTTTAAAGCCTACTCCAGCTATAAACATTTCATGCCCAGCCTGGAAATTACTGGAAGCCAACTTAGATTTTTTGTTGTCTCCTAACAAATTACCATACCATCATTCTCATCTCTTTATGACCATAATTATTTACCTACAAGAAATTGACATGTTTGCTCAAAGAATGGTCCTTTTACACCCTAACACTTTTGGGTTGGATAATTGCCATAAAGATGATGATTCTCCCCCAAATGTTGTGTCTATAGACAACCCTGCCCCTCATAAAGCCATCAGTAAATTGTAGTCCCAAATTAACATCTTTGTTTGGCTAAACCAAAATCCAGGACTCTGGATAGACTTCATCAACAATGAGGTTTGAGTCTTTACAACTTTTGGCCTTACTATCTAGTCTCCCAACTGTCACAAATGCTCCAATTGGGAAGTAATTGGGCCTATGTCCCATGGGTGTAGTTTAAAAAAGAAACAGGCTAGACAAGTCAGGCCCCTCTATCTACCAGGGGTTCTGAGGTGGGGGTGTGGGTCAGCTACAGCCAGAAACTTAAAGCTCATGCATGTTCTACACCTCTGATCCATGTATCACTCCAAATTTAGTCTGACCTTCCCCCATGGCTCAACAGGGGATAGAAAACTCCCAAATGTTTGCCAAGGATTTTTTGATGGCAGATACATTTGTTTTTTTAATCATCTCAAATCGTAAATGTAACTGGTCTATATACCAATATCAGAGAGATGCCAATATATCCAACTTAAACATTTTTCTTCAACTCACCATGCCCTAATCTCACTAACCTATGCATCGTGTTTGAGGATCTATTTTTAGACCTCCTCAGAGGCCAGGTGCACAGTTTTGTTTTTCTATATATGTAGCACCCTAGTGTAGAGTAGGCTGCTATGTAAATTTAGTTAGTTCTACTGTAATCAGTGGAGCAGGAGTTGATTACCTAGAGCTGCTCAGTGTTTCACAGGCTGATATTCTGTTACTTTCCCCTGTCTTCCAGAGGATTCTAAAAGTATAGTGGGAGGGAGGGCAAAACAGGCAGCCTAAATATTTATGGGACTCCGGCCAATCCCTGGTGAGGTTTGCCCAGAAAGTGGAGAGAGAGTGACCATAAATAGTCTGAGGCTTATTATAGGCTTACCTATAGGTAAAAGTCAGTATAGGAAGTTTACTTCCACTTTAAGTGATGGTGGAGCCCTCCCTCTGAATACTATATACTGTATTAATGGTGTCCTGTAAAACAAATATACAACGTTATATCTGTCAAACGAATAACAATAGCAAAATATAAAATTGCCGCATATTAGTTATATTGACACCCCCTCAAAAGATTTTTGATAACAAGTTGCAATATATAAGTGATGGTAACACTCTCTAAAGAAATAAAATAACTCCACTTACAATAGGGGGTGTCACCATCACAAATATACTACAATTTTATATTTTGAAATTTTGACTTGTAGTTTTGTTAGCTGTTTGTTTTTTGTTAAGGTTATCTGAAAGATGGGTTTCAAAAGTTTTGACAGGGGTGCAGTTTCAGTGCTTGCCATAGGCGCCATTTTCACTAGATACGCCTCTGATCCCCTGTACAGTGGCAGCAGATATTCACAAATATTAAAGCGGAAGTAAACCCATCGATTTAACAGTCTAAAAAAAAAAAGGCATGCCGGGAATGCTAACTGCACATTGGCTGTGCTCTCAACCAAACAGTCAAACCATCCAATGGCTGGTGTCATAACGGATCACATGTGCAGCACTGTGGCAGTTGAAGATTAAACAGAGGCAAAGATGGCAGCTTCCTTAGCTGAAAACGATAGGGGGGTTTACTTCCACTTTAAGAAGAGCTGCTGCTCACTCACCTTCAAGAAACTGCTAAAGAACTGTTGATCAAGTGGTAACTCACTTCACAAAGACTTAACATTATGTTCCCAGAGGTTGATAAACCATTGCTTCAGTGACTGTCTAGAAATTGCCATTTTAAAAATAACTTCTGGAGCTGCCCAAATGCCTAAACCCTCTGGAAAAGGGTGGGAAACCTCATCCATCAATTGACTAACATAATGTTGGACCTCTCTTTGGCCCACCACTTACTGTTTCTTCCACATCATATGAACCCTCTTGGGTTCCATACACTACCATTTTAGGGGCTGCATAATGGACCATAGCTTACAAATGGAAATCACCTCATCCCCCCTTTGAACAAATTATCACAAGAGCTCAAGACATTCAGCTCATGAAACCAGTCGTCTACTGCCTTATAGATGCATCCCTTCCAAAAGAAAAAGTCAAATGGGAACCTTGGCTAACTCATAGGCATTACCTGTATGACCAATATTACATACAGTTAAATCATTGCTCTTGATTGCCACACATGATCAATGTCAGTCTCAAGTTCTCCTTGCACTTTGTTACTACCCAGTTTCCTTGCCCTGTGCTATGTTTGTTTACCCACTATGGTTTTGTACCATTTATGGAATATACTTTTTTCTATTGCAAAATATTTTACTAAAAACACCTTTTGTCAATGAAAAAGTAAACCTGCTGGCCCACATTTTGCAGATGCAGATTGAGAGCATTCAGAAAATGTAGTTACCAGCAGCTGTGGAGGTTTAACTAACATAACACTATGGGGTGGTTTTACTAAAGGCAAATAAACTGTGCGCTTTCAAGTGCAGTTGCTCCAGAGCTTAGTAAATGAGATGAAGCTTCACTTTGCAAATCATATCCAATTGCATGCAAGGAAAAGAAAAAAAATGCATTTTTGTTTGCACATGATTGGATGTTTGAAGTCATCAGAGCTTCCCTTCATTTACTAAGGTCAGGAGCAACTGCATATGCAGAGTGAAACTGCACTTGCAAAGTGCACAGTCTATTTGCGTTTAGTAACTCCACCCAGTGAATGCAAGATGAAATCCATAAGCACTTAGCAGTTAGGCAGGCTGTATTCCCTGACTAAATTTAAAGTGCAATTAAAACGTACTATTTTTTACAGCAAAGGAAGCTGCCATCTTAGCCTCTGCTTTATCTGCAGTTTCCATGGTGCTGCACATGTGATCAGCTAAGACACCACCAGCCATCTGATGGCTTGACAATTTGGTTGAGAGAACAAGCAAATGTTACAGTTATCATTCACAGCATGCCTGGAATGTAAATGCTTCGGAAAATAGTTATATCTATGGATTTAGTTACGCTTTAAATGTATCATTAACATCCGATTGAAGTGTAGCTCCAGCATTGCTGCTCATTGTGATGCAGTGTGTATGGTCGCCTGCCTTAGCCTTGACTACTTGACTGCCTCCGTCAGCTGTTCTAATAAGACAGCAGATATCACCTCAACCTGTACATATTTTTCTCTTTGTCCCCAGTACTAAAGTACATTGACAGGTGTAACATAAAATAAACATTATCGCTTTGCCTGTGTTTTATGGACCAACTGGTAATTTAGTTGCTGTCTAGGATTGCTTACACTTATTTCTCTATGAGTTATATGTTCAATATGCAGCAAATGTTTGATGGCAAAGTCTGACACATGCAATGTACGGTAGATGAGGAAGCGCCATTGAGAATAAAGTCAGACCCCATCTCTATTCATGTGCATGTGCCAGGCCTGACTGCCCAAGAGCATTGGTAATGTAAAAAGTTAAATAATCTCTGCAGTTAGATCAGTTAAAGTAGAAGTAATAATACGCTTCTATGCTGTGATTATACATTAACTACCTGAAACCAGGCTTTATCTCTAAAAAGGAAAACCCCACATTCCTCAAAAGTTCTGGTCTCTGTCAGGTGATATCAGGGACTGATGTTGAGGTAGAGCTGGTGAATCAGCAGCTCTGCCTGAACAATGACCGGATGTCAGTCCCCCAAGGGACACTGGCATATACAGTGATTGTGACATGGAGGCTGCATTGTTATAGTAATGCACTTGTAGGCAGGTTGTCTATTCTTGTTCAGTCAGTCTACCTGGCTACCCAGGTTGGGAGGGAATGGGTTATTGCTTGTGCCGCCTTTCTTGTGTGTTTGTGGGTTTTCCTCTAGGGTCCAGCCTCCCTCCTGTGTTATATAAAGGGAAGAGGCCTGGATCCTAGTGATGGGGACCTAGATTGGGCCAGGGATGCATGCACGGAAACTTAAAGCTATGTCTTAAAGTGGAGGGCCACCCATAAATATAAGTTTGTTTAGACCTGCCTACAATCGCATCAAAAAAAAAAATGGAGAAAAAAAAAATGTCACTTACCTAGTTCTGCCTGTTGCTAGGTGGTCCCACGTAATCTGCCTCTGCGCTAGCCCGGGCTAAAAACATCACTTCCCTCAGCGGCAAGGTTCGCTAAGTCTCCTGGGAGATGTGAGTCACCATTTCCCAGGAGTCTTTGAGCACCACCGAGGGCTAGATTATCTTTGTTGCCATCACAACAGGGCGGGACTTCCGACGACGCCGACTGTTGTGATGGCAACAGAAGCTGTGAACGGTGCTCCGCAACGTGTCTGATGCGCATGCGCGAGATCTGCGACAAGGGGCGTTGCATGATGGGAAATTGACGTCAGCACAACGTCAGCACATCCCGGAAGAGAATGCCTGTGGGTTTCACATGCCCACAGGCAAGATGAAACCCCCGTACGGGGGTTTTATAACTACACTATTGGAGGAGAAAATTAAAGGATGACAGCTGGAAGGACGGGAGACGTGAGTGAGCATTTTAAAACTATTTATTATTTCTAATGTACCGCAAAAAAAAAAAAAAAACGCGGAGGCAGTGGAACCCCACTTTAAGAAGCTTACTGGTCAGCTTGGAATGAACTCCTTTGCTCGAGCTATCTCCAGTTTGGACTCTTCCCAAAGATGCTACATCTGTTCAGGTAACTGGCTGGGGCAACCACAGTTATGTTTAGTTAGGGAAAAAAATAATTGTCACTGGGAAAAGAGCTTGAACAGCAAAAACGAAACTGTCAGCAGTTCTAACTAACCTTTCCTCATTCTAATATAAATGTCAATTAACTAACTAAAAATGCTATTCATGAAACACTGCAACTATTCAAAAATACAAAAGCACATTGAATTCACCTCTGCTTAAGTCTATATATATTTTCACTGAATTTATCGGTATGCTGTAGTCTCTTGTCACATGATTCTGTGGTGTGCAGCCTCCATCTGATACACTGGCATAACTATAGCCATAGCAGCCATATGAAACAAATAACCATTGTGTGAAGATAATACAAATCCAGTTCTGTAGCATAATATTGGAGAGGATGCAGTTCATACTTACCATGAACCCCTGTGCAGTCTGCAGTTAGGAAAAGCTAATGTCAGACATATAGGAGGAGTCCTCAGGATCATCAATAGTCATAACCTTCCTTCACTTTATCTGTGCAGCAAGCAGCATGTGTTTAGCTGCTGCAACTGCTTCTGGGTATCGAAATATTAGGAACTGATAGCACTACTGCTGCTAAATGACAGATCCCTGATAGCTATTGTTTGTCAACAAACCAGGGAATCTGCCATTTAGAGCCAGTTCACACAGGGGCAACACGACTCTGGCCGCGACTTTACGAGGCGACCTGGACACGACCTGAGCTCGCACCACAGCGCGACTTGGGGTGACTTACAAGGCGACTTCAAGTCGCCTCCAGTACAGACGACTTTCCAGTGGCCAATCAAGCAACAATCAGCTCTGTGGGAGAGAGGGAGGGGTTTGCCTGAGAAAAACTATTTTCTCTTCCTGTATTGCTGCTTCAGTTAAGACACAATCCGACTTTGAAGGCGACTTCCATTGAAATCAATGGGTACAAGTCGCCTACAAGTCGGATTGAAGTAGTACAGGAACCTTTTCTGAAGTCGGAGCGACTTCAGTACTGTGCATTAAGACGGCTCTCATTCACCTACATTGATTTTATCATGTCGCGCAACTTCAAGTCGGATCCAAAGTTGCCCCTTTGTGAATGGGCTCTTACAGGTGGTAGCATTATCGCCAGTATAAATGGCAGATCCATAAAGGTTTGTTTGTAAACGAAAGGGTCAGGGATTGTGAGTGATGTCATTGACCAAATTCCTAACACTCCCTGCACAGAGGAGGTAATCTTCACTACTCTAAAATGCTTTAAAACACCACAGTCCAAAGGCCCAAATGGCTGTTTGGCAATTTATTTTAAAACATGTTGTCCTCTACTAAGTCCCAAACTAGTCACACTCTATAACCATGTAGCACCCACTAGTGTGACTAGAGTGCTAATGGTAGGATTTTTGTTAGTGTAGGTAAATTTACCTGGCTGGCAGCTAAGTTAGTGTAGGTAAATTTACTTGGCTGGCAGCCAAGCCTGTGTGTTTTTCTGGGTCAGGGTTGAGTGATTTAGGCAGGCTGGAAGCAGTAGCATCTCTGGTGACTCCCCCTGTTCACTGGAAACTTGGATAAGATTCTAGAACCAGTTGGGGGGTCTAGGAGGATCTAGCTGGAGTGTTCTGAGGGTCCTGACCAATCCCCAACAGAAGGATTGGCAAGGGGCAGGCCCCCTGAAATACTCAGGGTCAGCCCAGCTTGGGCAGTTGAGTTCAGGTGGAGGATGGACATGAAGTGTTAGGCTGTTTGAGGCCATTGGGAGTAGCCCCCCTGTCTGGGGGGTAAACTTGGGCCATGCGGAAGGGACCCCTTCTCATGACACACAGAGAGATCCTGACCAAGGAGAGGACAGCAGGAGGAAACATGGCATGGCATGCCTAATGGGGCTGGGTGCAAGCAGTCTGGGATGGATGCAGAGTCAGTATGGGAGGACTGTGGAGAAGTAGTCAGGAGGGCTAGTGAAAGGGGCAGCTACAGCCAGGTGGGCTGGCAGTGCCCGAAGAGGTGGTACTGGGAGCAGTAGCCACTGGAATAGGATAGCTAAGCACTAAAGACCTCTCATTTTGCTACACTACCAAAATGGGCCCGCGGCCCCTGCCTGCAAAGGGCATTCACTTGGATCTGACTGAGTTTGTGTTGGATCAAACTGTCAGTGCTAGCTGGTTCTGGGAGTTGTAGTTCTACAAGCAAGTCTGTGCTGGAGGTAGAAGAGGAGAAGTGTGTATATACTGGATGTATAAAGTTTGTGTCCCTGAAGATTTCTTTGCTGATCAAGTAGGCATCCCATAAAAACCCTTACCCCTCCCAAGTGCAATTCCCCCTAAATAAAAAAACAAAAAAACAAACAAAGCTGCAATGACTGCTTCTTGTCTCCAGAGTGAGTGGAAAATTTATGTGCCAGGCTGTGCGGGGTGGGAGATACCAATGTTCACCAGCGGCTCTTGCATGGGTGGCGCTACAATCATATCCTCCAGGACCACCAGTTCCAAGAAAAGATTTTATATTCTAACATGTCCCTGATACCGAAACCGGATAAGGATCATATCCTACCACAGGATTACTGCCCTACCTCAAATCGTTCAGCAAAATGCTTTACACCAGTCTGGCCCCTATTATCTCCTCATCACGGGTTTCATGGCAAATCTCAGACAACATAAGACAAACTGTAAATACAATCCAAGATGCCAATCACTCCTTCAAAAGATTTCTTATGCATAGTTTGAATGTTCAAAAAGATTTGGATATAGTTTCAACAGAATTTAAACTAGGTACGTATGCAGATGATATACTGCTGTTTATTTCACAGCCAGTTAATTCCCTTCTCAATCTGCTATCGCTCCTGAATGCCTTCAATGAGGTCTCAGGCCTAATGCCGCGTACACACTAGCGGATTTTCCATCAGAAAAATCTTGGATGGTTTTTCCAACGGAATTACGCTCAAGCTTGTTTTGCATACACACGATCACACAAAAGTTCGGTGAACTTTCGACCGTCAAGAACGCGGTGACGTACAACACTACGACGAGCCAAGAAAATTAAGTTCAATGCTTCCGAGCATGCTTCAAATTATTTCCGAGCATGCGTAGGAATTTTGCGCGTCGGAATTGCTACAGATGATCGGGATTTCCGATCGGAACTTTTTCCAAGCGAAAAATTGAGAACATGCTCTCAACCTTTTGCTGGTGGAAATTCGGCCAGCAAAAGTCCAATGGAGCATACACACGGTCGCATTTTCCGACCAAAAGCTCTCATCTGTCTTTTGCTGGCCGAATTTCCCATCGTGTGTACGTGGCATTAGAGTTAACTTTGCTAAATCCATTGCCATGCCTATAAACATCCCATGCCCAGCGTGTAAATTACTGGAAGCTGATTTTTTTTTTGTGTAATCGCCTAACAATTTACCATACCTTGTGGTAGTCCTCACCGATCATTCTCATCTCTTTATTACAATAATTATGTACCTATAAGAAATTGACACATTTGCTCAAAAAAAGGTCCTTTTACACCCTCACACTTTTGGGTCAGATTATGGCCATCAAGTTGATGATTGTCCCACAAATTTTGCATCTTTTTAAAACCCTGCTCCTCTACATACCTCATAAAGCCATCAGTAAACTTAATTCCCAAATTAACCACTTTGTCTAGTTAAACAGAAAACCCAGGACATATTCACCTTTGTAGATTTCAACAATAAGGGGGTTTCGGTCTTATCTACCGTATATACTCGAGTATAAGCCGAGTTTTTCAGCACATTTTATTGTGCTGAAAGTACCCCCCTCGGCTTATACTCGAGTCAAGCACTTTTCTGCAGCAGAAAATGACATTTTCTGACCCGAATTTGGGGCCTCGTATCTCGGGGCCTCTTGGTGCTAGGAACCCCAAATTTGGTGTGCAAACCCAGTGGAACCAACACTACAACATATCCAAAGATGGGGTTCCTAGATACGGGGCCCCAAAGTCGGTCAACTGTGTCCATCTGCAGCAATGTTATTTCAGGACCCTTTGGGTCCAGAGACCAATTTTGTCTGCAGATAGGGGGCATCTAGGAACTCTTAAAGTGGAAGTAAACCCCCCTATCGTTTTCAGCCAAGGAAGCTGCCATCTTTGCCTCAGTTTAATCTTCAACTGCCACAGTGCTGCACATGTGATCCGTTATGACACCAGCCATTGGATGGTTTGACTGTTTGGTTGAGAGCACAGCCAATGTGCAGTTAGCATTCACGGCATGCCTTTTTTTTTTTAGACTGTTAAATCGATGGGTTTACTTCCGCTTTAACTACCAAGTTTGAAGTTTGGGGGACCTATGGCTGCAAATGGGCACAGTGAGGCATGCAAATGGGCATTGTTGACCCTCCTTTCCACTTACAGTAGCTGCGCATTTCTCACCTTAGGCTTATACTCGAGTCAATACGTTTTTCCATCTTTTTGTGGTAAAATTAGGTGCCTCGGCTTATATTTGGGTCGGCCTATACTCGAGTATATACGGTAACTAGCCTCCCAACTGTCACAAATGCTCCTTAAATGCTACAATGATAAACTAAATGTCCCATGGGTGGGGTTTAAAAAAAGGAAGCAGTCAGGCCCTTCTAACTACTGGGGGTTCTTGGTTACAGCCAGAGACTTGACATCATATAACTCCTTGGTAACGTATGCTTTGTAACTCTGGTTCATGTATCACTCCAAATTTAGTCTGACCACTCTCCCCCCCATGGCTACCCTATGCACATTCTTGGAGAACGCTGATTAACCCGCCCCCTGCTTGCTACACTGAGCACAATTTTAAATGGTAGATAGATAATTCACTAAGGTTTGACAAAGTTTTTTGGATGGCAGATACATTTATTTAATTGAATCTCCTCAAATTCCCAGCCAATGATTACTGCTAGTGGCTAGATCTGCCAGCAGTAAGAGCATGTAAAAAGTCAGGCTGGTTGTACCCAAGTTGATCGATTTACTAGCAATCACAGCATACATGATGAATAGGTTATTCAGATAGGTAGATACTATACTTTTACATTAAATGACAACATTTTAATTTAGGTTTAATATCACGTTAACACTATATTCCTAGAGGTTGACAAGCTGCCACCTCAAAACATATTTTCTGCAGCTACCCAACTGCCCAAACCCTCTGGAGAAGGGTGGGAAAGCTCATCCATCAGTTGACTAACATCATGTCAGATCCCTCTTTGGCCCACAACGTATTATTTGTCCCACATCTAACTGGGGTTCTGTATACCATCTTAGGAACTGCACAATGGGCCATAGCTTACAAATGGATATAACTTAGCCTCCTCTTTGCACAAATTATCACTAGTGTTGATTCCATTCTTCTCATAAAACCAGTCTACCACTTTTTACATGACCTCCTTCCAGAATAACAGGTCAAACTGGAACCGTGGCTATCTCATAGGCATCGCCTGTAAGGCTGCTTTTACAAACAAGTATATTGCTCTTGACTGGTATACATGATCAACATTGTTCCCAAATTGTCCTTGCCCTTTCTGTTACCACCCAGTAATTTTGCCTGTTCTGTGCTATTTACCCTCTAGGGTTTTGTAAACAAAACAATAAACCTGCTGGCCCATATTTTGCAGGTGGACATTGAAGGGATTTTAGAAAATGTAGATATCAGCAACCATGGGAGTTTAACTAACAAGACAAGATAAATGCAAGATGAAAACCAGAGCCACTCAGCAGTCAGGTAGGCAGTATCCCTTAACTTAAAGTGGTGTTGCCACCAAAAAAAAAATTGGCTTAAAAATCCTAAAAAAATTTAAGAAAAAATAATTGGAAAAAAATATTTTTTTTCACTCACCTCTAAATGCCTGTTGCTAGGGGGTCCCTCGTAGTCTGCCACCTTCAGTGCCCAGCAACTGACGTCACTTCCCCTAGGCACCGCACAGTCATCTGGGACCTGTCACGTGTCCCAGATGAGTGAGTGAGCGTCGCATCACGGCGCACGGCGCAGAGCGGGGACTGAGGGGGGCCTCGTTCCCTCGCATCGCTGGACCCCGAGACAGGTAAGTGTCCGATTATTAAAAGGCAGCAGCTGCGGTATTTGTAGCTGCTGTCTTTTATTTTTTTATTTTTTGTGGGCCCTCCTCTTTAATTTAAATGACTCATATTTGACTGAAATGTACCTCTAGCATTATGGTAAAAATTGATCTATAATCTGTTTTGGTTACGGAAAGCCTAATCTTCATTATGTTTGAAATGCACAACAATCAAAGCAAATAATACCTCTCATCTAAACTTTCCAGAGGAAAAAATAATCTATATAGTCCGTAGGCTGAAATTATTACTAATTATGTTGTTGTTGTTATTCTTTTCTAACCTTTCAGTAATGTTACATAAAAGGATTACCTAATATATTTCAGTGGGAAGCAAAGCATGGCAAATGAAAAGAAAGAAAGTAGATATTTGTCACAATAGTTTGGCTTCCAGCAGGCTTCATTATGATTAGAAAATCATTACCGTTGATATATTGCACACAGCTGTGAGAATATAAAGCTTTTCAGATTATCCATGCTGTAAACATGATACTAACAAAAGCCTCTTTTGTGGACACCTGGTGCACATCACAGATCAATATGTCAGGTACACAACAGCTGTAGGGTGACTTTGCACTAAGCTTACAGTTGCCCCAAAACTGGTAGCCAGGAGAGAGAAGTGTAACCTTCACTTAATTTACAACCTTCTAACGTCGCAAGGTATCACTGTGACATTCACACATGTTCTTTTGTGTCGTGATTGCTTGCTGGGCCATGAAGTTTATTTTAGCAAAAAACATGTTTTTCACAACACTGGGATCAGCCATGCTATACTTCTGAAATTCCGTTGCCCACACTACAAAGATAATCCCCTTGACATAGAACACCATCAATATTGTATTAATACTGTATTGTAGTGTAGATTTTGGTGCAGGGTTAAAGTCTATCTAAAACCAAAATTTTTTTTGAATTTTTCAATTATGAATATGTGGGCAGGGTACCTTTTGCTCATCAATGCCTGGGACCAGACGGTCAGGTAAGAATCAAATATTATAGCTGTTACCCTGCTTAGAGATGAGCCTTACACTGTGTGCAGTAGAAAATGTTCAGAGTCCCTTTGTGAAGTGCTGTCCCGTGTCACTACACACAGTGGGCCTCATGCGTGTACTTGCTTAGCTCCTTCTCTCCTGTACCACGCAGTCAGGCACATGAGATCTCCCTAATAAAGATTCGGTCCTGCTTGCTTTGGGAAACGTGACGGAAGGATAGTCCATCAATCAAAGGCCTAAATTTAGCCATGAATCTATTTACCCTCTTGCGAATCTTCTCAAGAAAAGAATGCGTTGGATCATCCAACCATTTTAACCTAGGCACAATTTCAGAGAAGATTAAAACATTTGAAGGATAAACAACGTGTAGATGAGAGAGATCAGATTTCATTTGAGCAACCAAATCTAAAGTCTTATAGGTACCTAAATCATTTCCCGCCAAATGAAAAATAAGAACAGACGGATGAGGCCCAGAAGAAAGAAGATCATGCAACGTTGAATGAAGGTCAAACCATGACATGCCTCTGCTGCTGAACCAGCAGACTTCATAAGACGATGCGTCAAGACCCAGGTTGAGGCCGTAACAACGTATGGAAGCTCTCTGCTCAGCCCAGAAAACGAATGAATGTCCTAATATCCATACGCAACAAGGCGGCCCTACAAAGCAGAAAAGCACAAATTAGGCCTAACATATGATTTGAAACAGTTAGATTGCCAACCACCCAAACTCTTAATTGCAGTAGAAGACAAACCCAGTTCAGCAGCTGCAGTCGCCGCACCTATGCGAAAAGAATGTGAAGTGATTCGCAAATGGGCTAAACCAAGATGGTGCAGGCATTTCTGCAAAATATTCTTGAATTGATATTGCGTAAGTGGGAGACCAGAAACATGTATCAAGAGGTGACCATTGCATTTAGGGCGAGACAAGAAAAATCTTGTCAACAAAGAAAAAACACATAGTGGTGAATCGCGCATTTTGTGAATGACGATCCAGCGCCCTTTACCCAACTGGTCAGTTTTACTGAGCCTCAACAAAATCCTTACGTGGTCCATATTCATGAAAATATCAGAAAGCAAAAAACCTCCAGAAGCTGAGGAAGATTTTGGCAACAATTCAGAAATGCGAAACGTACCGAAAAAACAAAGACAAAACGACACTTGCAAAAGCAAAGATTCGTAATCAGAATAACAAATGGCAGATGTCACTGCCAAAATCTGATTCAAAATGTCAGGAGTAATAGGAACTCTATCATCGAAATGAAAATGCTTCTTGCGATAACCTATAAGGGCCTGGGCAACCGAAAAGAAATGTGAACACTGAGGCGGACCCTTTATTTTATTAAAAAAGGAAACGCCTGCCAACACCTTAACAATATGGGAATATGAATAAGAACTTCTCATCAAAGCATCCATAAATGGCAAAACTAAAGGTTCAGAAAAATGACCTATAAGGAAATGGGCCGGAGGGCAAAACAACGCACCACAACGCCACTGTTCGATTCGAACCCATGTTATACGAAAATGGGATAAAGAATCAGCGATATCATTAACCCTGCCTGGAATATACTTAACTTTAATCCATAAATTAAACTTTAAACAATTGAAAACCAATCTCCATAACACAGCTAAAACAGGCAATGAAAAAGAATACGAGAATTCCTAAAATGCTTGCCCCAGACCTCAAGAGTAGGGATGAGCCCGGTGTTCGATTCGAACCCATGTTCGAATCTAACATCGGGCGTTCGCCTGCTCGGCGAGCCCAGAACTCGCCTCAAATTCGTGTGATGCGAGCGGCCCGCAATGCACTGCGCCAGTCGCAGTGCATTGCTGGCTGATGATTGGCCAAGCATGCACTGTGACCCGCATGCTTGGCCAATCAAAGAGCCAACGGCGAGGAGAGCCATAATTGGCCACAGGCAGGATGCCTGTGGCCAATTATAGCTCAGGGGGTTTAGTACACGCCCCACAGTATAAAAGGCTGCCGCGCCGGCGGCCTCGCATATTGTGTTGTCAGTGTCAGCGTGTCAGTGTTATGTGCTGCTGACTGCTGACATTATGTGCTGTGATTCTGGGGATTAGTGTGTGCGTGCTGTTAGTACAGCATTGCAGTATCACATCTGGGGGGTGTCTATAGTATGCCTGTGAAGGGGCGCATGTTTCCTGCGCTTAGAACTGTCCCTGCACAAAGTGTCATTTTTGCAGGAAAAAAAGCTATTTAAAATCACTCGCGGCTAATGAATTGACGGCTCCCGTAACACAGAGAACAGTCATTCATTGAAAGCCATTGATAAAAAAAAAGTCATTGATAAAAAAAAAAAAAAAAAAAAAAAAGCGTGGGGGTCCCCCCAAATTCAATAACCAGGCCCTTCAGGTCTGCTATGGATATTAAGGGGGACCCCAGCCAAAAAAAAAAAAATAAATGGCGTGGGGTCCCCCTCAAAATCCATACCAGACCCTTGAGGTCTGGGATGGATTTTAAGGGGAACCCCGGCCAAAAAAAAAAAAAAAAATGGCGTGGGGCCCCCTCAAAATCCATACCAGACCCTTATCCGAGCACGCAACCTGGCAGGCCGCAGGAAAAGAGGGGGGAGAGAGCGCCCCCCCTCCCTCCTGAACCGTACCAGGCCACATGCCCTCAACATTGGGAGGGTGCTTTGGGGGTCTGAGACCCCCAAAGCACCTTGTCCCCATGTTGATGAGGACAAGGGCCTCGTCCCCACAACCCTGGCCATTGGTTGTGGGGGTCTGCGGGCGGGGGGCTTATCGGAATCTGGAAGCCCCCTTTAACAAGGGGACCCCCAGATCCCGCCCCCCCCCCCCTGTGTGAAATGGTAAGGGGGTACAAAAGTACCCCTACCATTTCACCAAAAAAAAGTGTCAAAACTTGTAAAAATGACAGGAGACGGTCTTTGACAATTCCTTTATTAAAATCTTCTTTCTTCTGGTCTTCCTTCTTCCTCTCTTCATCCTTTGGTTTCTTCATCTCCTCCTTCCGGCATCTTCTTCCATCTTCTTCTTCCATCATCTTCTTCCTCCGATCCGCTTCTTCTTGCTCTGGTCTTCTCGTCCGGCATCTTCTTCCATGGCGTCGGCGTCTCTTCTGGGCCGCTCCGCGCAATGGGAGGCTCCCGCTGTGTGAGGCTTCGCTGCGTCTGACAGGTCTTTTATAACGGAGGGCGGGGCCACCTGGTAACCCCGCCCCCCTCTGACGCACGGGGACGTCATGGGGAATTCCCTATGGCTTTCCCCATGAGGTCAGAGGGGGGCGGGGTCACCAGGTGGCCCCGCCCTCCATTATAAAAGACCTGTCAGACGCAGCGAAGCCTCACACAGCGGGAGCCTCCCATTGCGCGGAGCGGCCCAAGAAGAGACCCGGACGCCGTGGAAGAAGATGCCGGACGAGAAGACCAGAGCAAGAAGAAGCTGATCGGAGGAAGAAGATGATGGAAGAAGAAGATGGAAGAAGATGCCGGAAGGAGAAGATGAAGAAACCGAAGGATGAAGAAAGGAAGAAGGAAGACCAGAAGAAAGAAGATTTTAATAAAGGAATTGTCAAAGACCGTCTCCTGTCATTTTTAAAATTTTTGACACTTTTTTGGTGAAATGGTAGGGGTACTTTTGTACCCCTTACCATTTCACACAGGGGGGGGGGGCGGGATCTGGGGGTCCCCTTGTTAAAGGGGGCTTCCAGATTCCGATAAGCCCCCCGCCCGCAGACCCCCACAACCAATGGCCAGGGTTGTGGGGACGAGGCCCTTGTCCTCATCAACATGGGGACAAGGTGCTTTGGGGGTCTCAGACCCCCAAAGCACCCTCCCAATGTTGAGGGCCTGTGGCCTGGTACGGTTCAGGAGGGAGGGGGGCCGCTCTCGTCCCCCCCTCTTTTCCTGCGGCCTGCCAGGTTGCGTGCTCGGATAAGGGTCTGGTATGGATTTTGAGGGGGACCCCACGCCATTTTTTTTTTTTTTTTGCCGGGGTCCCCCTTAAAATACATCCCAGACCTCAAGGGTCTGGTATGGATTTTGAGGGGGACCCCACGCCCTTTTTTTTTTTGGCCGGGGTCCCCCCTTAATATCCATAGCAGACCTGAAGGGCCTGGTTATTGAATTTGGGGGGACCCCCACGCTTATTTTTTTTTATCAATGGCTTTCAATGAATGACTGTTCTCTGTGTTACGTGAGCCGTCAATTCATTAGCCGTGAGTGATTTTAAATAGCTTTTTTTCCTGCAAAAATGACACTTTGTGCAGGGACAGTTCTAAGCACGGGAAACATGCGCCCCTTCACAGGCATACTATAGACACCCCCCAGGTACGAAATTTAAAGGAATATTACACTTTTATTGTTTCACTTTAAGCATTATTAAAATCACTGCTCCTGAAAAAACGTCTGTTTTTAAAAAAAAAAATTGCATTGATACATGTCCCCTGGGGCAGGACCCAGGTCCCCAAACACTTTTTATGACAATAACATGCATATTAGCCTTTAAAATTAGCACTTTTGATTTTGAACGTTCGCATCCATTGTAACAAATAGGGTTCTTATGCTCGCACGGACTTTAGGTCCGTTCACGGGTTCTGGTAAGGCCTTGCACAACCCAGGATGTAGGCCAAAAATCCATAGACCATCGACCGCTCCAAAAAGCGCCATAACCGACGGAGCCAGAAGCGTCGGTAAATAACGAAAAGGCCAACGAGTCGCAAAATGGAGCTTGCCACAAAGAGCAAACGTTATAGGAGGATAAAAATTCATCCCATACCAAAAGATCAGAAACCAAGTCGGACAAAACACGAACATAATGAAAAGGCGACTTAAAACCAGCCAAAGCTTTGTTTAGCCTTTTGAAAAAAACGCGACCCATAGGTATTATACAAGTGGCAAAAGCAAGCATGCCCCACAACGACTGTAAAGTCCTGACCGCAACCTTACGTTTAAAAACCACCAAAGAAACCAACGCACGCAACCGATCAACTTTTGCAGAAGGAAGACGACATTCCTTTAAAGCAGTATCTATGGTAATTTCTAAAAATTCAAGGCAGGTAGTAGGCCAAACCGTTTTTTCAACTGCAAGCGGAACACCAAAACGCTCACACAGAACATGAAACTCACCAAACAAAAGAAAACAATGAAAAGAATCTGCAGGACCTATAAACAAAAAATCGTCTAAGTAATGTATTACATTACTAGAATTTGTGCGATATGAAACCGTCCATTCGAGAAAAGATGCGAAAGCCTCAAAATACCTACAAGATAAAGAGCAGCCCATCGGAAGGCATTTATCATAATAAAAGGCACCAGCAAAGGAAAAACCCAAAGAACTGAACGCGGAACGATGAATAGGGAGTAAACGGAAAGCAGATTTGATATCCACCTTAGCTAGCAAAGCGGATTGACCGAGTAAATGGATTTTTGAGATCGCATCATCTATAGAAGAATAAGAAACAGAACTCTCGATAGGGTCAATACTGTCATTTAGGGAAGCACCTAAAGCATAAGACAGATGATGAATCAAACGAAAACAATTTTTGTCTTTTTTATGGATCAAACCAAGTGGCGAAACTCTAAAATCTTTAAAAGGGGATTAAGAAAAGGCCCAGCAACTCTACCTTCCTGAACTTCTTTAGCAATTTTCTCAGCTACAACAGCACTAAAACGATTCACAGAAGGAAGGTTACTGTGACATAAGCAACCGGTGCCAGCAAAAACTGGCAATCGAAAGCCGGCAGAAAAACCCTCAATTATGAGAGCCGCCGTCTGACGATCTGGCCATATTTGAAGGAATGGCAACATTTCGGCCAACTTCACTGGAGTTACTGTTAGGACGAAGATTATCCCTGGAATAAGACACTGCAGCAGGAGATAATTTCTTGAAACAGGGAACAGCAGGGTGATTGAATTAGGCCACTTACATTGTCCTTCGTTGAAACCGAAACATAAACCTTTTTTGAAAGGAGCAGGCTGCGAAGATGGGGAAGGAAGCAACTGTTTTTTTAGGAATTAACAGATTCAGCCACAGTCCCACGTCTTTAGAACCCGATTTCAATTTTTTATGAATCGCCAATTTCTGGCGAAACGACTCATCATAAAAAAAACATGCAAGCCCAGGAAAATTTCTGAAGGCCTCAAGAATTATTTTGACGTATTGGAACATGCCACAACACAATTCTGGGTGTTTTTCACCCATAACACTCGCATGAAGGCCTGAAGCCAATTGTTAAAAGAACGAGGCGCAGATTTACATTTGTCATCCTCAAATTTTTCAAAGTCTCTTTTGTCTAACCTGTTCTCTTTAAATGAAGGAAGGAGAGAAAGAATATCTACGTAATCGACTCTCCAAATTTTTTCTTTAATAGACGTCGGTAAATGAAAACCGAGTGGTGAAACCTCGCAAACCAAAGCTTCTTTGAAACAGTACTCTGGGACCGAAGGATTTGCCACATGATCCATTACTGGTACCAACGGTACCGAAGGTACTATATTAGGAGACACAAATGGTGGATCAGGTCGAGCAACATCCTTCCAAGCTTGTAAAAGTGAATTTTCAGGACTAACAGGTAAATTATCGATACAACGTTTAAAATATTCAGTAAAGGAATTAAACGAAGACAACAATGAACGCAATTGATCGGACTCACCGCTACCGTCGTTTAATATAGGAGCCTGAGAAGAAGCGGTCTGATCAATTAAAACCTGCGAGGAAGCTGCTGCATGAGTAGAAGTATCATTTGCATCTAATGGATG
>CM053029.1:371963957-371991505 GCA_028564925.1 Lithobates sylvaticus
GTTGGACTCCCTTTGCTTTCAGAACTGCCTTAATTCTTCATGGCATAGATTCCTTTGAGATTTTGGTCCATATTGCCATGATAGCATCACGCAGTGGCTGCAGATTTGTCAGCTGCACATACATGACTCTCCTTGAATCTCCTTTTACCCCACATCCCAAAGGCGCTCTATTGGATTGAGGTAATCGTCATGGGAATTTAAGGACTTTTTCTGACGCCCTCGAGCTTTCACACTGGAGTGCATGGAGCTGCTTTTTTCAGGTGCTACGAGGAAGCTAATTTTAGCACTGTAGCGCCTGAAAAATGCTCCCAGTGTGAAAGGGGTCTCAATGAGGTATGGTATGTCAAAATAATACAAGAATATAAAGAGTATAAAGAGTAAGAAATGTATTAAGCATTCAAGATACAACATTACATGATCTCATAATGCATGGTACAATTTAGTAATAAGGCCATAGCAATTGAAAAGAGCAGACATAGCACATGATTGTGTGAAATATATTCTAAATATATATATACACTCGCGCTAATGGTGTACAAGATATCATAAAGTGAAAAAAACTTATGATGACAAATGCAGCTATTGTACACAAGGTGCTAATCACTTGAACGAATGCAAATATATACAATACAGCGCTAGCAAAACACAATGTGAAAACCAAAAAACATTGAATAATAATAAACATAAAAGTCCATATAAAGTGACTGAAGTGCTCCAATCCAAAAAGTGCAAAAAGTGCAAAATGCTCCAGAATTTTCAAGGTGTACCACAACACCCCCTCCTGTGTCCTCACTCCCCGGATCGCAAAAACCACCAGATTTTCCGTCTAGGGGTCACTTCAGGCTTAATAGTGATGGCCAGGAATGGCAGATTTGGCATCAGATCATCAGACAAAACTTCCTTGTAAAGATGCTCTGCCAGAAAAAAAACAGGTACCCAGAATGAAAAGGAATGGACTAATAGTGAAGTACCGCTAAGAAAAGGATTTATTGCCCATGGAAATGAATACTTACAAGAAGCAAGATAAAATCAGGCATAAAACATGGTGCTGTGAATACAAAAACGCTGTGCATGGCGTGCGTTCCACGATACCGGAAGTGACGGCAATAGGAACTGGAAATTATGTCTACGCGTTTTACCCTCCCACAGGGCGTCATCAAGGACCTCATTTCCAGTTAACTGAGCCGTCTTTAAATACAGGAGGAGAAACACCTCCCCCTAAAAGGACCAATCAAATTGGCATTGCGCCCATTTTGTTGGTGGGGTAAAAATGTCACCCCTGTGGACAGATGAAAAACCACAGGGGAGACAAAACCACCATATTACTGGTTGGATAAAATTCCTTTAATACTTCCAAGGACTTGACGTCAATTCTGATTTAACACAATATAACACTAAGCCCCCGTACACACGGTTGGACATTCTGACCACAAAATCTGTATGATTTTTTCCAACGGATTTTGTCCGAAACTTGTGTTGACAAATGACAAAGTTGTCGGAAAATCTGATCATTCCGAACGAGGTTACATACAAAACGTACGACGGGACTACGTACAGGGCAGTAGCCAATAGCTTTCGTCTCCAAATTTCTTCTGAGCATGCGTGGCACTTTGTGCTTCGGAGTTCTCTACACACGATCGGAAAAAGTCAGATCGGATTTTGTTGTCGGAAAATTTTAGATCCTGCTCTCCAATTTTTTCCGTCGGAATTTCCAACTGAAAAAGCCCGCTAGGGCCCACACAAAATCGTATTTTCTGACAACATAATCTGACTTTTTCCATCGGATATCCGACCGTGTGTACAAGGTAAAACACTAATAACATTTAAATTTTTTTTTTTAAATTAACTCAATGGATTTACATAACTACAACAATAAATATAAAAAGTGTACAACAACAAAAATAAGGATAAACAAACAAAAAAGTGTAAATAAAAATTAAATGAAAATGAAAAAAAATATTTTAAAAATAAACATAAAAATAGCACATGATTGGTAGAATACATTAATGATATATACAAATACATGATAAAAGCTATAAAAGTGAATACATGGTAGATATGAGGTGTCTCACAGACTGTCTGACTGTCCACTCATCAGGAGTATAATGCTGAATATATTTCAGTATAATGCTGAAATTAACTGTAGATCTAAGTAATAGACAAAAATAGTATAATAGTAGAAATTCCCTATATTGAGCAAAAAGGGAAAAATCTTAAAAGGGCAAGGGGTCTAATACTCACATATCAGCTTAAAAGATTGGCCCAGTTTATAAAAAGGGGAGAAAGGGGTGTCAGAAGCAGTGTCTGATTCGGGGGTGGGGCAGGAACAATCCCGTCCAGACCAAGGGAACAGCCAAAGAGCAGGCCAGGTTTCCGGAAGGTGACCCAGATAAAAGAAAATAAGAGAACACATCTAACCCGCACTGATCTGAAAAGATATACATGTGGAAATGTATATATAGGTAAATATGTAGTATATATAGAGAAAAGTATTCCAGTGTCTAAAAGATGTGTTCCGACATCATGATGTGAATCGGGAGTGAGAAAGAAAGTAGTGGTAATAAAGATAAATATGGAGATAGACACACTGCCACAGTGCATCTCTGGAGGTGCTAGACAGCTTATTGTCTATAGATAATTTCAGCATTATACTCCTGATTAAGGATGGGCCCGGTGCTCGATGCGAACCCACGTTCGCATCGAGCACCGGGCGTTCGCTCGCTCTGCGAGCCCAGAACTATTTTGGCCGCTCGCATCACGTTCGTGTGATGCGAGCGGCCCCGCAATGCATTGCGGCCGGCGCGGCCGACGCAGTGCATTGCTGGCTGATGATTGGCCAAGCATGCACTGTGACCCCGCATGCTTGGCCAATCACAGCCCCGGAAAATCGAAGAGCCATAATTGGCTACAGGCAGGACGCCTGTAGCCAATTACAGCTCAGGGGCTGTAGTACACGCCCCCCCCCCTATAAAACGCCGCCACGCCGTCTGCGCCGGTCACATGCTGTTCCGGCGCAGATTGAGCAGGCAGATTCTGTGACACTCTGCTGCATTGAGATAGTTAGATAGATTCACTTACAGAGATTGAGTTAGATAGATTCAGTTACAAAGATTGATTGACAAAGAGGGGCTTGTAGTGTGCTCGTGGCAGGCAGGCAGAGCTCCTATATTTTGTTACCAGAAGCACCTATAGGACTTGTAGTGTGTTCGTGGCAGGCAGGCAGAGCTCCTATATTTTGTTACCAGAAGCACCTATAGGACTTGTAGTGTGTTAGTGGCAGGCAGGCAGAGCTCCTATATTTTGTTACCAGAAGCACCTATAGGACTTGTAGTGTGTTCGTGGCAGGCAGGCAGAGCTCCTATATTTTGTTACCAGAAGCACCTATAGGACTTGTAGTGTGTTAGTGGCAGGCAGGCAGAGCTCCTATATTTTGTTACCAGAAGCACCTATAGGACTTGTAGTGTGTTCGTGGCAGGCAGGCAGAGCTCCTATATTTTGTTACCAGAAGCACCTATAGGACTTGTAGTGTGTTAGTGGCAGGCAGGCAGAGCTCCTATATTTTGTTACCAGAAGCACCTATAGGACTTGTAGTGTGTTAGTGGCAGGCAGGCAGAGCTCCTATATTTTGTTACCAGAAGCACCTATAGGACTTGTAGTGTGTTAGTGGCAGGCAGGCAGAGCTCCTATATTTTGTTACCAGAAGCACCTATAGGACTTGTAGTGTGTTCGTGGCAGGCAGGCAGAGCTCCTATATTTTGTTCCCAGAAGCACCTATAGGACTTGAAGTGTGTTAGTCCCATTACACACACAGAGCTATATTTTCTTCCCAGAAGCACCTATAGGACTTGAAGTGTGTTAGTCCCATTACACACACAGAGCTATATTTTCTTCCCAGAAGCACCTATAGGACTTGAAGTGTGTTAGTCCCATTACACACACAGAGCTATATTTTGTTCCCAGAAGCACCTATAGGACTTGAAGTGTGTTAGTCCCATTACACACACAGAGCTATATTTTCTTCCCAGAAGCACCTATAGGACTTGAAGTGTGTTAGTCCCATTACACACACAGAGCTATATTTTGTTCCCAGAAGCACCTATAGGACTTGAAGTGTGTTAGTCCCATTACACACACAGAGCTATATTTTGTTCCCAGAAGCACCTATAGGACTTGAAGTGTGTTAGTCCCATTACACACACAGAGCTATATTTTGTTCCCAGAAGCACCTATAGGACTTGAAGTGTGTTAGTCCCATTACACACAAAGAGCTATATTTTGTTCCCAGAAGCACCTATAGGACTTGAAGTGTGTTAGTCCCATTACACACAAAGAGCTATACTTTGTTCCCAGAAGCACCTATAGGACTTGAAGTGTGTTAGTCCCATTACACACACAGAGCTATATTTTGTTCCCAGAAGCACCTATAGGACTTGAAGTGTGTTAGTCCCATTACACACAAAGAGCTATACTTTGTTCCCAGAAGCACCTATAGGACTTGAAGTGTGTTAGTCCCATTACACACACAGAGCTATATTTTGTTCCCAGAAGCACCTATAGGACTTGAAGTGTGTTAGTCCCATTACACACAAAGAGCTATATTTTGTTCCCAGAAGCACCTATAGGACTTGAAGTGTGTTAGTCCCATTACACACACAGAGCTATATTTTGTTCCCAGAAGCACCTATAGGACTTGAAGTGTGTTAGTCCCATTACACACAAAGAGCTATATTTTGTTCCCAGAAGCACCTATAGGACTTGAAGTGTGTTAGTCCCATTACACACACAGAGCTATATTTTGTTCCCAGAAGCACCTATAGGACTTGAAGTGTGTTAGTCCCATTACACACACAGAGCTATATTTTGTTCCCAGAAGCACCTATAGGACTTGAAGTGTGTTAGTCCCATTACACACACAGAGCTATATTTTGTTCCCAGAAGCACCTATAGGACTTGAAGTGTGTTAGTCCCATTACACACACAGAGCTATATTTTGTTCCCAGAAGCACCTATAGGACTTGAAGTGTGTTAGTCCCATTACACACACAGAGCTATATTTTGTTCCCAGAAGCACCTATAGGACTTGAAGTGTGTTAGTCCCATTACACACAAAGAGCTATACTTTGTTCCCAGAAGCACCTATAGGACTTGAAGTGTGTTAGTCCCATTACACACACAGAGCTATATTTTCTTCCCAGAAGCACCTATAGGACTTGAAGTGTGTTAGTCCCATTACACACAAAGAGCTATACTTTGTTCCCAGAAGCACCTATAGGACTTGAAGTGTGTTAGTCCCATTACACACACAGAGCTATATTTTGTTCCCAGAAGCACCTATAGGACTTGAAGTGTGTTAGTCCCATTACACACAAAGAGCTATATTTTGTTCCCAGAAGCACCTATAGGACTTGAAGTGTGTTAGTCCCATTACACACACAGAGCTATATTTTGTTCCCAGAAGCACCTATAGGACTTGAAGTGTGTTAGTCCCATTACACACAAAGAGCTATATTTTGTTCCCAGAAGCACCTATAGGACTTGAAGTGTGTTAGTCCCATTACACACACAGAGCTATATTTTGTTCCCAGAAGCACCTATAGGACTTGAAGTGTGTTAGTCCCATTACACACACAGAGCTATATTTTGTTCCCAGAAGCACCTATAGGACTTGAAGTGTGTTAGTCCCATTACACACACAGAGCTATATTTTGTTCCCAGAAGCACCTATAGGACTTGAAGTGTGTTAGTCCCATTACACACAAAGAGCTATACTTTGTTCCCAGAAGCACCTATAGGACTTGAAGTGTGTTAGTCCCATTACACACACAGAGCTATATTTTGTTCCCAGAAGCACCTATAGGACTTGAAGTGTGTTAGTCCCATTACACACAAAGAGCTATATTTTGTTCCCAGAAGCACCTATAGGACTTGAAGTGTGTTAGTCCCATTACACACACAGAGCTATATTTTGTTCCCAGAAGCACCTATAGGACTTGAAGTGTGTTAGTCCCATTACACACACAGAGCTATATTTTGTTCCCAGAAGCACCTATAGGACTTGAAGTGTGTTAGTCCCATCACACAGAGCTCCTCTATTTTCTTTGCATAAGCACCCACAGGACTTCTAGTGTGTTAGTGGCACCACACAGAGCTCCTCTATTTTCTTTGCAGAAGCACCCACAGGACTTCTAGTGTGTTAGTGGCATCACACAGAGCTCCTCTATTTTCTTTGCAGAGGCACCCATAGGACTTCTAGTGTGTTAGTGGCATCACACAGAGCTCCTATATATTCTTCTCAGCAGCACCCACAGGACTTCTAGTGTGTTAGTGGCATCACACAGAGCTCCTCTATTTTCTTTGCAGAAGCACCCATAGGACTTCTAGTGTGTTAGTGGCATCACACAGAGCTCCTATATATTCTTTGCATAAGCACCCACAGGACTTCTAGTGTGTTAGTGGCACCACACAGAGCTCCTCTATTTTCTTTGCAGAAGCACCCACAGGACTTCTAGTGTGTTAGTGGCATCACACAGAGCTCCTCTATTTTCTTTGCAGAAGCACCCATAGGACTTCTAGTGTGTTAGTGGCATCACACAGAGCTCCTATATATTCTTTGCATAAGCACCCACAGGACTTCTAGTGTGTTAGTGGCACCACACAGAGCTCCTCTATTTTCTTTGCAGAAGCACCCACAGGACTTCTAGTGTGTTAGTGGCATCACACAGAGCTCCTCTATTTTCTTTGCAGAAGCACCCATAGGACTTCTAGTGTGTTAGTGGCATCACACAGAGCTCCTATATATTCTTTGCATAAGCACCCACAGGACTTCTAGTGTGTTAGTGGCATCACACAGAGCTCCTCTATTTTCTTTGCAGAAGCACCCATAGGACTTCTAGTGTGTTAGTGGCATCACACAGAGCTCCTATATATTCTTTGCATAAGCACCCACAGGACTTCTAGTGTGTTAGTGGCACCACACAGAGCTCCTCTATTTTCTTTGCAGAAGCACCCACAGGACTTCTAGTGTGTTAGTGGCATCACACAGAGCTCCTCTATTTTCTTTGCAGAAGCACCCATAGGACTTCTAGTGTGTTAGTGGCATCACACAGAGCTCCTCTATTTTCTTTGCAGAAGCACCCACAGGACTTCTAGTGTGTTAGTGGCATCACACAGAGCTCCTCTATTTTCTTTGCATAAGCACCCACAGGACTTCTAGTGTGTTAGTGGCATCACACAGAGCTCCTCTATTTTCTTTGCAGAAGCACCCATAGGACTTCTAGTGTGTTAGTGGCATCACACAGAGCTCCTATATTTTCTTCTCAGCAGCACCCACAGGACTACCGACTACAATGGCTGGAAGACCGCCAAGGGGAGGCAGAGCGTGCAGAGCCAAGAACACAGGGCAGGCAGGCTCTGTTTCTAGTGGACGTGGCCGTGGACGTGGACGTGGTCGTGCATCGTCATCAGCACGTGGCCATGGGACACGCGCGTCTTTGTTTTCGGCAGCTGGACATGTGGAGCCGCATCATGCTGAAGGCTTGGTAGAATGGATGACCAAGCCCTCCTCATCCTCCTCATCCTCTCTCACCCAGGCTCAGGGTACTGACAGAGCATCATCAGCCACCCCTTCCCTAGACCCACCATGTCCTCCTGAGGAGTCCCCCGAACTCTTTGAGCACAGTGTTGGGTACATGCTCCAGGAGGATGCCCAACGATTCGAAGGCTCGGATGACGATACCCAGCTTGAGGAATCTGGCAGTACAGTTCCACCAGCTGCAGCTTACTGCCAGGTTTGCTCTAGTGGTGAAGAGGGAGGGGATGATGAGGTCACTGACTCCACGTGGGTGCCTCAAGGGAGAGAGGATGAGGAGGAGGACGAGGAGGAGGAGGATGCGGCGTCACATGTCCAACGAGGCAGGATGCCCCCTGGAGGCCAGGTAGAGGCCAGCACAGCAACTGTACAACACCGCAGAGCTCCGCCTGTGCAGGGCGCTGCCTCTGCACGTTATCAGAAAAGTTCTTTGGTGTGGGCCTTTTTTGAGACGAGTGCAGCAGATCGCACCACTGCTATTTGCAATATTTGTCTCAAGCGTATCTCGCGTGGCCAAAACATCAGCCGCTTGGGCACCACAAGCATGACCAGACATATGGCGACCTGCCATGCAGCTCGTTGGCAGGCACACATAAAAGACCCACACCAAAGAACTAAGCGGACCTCTCCTTGCTCCTCCTCAGCTGGGATCTCCATCCCCACTACACCTTCAGTCCTCTCTGAAAGCTGCTCTGAGAGGACTGAAGGTGTAGAATTCGGTGTGTCACAACCAAGTACTTGCAGTACACCGACGTCCGAATGCAGCAGGCAAATTTCCCTGCCCCAGCTGCTGGACCGTAGAAAGAAGTACACTCCCAGCCATCCACATGCCCAGCGGTTGAATGCTAGCCTTGCTAAATTGCTAGCACTTCAACTGCTGCCTTTTCAGTTGGTAGACTCGGCCCCCTTCCGTGAGTTTGTTCAATGTGCGGTTCCTCAGTGGCAGGTTCCCAAACGCCACTTTTTCTCGCGGAAGGCGATTCCGTCTCTCTACCGGCATGTGGAGGGCAATGTCCATGCCTCGCTGGACAGGGCGGTCAGCGGTAAGGTGCATATTACCGCTGACTCATGGTCCAGCAGGCATGGACAGGGACGGTACCTTTCTTTCACGGCCCATTGGGTCACTCTATTGGCAGCTGGGAGGGATGCAGGACAAGGTGCAGTAGTGTTGGAGGTTGTTCCGCCACCACGCCTCCAAAACGCGACTACTGCTACTGGTTGTGACACACCTCTCTCCTCCACCCCCTCCTCTTCTTCTTCCTCCAGTGCTCTGTCCTTGGAACCAGCGGTGCTCCGTAGGCGTACAAGGGGCTACGCAAGTACGCAGGCAAAAAGATGCCATGCCGTGCTTGCGCTGGTGTGTTTGGGGGACAGGAGCCACACTGGGCCAGAGGTTCTGGCAGCTCTGCAGGGGCAGGCCGAGAGGTGGTTGACGCCACGTCAGCTTAAGCCAGGAATGGTCGTTTCTGACAATGGCACCAACCTCCTCTCCGCCCTGCGACAGGGGCAGCTCACCCATGTGCCCTGCATGGCTCACGTCCTCAACCTGGTGGTGCAGCGGTTCTTGGGCAGGTTCCCAGGCTTACAGGATGTCCTGAGGCAGGCCAGGAAAGTCTGTGTGCATTTCCGCCGATCTTATAATGCCAGTGCTCGGCTGACTGAGCTGCAAAAGGAGCTGAACCTGCCCAAGAACCGCCTAATATCTGACATGCCCACCAGGTGGAACTCAACGTTGGCCATGCTGCAGCGACTGCACACGCAGCAGAGGGCCATCAATGAGTACCTTTGCGACTACGGCACCAGGACAGGGTCAGGGGAGCTTGGTTTTTTTTCCCCACGTCAGTGGAGCATGATCAGGGATGCATGCACTGTCCTCTCACCATTTGAGGAGGCCACGAGGATGGTGAGCAGTGACAGTGCATGCATCAGTGACACTGTCCCTCTTGTCCACCTGTTGGAGCATACGCTGCGTGGGATCATGGACAGGGCACTTGAGGCAGAACAGAGGCAGGAAGAGGAGGACTTCCTTGCCTCTCAAGGCCCCCTTTATCCGGACAGTGTTCCTTCTGTCCCACCCATCACACAGGAAGAGGATGAGGAGGAGGAGGAGGAGGAGGAGGAGGAGGATTGTGTGAGCATGGAGGTGGAGCCTGGCACTCAGCATCAGCAGCAGCAGTCTTTTAGGGATGATGTACAGTCCCAACAAGCCAGTGGACTTGTACGTGGCTGGGAGGAGGTGGCTGGCGATCATGTCATCCTCAGTGACCCAGAAGACTCCGGACCGAATGCCTCAGCTAACCTACGCTGCATGGCCTCCCTGATCCTGCAAAGCCTGCGGAAGGATCCTCGTGTTCTTCGGATCAAGGAGAGGGACCATTACTGGCTGGCCACTCTCCTTGATCCGCGGTACAAGGGTAAGGTTGCGGACCTTATCTTGCCGTCGCAGAGGGAGCAGAGGATGAGACATCTCAGGGAGGCCTTGCAGAAAGGTCTGTGCAACGCGTTCCCAGAAACTGGGAGGCTACAAACTCCTGGTCCTGGGCGACGAGTTGCTGAGGCTTCGGTCAGTGGCAGAAGGAGCGGTGGGGAAGGTGGACGTCTGACCGATGCGTTCAGACAATTTTTTAGTCCGCAGCCCCAAGGTATGATCGGTTCCAGCAACCATCGCCAGCGTCTGATATACATGGTGCAGGAATACCTTGGGGCAAGGTCAGACTTGGACACCTTTCCCACCGAAAATCCTCTGGCTTACTGGGTCCTGAGGATGGATCACTGGCCAGAGCTTGCACAGTATGCAATTGAGCTACTGGCCTGTCCTGCCTCCAGCGTTCTTTCCGAACGCACATTCAGTGCTGCTGGAGGATTTGTGACTGATCATAGGGTGCGCCTGTCCACCGCCTCGGTTGATCGACTGACCTTCATCAAAATGAATCAGTCTTGGATCACCACCAGCTACCAGGCACCTGAGGCGGATATAACCGAATAATTTTTAATGTCACATCCCTTCAAGACTGCCTATGCTGATGCTGAGTGACTGTCCTCTTATGTTCACTGACTATCCTCTTCCTCCTCCTCAATGATCCATGCCACCACACCAGTGCCTAAGGCACAATTTTTCAGCCCCTGTTTAACAGGGGCGTGTACTTACAATTTTTAAAAAAAATGCTTCGCAACACGTGTGACTGCTGTGCTCCAAGTACAGTCTCTGTGAGGGCCGTGTTGCAGTGTTGTGGCACCAGCACCAGTGCCTAAGGCACAATTTTTCAGCCCCTGTTTAACAGGGGCGTGTACTTACAATTTTTTTAAAAAATGCTTCGCAACACGTGTGACTGCTGTGCTCCAAGTACAGTCTCTGTGAGGGCCGTGTTGCAGTGTTGTGGCACCAGTGCCTAAGGCACAATTTTTCAGCCCCTGTTTAACAGGGGGCGTGTACTTACAATTTTTTAAAAAAATGCTTCGCAACACGTGTGACTGCTGTGCTCCAAGTACAGTCTCTGTGAGGGCCGTGTTGCAGTGTTGTGGCACCAGTGCCTAAGGCACAATTTTTCAGCCCCTGTTTAACAGGGGCGTGTACTTACAATTTTTTAAAAAAATGCTTCGCAACACGTGTGACTGCTGTGCTCCAAGTACAGTATCTGTGAGGGCCGGGTTGCAGTGTTGTGGCACCAGCACCAGTGCCTAAGGCACAATTTTTCAGCCCCTGTTTAACAGGGGCGGGTAATTACAAATCTTGATCTAATAGTTCACAGCAGGGCCCATTCCTGCGCCCACCAAGAGTAACTATGAGGGCCTGCAGTCTTGTGGCAACACCGTCCACCACCACCGCCAAAGGCCCAATTTTTCTGCCCTGTTCATCAGGTGCTTGCAATTACAAATCTTGATCTAATAACTCACAGCAGGGCCCATTCCTGCGCCCACCAAGAGTAACTATGAGGGCCTACAGTCTTGTGGCAACACCGTCCACCACCACCGCCAAAGGCCCAATTTTTCTGCCCTGTTCAACAGGTGCATGCAATTACAAATCTTGATCTATTAACTCACAGCAGGGCCCATTCCTGTGCCCACCAGTCTTGTGGCTACACCAACATCTAATAGGGCAAATTTCTGCAGAGTATATACGCCAGGCCCCTACTTTCAAACATCCAACTTACAAACGACTCCTACTTGAAAATGGAAAGAGAAAACAGGAAGTGAGAGGAAATCTACCCCTAGGAAGGGAAATTCTATCCTGTTAGATTTAATTTGGGAAAAAGGTATCTCCTCTCTACTGATACTTTATCACCAATCCTTGTTTCAATTAAAACCCCACTTTTTCCAAAAACATTTGTCATTGGGACGGAAAGTGAGGTGACATGTTCTGAACAGATGTGCAAAGACAGCAAATGTTACAGGGGTGATAACCCCTCCCTATGTTCTCCAAAAAGCTTAAAAATAGATTTTTTTTGGGATGGAGCTACACTTCATAATGTACCTGTTCAGATTCTACTTAAGATCAAACCTAAAGCCGCAAGTGGTTTTAAATGGCTTCTTTTTTTCCTTTACAAATGTCATTTTGTGCAAGGACAGTTCTAAACACGGGAAACACATGCCACTTCACAGGCATACTTTGGACACCCCCCAGGTACCATATTTAAAGGAAAATGTCACTTTTTTTTTTTCACTTTATGCATCATTAAAATGACTGCTCCCGAAAAAACGTTAGTTTTTAAAAGTTCTTTTTGCATTGATATATGTCCCCTGGGGCAGGACCCGGGTCCCCAAACCTGTTTTATGACATTAACATGCATATTGGCCGTTGTAATTAGCACTTTTGATTTCGAACGTTCGCGTCCATTATAACGTATAGGGTTCGAAAATTCGCGCGAACTTTCGGTCCGTTCGAAGGTTCTGGTTCGAACCGAACCCGGGGGTGTTCGGCTCATCCCTACTCCTGATGAGTGGACAGGATCCACGAAATGCGTAGAGTTCCATTTTGCCAAGATAGTCTGATTCTTACACCTCAATATCCTTATTTTTTACACCTCATATCTACCATGTATTCGCTTTTACAGCTTTTATCATGTATTTGTATATATCATGAATGTATTCTACCAATTATGTGCTATGTCAGCTTTTTTCAATGGCTATGGCCTTATTACTAAATTGTACCATGCATTATGAGATCATGTAATGTTTTATCGTGATTTCTTAATACATTTCTTACTCTTTATACTCTTGTATTATTTTGATGTGACATACCTTATTTAAAGTCTTATGACCATTGCCCGTTGTTTTTATGTTCATATGTTAATTGTTTTTTTTCTATTGGATTGAGGTCTGGTGACTGTGGGGGCCATTGGAGTACAGTGAGCTCATTGTCATGTTCAAGAAACCAGTTTGAGATGGTGCGTTATCCTGCTGGAAGTCATCATTAGCAGAGGGGTATACTGTAGTCAAAAATGAATGGACATGGTCCGAAACAATACTCAGGTAGACCGAGGCGTTTAACCACTGAAGGACCGGAAGGATTTTCCCCCTTAATGACCAGGCCATTTTATGCGATACGGCACTGCGTCGCTTTAACTGACAATTGCGCAGTTGTGCGACATTGTACCCAAACAAAATTTATGTCCTTCCCACAAATAGATGTTTATGTTTTCCCCATAAATAGAGCTTTAATTTGGTGGTATTTGATCACCTCAGCTGGTTTCTATTTTTTGCGTTATAAACAATAAAAAACAGACAAAAATTGCTTGTTTGGTTTTCGCAAAAGTTATGGCGTCCACAAAATAAGGGATAGATGTATGGCATTTTTTATTAAGTATTTATTTTTTTACTAGTAATAGTGGCGATCTGCGATTTTTAGCGGGGCTGCGACATTGCGGCGGACAGACCGGACACTTTTTTGGGACCAGTGACATTTATACAGCGATCAGAGCTAAAAATAGCCAATGCAAACTGTATAAATGTCACTGGCAGGGAAGGGGTTAACATTAAGGGGTGAGCAGGGTGTTAAGTATTCCCAAGCAAGGTTTTTCTAACTGGTGGGTGAGCGGACTGACTAGAGGAGGAGAGATATCGCTGTTCCTGATCACTAGGAACAGCAGATCTCTCTCTACGCCACTGTCAGAACAGGGATCTGTCTGTTTACATTGACAGATCCCCGTCCTGGCTCTCTGAGGAGCGATCGCAGGTGGCCGGTGGACAAATAATTATTTAATTGAAAAAGAAAAATTGCTTGGGGGTCCCCCCAAATTCCATACCAGACCCTTCAGGTCTGGTATGGATTTTAAGGGGAACCCCACGCCAAAATTTGAAAAAAAAATGGCATGGAGGTCCCCCCAAAAATACATACCAGACCCTTATCCGAGCACGCAACCTGGCAGGCCACAAGAAAAGAGGGGGGACAAGAGAGCTCCCCCCTCCTGAACCGTACCAGGCCACATGCCCTCATCATGGGGAGGGTGCTTTGGGGTATCACCCCAAAACACCTTGTCCCCATGTTGATGGGGACAAGGGCCTCATCCCCACAACCCTTACCCTGAGGTTGTGGGGGTTCTGCGGGCGGGAGACTTATCAGAATCTGGAAACCCCCTTCAACAAGGGATCCCCCAGATTCCGCCCCCCCCCTGTTTGAAATGGTAACGGGTATGGAATTTGGGGGGACCCCCAAGCAATTTATTTTTTATTTTGGTTCGGGGTTTCCCTTAATATTCATACCAGACACGAAGGGCCTGGTATGGATTTTTGGGGGGACCCAATGCCGTTTTTTTCAATGACTTTTATCTGTATTGCCGAGACCCGACAATTCATTATAGCCACAAGTAGTTTTAAATGACTTTAGAAATGTAATTTTGTGCAGGGACTGTTCTAAACACAGGGAAAATGTGCCACTTTACAGGCATATTATAGACACCCCCAGGTACGACATTTAAAGGAATATTTCACTTTTACTGTTTCACTTTAAGCATTATTAAAATCACTTCCCCAAACACTTTTTCTGCCAATACCATGCATATAAGCCTTTAAAATTAGCACTTTTGATTTCTCCCATAGACAATTCATTATAGCCGCGAGTAGTTTTAAATTACTTTTTTTCCTATTGAAATGTCATTTTGTGCAGGGACTGTTCGAAACACGGGAAAAAATGTGCCACTTTACAGGCATACTATAGACACCCCCCAGGTATAAAATTTAAAGGAATATTTCACTTTTATTGTTTCACTTTACAATATTCACAATATTAAAATCACTGCTCCCGAAAAAATTGCCTTTTTTTAAAACAATGATACGTGTCCCCTGGGGCAAGACCCAGTTCCCCAAACACTTTTTATGAAAATAACTTTCATATTAACCCTTAAAATTAGCACTTTTGATTTTTCACGTCCGGGTCCCATAGACTTTAACGGTGTTCGCGTATTCGAACAAATTTTTGCCTGTTCGCATGTTCTGCTGCGAACCAAACTCGGCTCACCCTTAATAAGTTCGGCTCACCCTTAATAACAAGCATGCTTTACTGCATATACCCACTGATTTAACTTTTTTTGGTTTAGTGTCACTTTAATTTTTACTGGGTGACCCTACCAGTGATACCTTAGGGTGTCTCCATTCTAGATAATGGAGTAATTGAGTCTTCCTAGGGCGGCTCTATTGTCAATCTGGGGGCAGGGTAGTGTTAGATGCACTGGCAGACATAGACGGAATTGACAAAAAAAAAGCAGAACTCCTGCTAACAATTCAAGCAGTTACTGAAACTTTTTTCCCCTTTGGTATAAATGTTTTACATATATGATTAAAAGCTGACTGTTGTTAGCACTCCTGTTAGTGTAAATGATTTGCCTTAACCCTCTAACTGGCACTTTTGGTGGACAACTTGGTCTGTGAAAAAACTTGCTTGATCAACAGGGTTTGAAAATAAAGGACAAAAAGGCTAAGACCCCTTTCACACTGGGGCATTTTTCAGGCGCATTAGCATTAAAAAGCGAATTTTAGCGGCGCTATTTGGCCGCTAGCGGGGCGGTTTTAACGCGCTTCCCCATTGCAATGGACAGGAGCGGTGAAGATACTGCTTGCAGGAGCTTTTTTAACGTCTTGGGGCTCTCACACTGGAGACACAGCAGCGGCTGTTTCAGGGCGCTTTTCAGGCACTATTTTTAGCTCTGTAGCACCTGCAAAGTGCCCCAGTGTGAAAGGGGCCTAAGAGCCCTTTCACACTACCAGCACCTGAAAAACGCTGGTAAAGCGCTGCTTAAACTAGCGGCGCTTTAACAGCGTTTTTCGAGCGCTAACGGGGTGCTTTTAGTAAAGGATTAACAGTGCGCTTTGCAGGTGCTTTCACACTGGAGCCGTGCACTGACAGGGCATCACAAAAAATCCTGCCTGCAGCTTCTTTGGAGCGGTGAAGGAGCGGTGAATTCACCGCTCCTCCATCGCTGCTCCCCATTGAAATCAATGGGGCAGCGCTGCGATATCGCCGGCAAAATGCTGCTCCAGCGGCGTTTTGCGGGCAGATTTAACCCCTTTTCAGCCTCTAGCGGGGGGATAGAACCGCACCGCTAAAACAATGGTAAAACGCCCCCCGTAGCTTGGTGTGAAAGCCGTCTCAGTGTGAAAGTACTCAGGGATTGCAGATGAGGCTTCTTTCAGGTGCTTTACGTGTGCTTTTTTTTACGCTAAAGCGCCTGAAAAACGCCCCAGCGTGAAAGAGGTCTCAGTGTGAAAGCACTCAGCTTTCGCATTGGGATTGCAGATGGGGCTTCTTTCAGGCGCTTTACAGGCGCTTTTTTTAACGCTAAAGCGCCTGAAAATCGCCCCAGTGTGAAAGGGGTTTTAAAAAAAAAATAATAATTAAAACAGCCACCACATTGAAGAATTGGTCAGCTGTAATATAATAAATGTTGGTTTTTGGGTTTAATACCACTTTAACAATGAATTTATTCGTTTTAGATTGACCTATAAATGCACATTCAGGGCTCATGCTACAAACACAATTTTATGGACCAAAATTTCAGAGAAAAGAAGTAAAAGTCTGTAACTGTACATGGAAAATCAGAAAGCTGGAAACTATGCATATAAATGGAGCCAGGTATTTAAAGAGTTAGAGCCGTAATTTTGAGCATAAAGTTACATTTAAGAGCAGGAAATGTCAAATAGTTTTTAAATCAGTGTATTTTCTGCATTGCTCGTATTCATATATAGTACACAAAACCTGCAAAAAGGCTATAAAAGCAATTATTAAGCAAGCATCTTAGTAAGCTTGTGAACTGTTTTTTTTACTGGACTGTTACTGCCACATCATGTTGTACAACACGAGACTATTCCACCTTTTTCTGGAGTTTTGAGCCAAGTTCCAGCTTGTCAGTATCTGTAAAATGTGATTATGGGTCCGTCTGGCTCCCCTGGCTTAGAGACAGACAACCATAGAAGAGTCAGCCAGATTACACAAGCGCCACCTAACTGCCACATTAGGTACTGCCACCAAAATATTAATGTAAAACTAATTTTTTTCTAAGCAGAATATGACATATAGAACATAGAAAGACATTTGGACATGTGACAAGTCACTAATTAGACAAAGTAATATATTTCAATCTTCAGATTAATGTTACAATCTAATATGCACAGTGTATGTAAACCTTTATAATGAAATACCATAAATGCATTTTTCTGCCCATAGTAATTATTATAACTGTACCTTTCTGTAAACCTGATAATTAGCATCCAATACCTGATGATACTGTCAGTCTGCTTTCCTACCTTGGAAGTAGATTTGTGCTGGCTTGGTCATTTTGCACCCCTCAGCTTTCTGATGGAAGCCACACACTGGGGTTGACTAAGAGCCCGTTCACACTACCGCAACTTGGGGGGCGACATTTCAGACCGCAAGTCGCCCCAAGTCGCTTGACATCAGAAATTACATGCAAGTGAATGAGAGCCGTCTTAATGAACGCTACTGAAGTCGCTCCGACTTCAGAAAAGGTTTGTGCTGGTTCACACAGGGGCGACACGACTTCCAGCGCGACTTTTGGAGGCAACTTGGACACGACTTGAGGAGCTACTTCAACACGACTTGGGGCAACTTACAACACGACTTTAAGTCGCCCCAGGCAAGGCGACTTTGGCCGTGGGCAATCAGAGAATAATCAGCTCTGGAGGGAGAACTCCACGCCAAATTTTAAATAAAAAAAACCGGCATGGGTTCCCCCTCCAGGAGCATACCAGGCCCTTAGGTCTGGTATGGATTTTAAGGGCAACCCCCTACGCCGAAAAAAACGGCGTGGGGGTCCCCCCAAAATCCATACCAGACCCTTATCCAAGCACGCAGCCTGGCCGGTCAGGAAAGGGGGTGGGGGTGCCCCCCTCCTGAACCATACCAGGCCGCATGCCCTCAACATGGGGGGTGGGTGCTTTGGGGAAGGGGGGGCGCCCCACCCCAAAGCACCTTGTCCCAATGTTGATGAGGACAAGGGCCTCTTCCCGACAATCGGAATCTTGGAGCCCCCTTTAGTAAGGGGGCCCCCAGATTCCGGCCCCCCACCCTATGTGAATGAGTATGGGGTACGATGTACCCCTACCCATTCACCTAAGGTGTAAAAGTGTAAATAAAAAAAACACACATTTTTTTAAATATTTTATTGCACTGCTCCGGGGATCTTCTTCCGTCTTGGGGGGGGTCTTCTCGCCGGACTCCTCCGCTCTCTTCTGCTCTTTTACCTAGCTCTTTCACGAGCGGAGGAGCCTGGCTTTCTTCTTCGTCGTCGTCGCCGCCATCGTCTGGGGGTCTCGTTCCGCCTTCGGGGGTCTTCGTGGGTCTTCCGGGGTCTCTTCTGTTCTTGCCGCTGTCGCCGCCTTTTGCGCCGCCATCTTCTTCTTCCTCCTCTTCTTCATCCGATGTTGACTCGTCGCTGTCTCTGGCCGGAATGGCAGAGACGCGCTGTGTTGTGACTTATATAGGGACAAGGAGGCGGGGTCACATGCTCATGTCACATGGTGACTCCACCCCCCCTATGATGCCACAGTCCTGGTGGATGCTGGGACTGTGACATCATATGGGGGGCGGGGTCACCATGAGGGTATTTAGCAGTTTATTTTTACTAACATAACTGCATTTCCATGTCCTGTGTACTGTGGGAGATCATATATAGTGAATGCAGGGTCCTGGGTTTAGTAACACTTTAACTTTAATTTACATTGAGTACTGAGATGCTACATATGTAGTGTACAGCAATGCGTCACTCCTTTTTTTTTCTTGTTTGTTTGCCTGTTTAAAGGTGCACGCTGTAAAAAACAGGTAATAGTTACTGGTCGAATCACTGAATTTCATTCTGTTGCAGAGCTACCATGGCTGAGCAATCTACAGTATCAGATATATTTATGGGTATGTTGAATGCCTGATTCCCCTGTTGCACACTGTGGTTCAATCCATTGCCCTGTGCACCACTACTTTGTCTAGTGTCAAGCTAGGGGACAGGGGATAGAACAACAGCACTCAGAGGGGAAACAAGCATCCATGCTCAGGTTTCAATATTTTGAGTTGCTGACCTGGAACAAGCATGCAGATCAGAAAGGCAGTCAGAACTTCTTATTTGCTCACTAGTGGTCTACTAAAGTGTACATTGGGACAGCTGAAAGCCATAACGAGCCTAAAACCATACACCTTACAACATAATTGTATGAATTCCTTTAGATCTAACAGTAATACAAAATCCTGCCTGATTTGATATTTAGGTAGGTCATTGTCCTAAATGGACTTTTGGGTTTGGGTCAGCTTTATTAGCAGATCTTTGTATGTGCAGCAAATGTGAGTGCGGAGAATAATTTATATACAGCAAAAGTAACTGATATGTGGATTTTCTTTTACATAATGGGAATACTAGGTGTACAGCAATCAATGACAAATGTGACTTGATCCAATGAAGCCATTGGGGTGGGATTGTGCTTTATGGCAACTTTAATTACCCAGAGGGACATTCAGGGGAAAGCAGAACAATTGTTCACCATTAAATAAACATATTCCTAATGGATAACAAAGTCTTAATAAACCTTCCAGGTTGTTTGCATGCTGACAACTGTCATATGTGCTTATTGCAGTTTCTGTGTTTAGTGTGTAGTGGACTACCATGCTCAGATGCAGTTGCAGGATCCTTTAACTCCCTTTTCCACAATCCCCATGGGTTCCTACAAGCCCCTGAACTCCTGACCAAGCCTAGGGAAGATACATTTATCTGCTTCCTTCATGTAGAAATTTAGAGAAACCACCCCCAATGAGGCAGAGCTGGCTGGTCATTATTCTTCTGCCACATGTACGGTCTTCCACCATTAGACCCAGCATGCAGGCAGCCAGACTGTAGTCCTGTACAATGTAGCTGCCATGGAATACACAGCCACTGCATAGAGCACTGTGCCAATTACTATCAGAATACTGAACTGAATACTGAACTTCTAGTAGGGTAGCCCTGCATCTCCAGCCACCCACCTGTGGTACCAGCCCTGGGACTCCTCCAGCTACTTGCCTGTGGTGCAATCCCTTACATACCCTCAGCTGTTCAATTGTGTACTCAGTCCTAAACTGTGAAAGAGACAGGGGCTAAGTGAAATTAGCTGGTTATGTACTGTACTGTTTGCTGAAGTACTCATTCTCTAGTATCTGTGGCTACAGAGCCTTGTAGAGATTGTGCTGTGCTGCCACCCCGTGCCCTAGTCTCAGAGACATTGCTGTTATAAATTCCTGTTTGTACAGCTTCATAATTTGTTTAACATTGTTCTGTATTTTATGTATATATTTTTTACATTTTGACGCTGTTTACATTGTTAACCCTTCTCTACATCTGTTTAGTAAAGTTAAAGCGTAACTCTACTTTTGTTCAGAAAAAAACATTCCCCTCTGGGTGATCTATGTACATTACAAGTGTAGCGCCGGTACTCCTGACGAGTACGCGCTATGGCTTTAAATTTAGTTTTTGCAGTTACTGGGTCATCAACCTTGGGAACCCCTAGACAAGGACAACGAGTTACAAGCTGGTGGAGGTAATCGGTAAGCACAAAAAATTCAGCCGCTCCTTCGGGGGTCAGTGCTACACAAGGATTATAACAAACTTTGTTGCAGATTCCTACCTTTTTACTCAAGATGGCCACAACCAGAAATGTTATGGGGGATGTTTTTCAAAGTGATTTCTCAGCAAAACAAAGCATGAAAACATGGATGGATGGGTAAGTTTGCTTTGAATATTAAAAATGAATTCAATTGGATGGTTTGTGGTGCTCAGATGCAGTGTAGTTCCGCTTTAAAAAACAGTGAAACTAAAGCAGGAGGTTAAAGAGTGATCATCCCGACTAGCGGAAGTCTGTGTACTCTGTGTACTATGAAAATGGCTCACCAAAATTACTCTTGTCAGTAAACATTAACCAGTTTTGCCTAAATTCCTCTATAAAATACTCACCTGTACACTTCTCAAGAAAGCAGGTAAAAGCAGGAGACATTTCATGGTGTGAAGAAATAAAAAGTCCTAATAGATATGTTGGAGATATTCATTAGATGTAAACGTAGATTTTTAGAAAAGAGGAATTATTTGGAAAAGTTATGTACTATATTTGTTAAGATAAACAGAGTTACACTTCACATCCTTTAGTGTCATCCTCGGATGTATAGGAGGTGACTGAAAAATTTGGTACAGTAGAGAATTAAGGCCACAAATGCATAAAAGGTGTGTGCAAAAAAGGGGAAGACTAACTGCAATTCCTATGTACTTGTTTGCTGTAATGCTGGGAGTCAGTTCCCAACAGTCACGTCCTAGCAACAAGACAAGGATGTAGAGATTGCTAACAGGGAGTTGTTCCTACAGGCTTTTGGAGAGTGTGTGCGGAGGGGTTGGGGGTTGGGGAGAGGGAGAAGAAAAGGGTCTACAGGTATGACAATTAAATGAATAATGCTCCAGACATCATGCCCCGGACATCATGCCCCAGACGATGTCATCCTGTGGCGAAACGTGTAGGGTCAAGTGACGTGCTGACCTCATTGCATACCTTGGTTCCCGGAAGTGCGGGTTGCTTTCTTTACGCCAACCGGCGAGACTGTTTTAGCATTTTATTTCTACATTGATGGAAGTGTGATTCTACATTTTTAATAATTATCATTACGTTTTTACACTATGTGGAGCATCTTCTATTTTTGGGTATGATACCATTAAGAGTGTGATTGGATGACTTTTACCTTGGCCCAAGGTGACCCCACAGGAACATCTTTAAGAGGCCCTGGCTGGGTATTTAGCCAAAAGCGCTTTCAACCTTTCTTGATTGAAGGTGCATTCTAGCCAGTAAGCAGACAATTTTACCATTCAAAGGTGGCGGTGTCTTCTGCGAACTTTGCACATGGTGATGGATGGTGACTTCATGTATTTCAACAAGAGTCACATATGAAGAGGACTTTACTTCTAATAAGTAACTCTTGCAGCATCCCTTTGGATTCTATACTTGGACTCATTTGTAGCACGTTATATAATTTTCACTATGTTTTTGCACTAATAATTGCTACGTGTCAGCACAACTCTTTTTGTATACGACTATGTTTGACTGTGCCTATATCACACAGTAGAGTTGCAGCTTGTATAACTACTGTTTTTGTTTCACTCAGTTTTGTATTTTTGTTTTTTTATTTCAAGATTCATAAGCGCAGTTTCTAAGCGGAATTAAATAAATAAACATTTTACAAAGCTACAGTTTTAATACCTACTGGCGCTCCTTGACTACATAGTCTATTTTCTGTAAAAGGTGGACTTATGCTGCGTACACGCAACCGTTTTTTCCGTCAGAATAAACTCTGATGGTACAACAACTTCATCCACCCCGGAGGACCTGCGGAATATCTTACCTTACCCCGCAGGCACGATATCGGCGGATTGGCAGCGGCACGAGTCCGGTATCAGCCTAACAGCAGGCCCCACACACGAGGCGTCCGACGCCATCTTGCGGCCTACAGTCCTGACGATCCTGACGGCCATCTACTGCTCTCATCCCGGTCTCACCACACCACTATACCTCAGCCAGCCATCCACTGCAGCACCGGAGGACATCTGTGGAGGACACCAGCAACCGGAACCCACCACCAGCACCCAGGCGCCACCTCTCAGGCCTGCAGGCCCAGGCCCCACTACCTCCAAGGACGCTGTGAGTACAGGCCACCGGCCCTCGGACGCAATTCCGAACCCCCCCGGGAAGCATCAGCCCCAGAGCTGGCCAGCAGTCCCCCACTCTGTCATCTAGCGGGGGGAGTCACAAGGCAGTGAGGCGCACCACTCGGCGCACTGCAAAACTAATAGAGCCCCCGGCTCCGGCCTATCTTCCGGCGGCCATCTTGCTACACCCAGCGCTCTCTTCACCAGCTATCTGGTTCTGTACAGAACTAATCTGAGCCTGATATCTCCAGCTAGCTCCTCCAGCTCTAAGCCTTCAGTCCCCACTCATTGTTTGCCATTTTTTTGCAGTACCCCTGCCATTGTGTCGGCTGAGATAAGAGGAGCTAATGATACCCACACTTTCACTATCCACAGCATGCATGCACCGCATGGCTTAATAATGATAGGGTGAGGGGGTGCATGTGCGGCATGGGACGGAGCGGTAGCATCTAAAAAGAGCTCCTGCACACACAGAGCTTTCAGCCACTCTCCCGGGGCTATCAACCATTAAACACGGCACTAAATATAAGCACCCCCGCCAGCAACTCCTGTGCATGCCTAATCAGCAAAAGAAGCGCTGTGGGAGCCAACAGAAATCCCGATCCCAGTATACCCTGAGGTCAAAGACACCAAGTAGCATGTCAAAAAATAACGCAGGCAACGGGCCCTCTTCCTCTGCCTCCTCCTCTCCTGTTACAGCCCAACAGCAGCAGATTCCATCCACCCCGCAGAACTGTGACTACATCCCATTATCAAAAGCAGACCTAGATGTCAGTCTAGAAGCTTTATATACCAAGCTGCACACCAAATTTCAGGTTGAAATTCAAAAATCCACAAACACACTGTCCCAGGAGATAGCAGCAATAGGGACACGCACAGACCTACTGGAAAATAAACATGATGAGCTTGCAATTGCTTTTAACGATCTCTCAAGAGATCATGAGTCATTATCTTCTGCTTTTACACAATTGCAAGCGCACGTGGAAGATTTAGACAATAGAAACAGGAGGAACAATCTTAGAATAAGAGGTGCCCCTGAATCGATCACGGATTTGATCGCCTACTCCACCAAACTATTTCAATCCCTGCTCCCAGACCAAGATCCTCTCTCATTCAAATGTGATCGTATACACCGAGCTTTGAGGGCTAAACCCCCACCAGACAAACCTCCTAGAGACATCGTATTGTGTATGAAAGATTTTCTGATCAAAGAGGAAATAATGCGAGCTGCACGAGGCGTCAGAAACATCACATTAGAAGGAATCCAACTGCAAATCTTTCCGGATATCTCCCAGGCTACACTGGACAGACGAAGAAATATGAAGGAGATCACAACAGTTCTTTCTAATGCAAGGATCCGTTACAGATGGGGATTCCCCTTTAAATTGATAATCCCCCATAATGGCTCCACATACATTGCTACCTCCATCCCAGAAGGTCGAGACATTCTAATTAAACTGGGACTACTAGACCCCAATAATGCCCCTCGCACCCCAAATACACCACGTCCTGCTCCTATCTGGAACACACCTGCCTCTAGAAGAGATGGTCAAAGAGCAAGACACGAAATTGCTCATTGGAACTGAAAAGACAACTAGTCCGGATGAAAAGCGGACCAGACAATCTACCATCTTCCCCTTCCAATCTCTGTGATTGAGTGGAGAGGAAAAGAGAAAATGTAGACATTTCCCCTCTTTTTTTTTCTTTGTTTTTTTTTTTTTTTTTTTTTTTTTTTTTTTTTGTTTTTTTTTTTTCTTTTTTTTTTTTACTTTATACACTGCTGGAAGCTCTCACAATCCTAAACAAACCAACACTGCCATCTTGTGTCTTTCATCGGTACTACATTCCATTTGTTTACTATACAGGCTCAGGTACTTTTAGCATGTCTTACAGTACTTACACCTTCTCTCTAATGCCACACAAAGCTATGGGGATCATTTTTTCTTTAATTTTCCTTTATCCCCCCTTTTTTTTATATATTTTTTTGTATTTATTTATTTATCTTTATTTTTTTTACTTCCTGTTTTCTTTTTATTTAATTTTATTTTATTTTTTTCTTTTATTTATTTTTATTTATGTATTTACGTATGTTTTTAATAATTTTTTTTATTTTATTATTTGGATTATTCAGATAGCATCACTATCAAATAATTCACATCAAGTTACCCCCCGGGTTACTAAACTATACATCCCAGCGGAATATTCCAAAAACTCTTGACAATGACAATGTCCCCCTCCCTTGACGATATTTACAGCACTTCATAGATGGTAGATCATTTTTCTCCTAGTAGTCTAATCTCTGTTTAACTGTTTTTTCCTTCATATATGGATATTTTACTCAATTTGTGGCTACCCACCGTTCCACAGAAATTTACACATTTATTGCGCAGACCTACAAGGTAAACCATTCAGCACTGCTGCCCCCCCCCCCCCTGTGCCGCCATGACCTTCTCCCACTCAGATACTATGCTTCCTCATTTCAGGGGGATTTCCCACATCCCACTGAATTGTGAATTCATCTTTTTCCTTACTAGCCTTTTTTGGCTATTTATTGTTAAACACAATAAACTAGATGATAAAGCATTAAAACTGAGTTTTAGACCGGCCGGTCTAATTAAAGTTCACTGTCGGTTGGGAAACTTTTTTTTTCCCATCCCCAAATTTCCAAACCTTTTTCTATATTACAATGTTATATCAATCCAAAGTTTTCATGATTTCTTTTCAATTGTTACAAACACACACAAATATGGTACAATTCTCTTACTATATCTTGAACCGCATATGTTTATAAAAATGTTATGTTTTACTATATCCTTGCACACCTGCCTATCCTCATATATTCATAGAACATCAGTATATGGGCCTCACTTCCCCCATTTATGGCCATCACTTCCTGTTGTCACACAGATATTTAATATGACACCATGACAATCACCGTAGTTTCACACAATGTCCAAGGATTCAACTCCCCAAACAAAAGGAAAAAAGCCTTTATACATTATAAAAAACTAAATGCAAAAGTAATAATGTTGCAAGAAACTCATTTCATTAAAGATGGTCACCCCACTTTTTTCCACAAAGCTTTCAATCAATCATATTACACTACTACCTCCTCTAAGACCAAAGGAGTTGCAGTCTTTTTCCATCAAACTTTTCCTATAGAAGTTCAGCAGGTTTGTAAAGACCCTGACAGCAGGTACATTATAATTAAGGGCACCCTTTCTGGTAGAGACATTACAATTGCCAATGTTTACGCACCAAATGAGACACAATCCACCTTCTTTATACAATTTTTTAACAAACTTCAACAATTCCACTCTCCACATATCATTTTAGGAGGGGACTTTAATTCAGTCCTCCAACCCAACTTAGACCGTAGTAAACAAAATCAGAATTCTAAAACTTTCGCTAAAACAACTATTTCACACATAAACGATTTACAACTGATTGACTCCTGGAGAGCACTGAACGTGGGCGCACGGGAATACACATTCTACTCACACCCACACGACTCATATTCACGCATTGATCATATATTCTGCACCCCTATAATCTTAGCAAACTCGCGAGATGCCGCTATACACCCTTGCTCCTGGTCAGACCACCACATAGTCTCCCTTAACACGCAATTTATTGGTCTTAACCCAACTCCATACTCATGGAGAATTAATGAAGCACTCCTAACAAATCCCATTCACCAACAAGAGATAGCATCAGAAATTAAAGAATATTTTTCCCTTAACTCAACCCCTGATATCTCCCCATCCTCGCTATGGCTAGCCCATAAGGCAGTATTAAGAGGCCACCTCATCAAACGTGCAGCACAAAGTAACAAATTAAAATGGGAAAAAATCCATTCCCTTACTAAAGACCTTAATAACCTATATAAAATCCATACGAACACACATGATCCCGCGGTCTTTAAATCAATTTCCCAAAAGCGTACCGAGTTAGACTCATTACTGACATTCAAAGCAGAGAAAGCACTCAGATGGTCAAAAGCAAAATTCTTTTTATCCAGTAATACATACTCCACAATGTTTGCACGAAAGCTTAATCAATCCATAAAACCCACACATGTCTATAAACTTAGGAATGACTCCAATCAATTAGTTACTCACCCCCAAGACATTCTATCTATCTTCAAAAATTTTTATTCAAACCTACTCTCCGCACCTTCCACACCGATCCCGCCCTCAACACTCTCCTGGCTAGATAAAATTCCTTTACCCAAACTAACCCAAACACAACTAGACAAATTAAATGACCCTTGCACAGAAGATGAATTACTCCTAATAATTAAATCTCTTAAGAAAAACTCGCTCCCGGCCCTGATGGTTTCTCCTCCTTTTATTACAAACAATACCACCAACTTTTAATACCAAACCTTGCAAAACTATATAACAGTATTCTAAAAGGAGGCCAATTCCCAGAAGAAATGTTGCTAGCAAATATGTCCCTTATCCCAAAACCAAACAAAGATCACACGTTACCCCAAAATTATAGACCAATTTCAGTAATAAACAATGACCTCAAAATTTTCAGCAGACTCTTAGCTAACAGATTAGCCTCAATAATCCCTTCCCTGATTTCCCCCTACCAATCAGGATTCATACCAGGCAGACAAATCACGGATAATATAAGATTAGTCACCAACATAATTCAAGACGCAAACATTAACTCTAAACCAGTTCTATTATTAAGCTTAGACATCAACAAAGCCTTTGATAGCGTCTCCTGGAACTTCCTAGACACAATACTAAATAAATATGGCTTTAAGGGAGAATTTACACATGCATTTCACGCCCTTT
>CM053029.1:371992005-372056031 GCA_028564925.1 Lithobates sylvaticus
TTCCAGACGAGCTATCCCTTCCCTGCACAACCAAGTGGGGGACAAAATCAGGTGTGCACTGCGCAACGCCATCTGTGGCAAGGTCCACCTAACTACGGATGCGTGGACCAGTAAGCACGGTCAGGGACGTTATATCTCCCTAACAGCACACTGGGTAAATGTAGTGGCGGCTGGGCCTGAGGCGGATAGCACTTTGGCGCATGTCCTTCCACCACCGAGGATTGCAGGGCACTTCAGCTTGCCTCCTGTTGCTAACTCCTCCTACTCCGCCTCCTCATCCTCTACCGCCTCCTCATCCGGTCAGCGTAACACCTTCACCACCAACTTCAGCACAGCCAGGGCTAAACAACAGCAGGCAGTTTTAAAACGTTCCTGTTTGGGGGAAAATCCCCACACCGCGCAGGAGTTGTGGAGGGACATGGAACAACAGACCGATGAGTGGTTGGTGGCAGTGAGCCTCAAGCCCGGCCTGGTGGTGTGCGATAATGGGCGAAATCTCGTAGCAGCTCTGGGCCTTGCCGGTTTGACGCACATCCCTTGCCTGGCGCATGTGCGGAACTTGGTGGTCCAGAGGTTCCTGAAGAATTACCCCGATATGCCAGAGCAGAAAGTGCGGGCCGTCTGTGCGCACTTTCGGCGTTCTCACCCTGCTGCTGCTCGCCTGTCAGCGCTGCAGCGTAACTTCGGCCTTCCCGCTCACCGTCTCATATGTGACGTGCCCACAAGGTGGAACTCCTCCTTGCACATGCTTGCCAGACTGTGCGAGCAGCAGCAGGCGATAGTGGAGTTTCAGCTGCAGCACGCACGCGTGAGTCGCTCTGCGGAACAGCACCACTTCACCGCCAATAACTGGGCCTCCATGCGAGACCTGTGTGCCTTGTTGCGCTGTTTCGAGTACTCCACCAACATGGCCAGTGCCGATGACGCCGTTCTCAGCGTTACTATCCCAGTTCTATGCCTCCTTGAAAAAACTCTTAAGGCGATGATGGAAGAGGATGTGGCACAGGATGAGGAGGAGGAGGAGGAAGAGGGTTCATTTCCAAGGCTTTCAGGGCAGTCATTTACAAGTGGCTACGAGGGTGGGTTCCTGCACCAACAAGCGCCAGGTACACAATTGTCTGGCAGCAAGGGCACAGTTCTGGAGGATGATGAGGTGGAGGATGAGGAGGAGATGGAGGAGGAGGAGGAACCATGTTCACAGCAGGGTGGCACCCAGACCAGCTCATGTCCATCACTGGTGCGTGGCTGGGGGGATACAGAGGACACAGACGATACACCTCCCACAGAGGACAGCTTTTCCTTGCCTCTGGGCAGCCTGGCACACATGAGCGATTACATGCTGCAGTGTCTCTGCAACGACCGCCGAGTTGCCCACAGTTTAACTGGTGCTGATTATTGGGTGGCCATCCTGCTGGATCTCGTTACAAGGACAACGTGCCGTCCTTAATTACCTCACTGGAGCGTGATCGTAAGATGCGCGAGTACAAGCACACGCTGGTAGACACGCTGCTGGTGGCATTCCCACTTGGAAGCGGGGGTACGGTGGAAGCACAAGGCGAAGGCAGAGGAGGAGAAAGAGGTCGCAAACGCAGCTGGGGCACCGCAAGCACCTCGCAAGGCAGGGTTAGCATAGCCGGAATGTGGAAAAGCTTTGTCGGCACGCCACAACAACCAGCACCACCAGCTGAGATGGAACGTCTTAGCAGGAGGCAGCATTTCACCAACATGGTGGAGCAGTATGTGTGCACACGCGTACACGTACTGCATGACGGGTCTGCCCCCTTCAACTTCTGGGTCTCCAAATTGGACACATGGCCTGAGCTTGCCCTTTACGCCTTGGAGGTGCTGGCCTGCCCTGCCACCAGTGTATTATCTGAACGTGTATTTAGCACGGCAGGGGGCGTTATCACAGACAAGCGCAGCCGTCTGTCCAGAGCCAATGTGGACAAGCTCACGTTCATTAAAATGAACCAGGCATGGATCCCACAGGACTTGTCCGTACCTTGTGCAGAATAGACACATATACCGGTGTTCTGACGAAAACTGTCTTGCTATCGGATAGTGTCCGGCCACTTACTGTGCAGGTGCAGTGCTTGCGCAGTACGGAGGACAAGGAGATTCACAAAATCTCCAAAGATGAACGTCGCCTGCGCAGTGAGTGCAGGTTCAAGCCCGACCATCCCAAGTGGACATACGGTAGCACATAGTAACAGGGCCCCTCACGGGCTCGCTTGGCTAGGCTTCAACCTCAGATGATGTGGCTTGAACCTGGAGTCACCGCGCATCGTCTTCGGAGAGTTTTAAAATCCCCTTGTCCTGGACACTATGGGTGGGTGGACACTATGCGACGGGGGACAGAATTCGACACATCATTCACCACTAGCCTTACCCAGCCATTGTTGTATTTTTGAACCAGTGTTGGCTACCTCGTCCTCCTCCACCGCCGCTTCCACCTACACCGCCACATCCACCGCCACCTCAACCTCCTACTCCATTTGAATTTCGTCCTCTTAGGTCAAGATTATAATTTTTTCATTTTTTTTAAATTTCCAAGTATTTTATTTTCCCACTATCTTATCCATTAAATTGAATAATTTTTTCCAGAAAGTGCGTATTCTAGGGTATTCCCACCATATGTGTGGCATCGTGCCGTTGAGTTTCTGAGGTTCTTAATGACTTCCTGTACCTCTTCTGCTGAGATGTTTTTATGTTATTTTAAGTTATTTCCCTATCCACATTTGTTTGCAGATCACTTGCCATGCTCTTAACAACATTTTGTTGCCATTTGCAGCCCTCTAGCCCTTTCCATGACCTTTTTACAGCCATTTTAGTGTTCAAAAGTCTGGGTCCCCATTGACTTCAATGGGGTTCGGAGTTCGGGGTCAAGTTCGGGTCAAGTTCGGTCCCGAACCCAGACTTTTTCAAGTTCGGCCGAACCCGCTGAAACCGAACATCCAGGTGTCCGCTCAACTCTAGTGTCCAAGCTTCGAGGACACTAGCAAAAAACATTCTAGGTGGAGGAGGGGTATACAGAGGCTGGCTTTCAATTTAATCTATTGCCATTTTCTAATTACCATTTAAACCAATAACAATTGCATGTCCTGTAGTAATAACATCTATGGGAATCTTATTTAATATTAACATGAAAAATGAAATGTATGCAAATTTGTTATTAACTGCTAGGCGACCAGCCGCCGTCATTATACTGCGACAGGTTGGCACGGCAAAGCAAATCACCATAGGTGTACTTCAGCCAATTTAAGAGCTATGGGGGGGGGGCGAGCGTGCCCATGGCATGACGCCGCAGCCGACGGCCGCAATGTCCGCCGGTGACCCACGATCGGTCATCAAAGAACAAGAAAGGGGATCTGTCAATGTAAACAGACAGATCCCTGTTCTTAGTAGAGAGAGATCTGCTATTCCTAGTGATCAGGAACAGCGATCTCTCTCTCTACTTCCTGTCAGTCCACTCCCCCACAGTTAAAAACACCTCCCTAGGGAACACTTAACCCCTTGATTGCTCCCAGTGTTAACCCCTTCCCTACCAGTGACATTTATACAGTAATCAGTGGCTATTTTTAGCTCTGATCACTTTATAAATGTCAGTGGTCCCAAAAAAGTGTCAAAAGTTTCTGATCTGTCCACCGCAATGTTGCAGTCCCACTAAAAATTGCTGATCGCCGCCATTACTAGTAAAAAAAAGAATTATAATAAAAATGGCATAAGTATATCCCCTATTTTGTAGACGCTATCAATTTTTGCGCAAAGCAATCAATATACGCTTATTGTGATTTTATTTTTTTACCAAAAATATGTACAAGAATACATATTGACCTAAACTGATGAAGACATTTTTTTTTTTTTGGGGATATTTATTATAGCAAAAAGTAAAAAATATTGTCGTGTTTTTTTGTTTATAGCGCAAAAAATAAAAACTGCAGAGGTGATCAAATAACAGCAAAAGAAAGCTCTATTTCTGGGAAAAGATGGACATCAATTTTGTTAGGGTACAACGTTGCACGACTTTGCGATAGTCAGTTAAAGCGACGCAGTGCCGTATCAGAAAAAATGACCTGGTAGGGAAGTGGGTAAATCCTTCCGGGGCTGAAGTGGTTAAAACATGTTTATCTTTTTTATGTAATTCAAGTAAAAACACTTGGAGAAAATATGCCTTCTGTTAATAGGAGTACATACCTACCTACTGCACACTTGTAAAAATAAATCATTTATATTGTACGTACTAGGAAAAATATTTGGCTAGAATAGCAAAGTTGGAATCCTACACACCTATTGCACATGGCAAAGTAATCATTCTGTTTGATAGTTATTCCAAATGGAGCATTCATACTGAAAACATCTCAGTATTTATGCATGTGAACTTTAACTATGTGATTGCTGAACAGTGAGTAAAATCCTTTTTTTAAAAGTGATACCATCACAGGGAAAGTGAGCGTCTGTGTAAAGCTAATTTCTCAACCACTTTATATTCACCTCTTCAGTGCATCTGTGGGGCTTCCTTCTTCTGTGCACTGCAAACACCAAATGCTTCCAGGTATGTGGGAGCAGGTGACCTCCCATGAATCAGTGTTCAGGCCTAGCGGCTAAACGCTAAGCCCAAGCACTGTCACATGGGAAGGGATAACATCATTGGTCTTGCAACAGCTGTGACCAGGAGCGGTGGAGAGATGAGTATCAACAGACTTGGGGGGCAGAGAGCTCTATTTGTGGGAAAAAAGGACATAAAGGTTTTTTTGGTACAGTGTTGCATGACCACGCAATTTTCAGTTAAAGAGGAAGTAAAGCCTCTTAAAAAAAAAAAAAAGACTCCCTGCAAGGCAAAGGCATAATGAGCTAGTATGCATAGCATACTAGCTCATTATGAAAGACTTACTTGAAAACGAAGCCCCCGAAGCGGTCCTTATCCACGATCTTCTGCGCCGCCATCCAGGGCCGGAGTGACTATCATTCGCTGGAGCGGCGATGACATCACTCCCGCGCATGCGCACGAGATCGGCATATCGCCGTGATCTCGGCATCCTCAGTCCTCATCCTGCGCGCCGCTGTCTGCGGCGCATGCGCCGTAGACAGCGATGCCTTTTAATTTCTAAATATCTCCTAAACCATGTAGGTTTAGGAGATATTTATTGGACCTACAGGTAAGCCTTAATCTAGGCTTACCTGTAGGCCAAAGTCATTTGGAAGGATTTACTTCCACTTTAAAGTAACACAGTGCCGTTTCGCAAAAAATGGCCTGGTCATGAAGGGGGGAAATCTTCCTGAGCGGAAGTGGTTAATTTACAACATTGTGTAAAAAAATAAATATTAATTTTCTTTCCACTTTTTCCAAAAGCTTGTGTCAGAAAAATTACATCTTCAAAAAAAACTCTCCAAAATATGGTCATTTTGTTGGAATTTCCACTGTCTTGGCATTTCAGTCCTCAAAACACATGATAGCTAGTCAGGAAATAATATGCCTAATTTAAGCTCCTTGGAAATTTGAATATGCTCATTGGATTTTGGGCCCCATTATGAAGCTAAGCTGCAAAAAAGACTCACAAATGTGGTATCGCCATATTAAGGAAGAATGTGTTTTGTGGTGTAATTATAAGTATGCCCATGCTGCATGTGAGAAATATCATATTAATTTCCAGCTGTGTGTAAAAAAAAAAATTAATATAATTTTATTTTTTCATTTTCCAAATAAATGTGAACTTCAAAAGACTCAAAACATGCCACTATTTAAATACGTTGGAAGTTCTACTTTGCAAAATGTGTCATGCTGTGGGTAGAGATGGGAAGACCTGTAAAAAAAGAGGAAAAATTGGGAATTTTTTTTTTATTTTTTTCATTTTTTTCCAAAACCGCTTTTTGTTTTCCTGGGACAACAAAGTAAAGTTCTAAATGATTGCAAGTTCTTTCATCTGCAGACATGCAAATCCTGGAATACAGTTCAAGTAACACTACTTCTCAAAGCAGTTCTCAAACAAGAGAAATATGCATTGCTGCCACTGGGGGGGAATGCAGGGGAAAAGCTCTAGTTTAGTTTGCTTGTGAGCTCCATCTTGTACCTCCTACGGTTGGGTGATTGTTGGGATACAGTACATGATTTATTTTTTCTTCTTTTTTGATGAGTTTCTGTCCTCTCCGGCCTTAATTGACAGATAAAAGGATACATTTGTCTGACAAATTAGTTTATCTTATAACCTTTAAATGATTCCTATTAATGTTCTCCACCATCACAGCATAATGTTTCCCTACAGTCGGCTCAGTACATTGGTTTGTCTTTTCCCCCCTCTCAGTAAATGTTAGACCAAGATCTAGAGTTTGGAAACATTTCCACATTGCAATTTCTGCTGAGAGAAAATCTGCAACTTGCGAGATATTGTGAGAAGAAATATTATTTTCCAAATTAAAAAAGGGGGATAATGTGATGCATACTCAGTGATTTTGAAGCAATAATAACTAAATAAGTCTAATAGTAAAGTGCAACATTCAAATAATAACATTAAAATAAATAACTTGCATGAAACTGCAAAAAATCTTCAAATAGTGCAAAATATTGTTCAATCAAGGATAATACTGAGCGGATGGTGACTACACTTGCATGAATTGGATGCTTCGTGTTTACTAACACAAGCACTTTATTTGATGAATTATTTGTTATCCTTGATTTCTTTGCACTCTTTATCACTTTGATGCATTTTTCCCTTTTTGAAGATTTTTTGCAGTTTCATGCAAGTTATTTATTTTGATGTTATTCTTTATGAAGCTTTTCTTATGAAGCTTTTCTTTTGAATATTGCACTTTACTATTATGAAGCTTTTCTTTTGAATATTGCACTTTACTATTATGCCTTGTACACACGGTCGGAATTTCTGATGGGAAAAGTCCGATCGGATTAGGTTGTCGGAAAATCCGATCGTGTGTGGGCTCTAGCAGACTTTTTCCGTCGGAATTTCGGACAGAAAAAATTTGAGAGCAGGACCTAATATTTTCCGACAACAAAATCCGATCTGACTTTTTCCGATCGTGTGTATAGAATTCCGACGCACAAAGTGCCACGCATGCTCAAAATAAATTTGGGGATGCAAGCTATTGGCTACTGGTTTCTTCGTAGTCCCATCGTACGTGTTTTACGTACCGCCCTCTGAACGATCGGATTTTCCGACAACTTTGTGCGACCGTGTGTATGCAAGACAAGTTTCGGCCAAAATGCGTTGGAAAAATCCGACAGATTTTGTGGTCGGAATATCCAACCGTGTGTACAGGGCATTAGACTTATTTAGTTATTATTGCTTCAATACCACTGAGTATGTGCCACATTATCCCCCTTTTTTAATTAATTTAGTGTGAGAACACCTTGTAATGTTGGCAGCTCATTCATCTCCCCTGGTTTTCTTCAGTGGTTTGCGCATTAGTATTCTTATATTAATTTTATTATTTTCCAAATACTACAAGGATGGCAAAACACATTCTGGCATGCCAGAGTGCCTTAAAGACATTAAAAATACTTCATGGAATGAAATGATGAGGACCGTAATCAAAGCGCAAGTAGCTTTTTCTCCAGAGTTCTCATTAAACAAACACTTTCTGGATCATCACAAACTGTTTCTTCACCAGCAGCATCTTTAAGTAAGCAAGTGTTACAAACCACGGCCTCCCAAAAATAGAAAATTGATCACGCTCTTCGTAGAGCAATATATGCTTCTGGAACTGTATTGTCAATAATTGAAAATGCATATTGGCAGCAAGCATTTATATTACTATGAAGGAAAGAGGGGAGGTTACATGTTCTCATGTATAAGTGATGTTATGTTCTTAACATATACAGTCCTTGTTATTCCATTTGTAATAAAAAATAACAATTTAACACAGAAGCTTTACTTACTGGATAAGCTGCACTTTTATTTCAAGCAAAATACTTAAGCCCCATACACACGCGCGGATTATCCGAGGACCAGGTCCGTCGGATCCTGTCCGTCATACTTTGTCTGATGTTGGTGTTGCATACACACGATCGGACAAAGTTGTCGGAAAATCCGATCATTCTGAACGTGGTGACGTTTGTTGCCTACGACGGGACTACGTAGAGGCTAGTAGCCAATAGCTTTGGTCTTGTAATGTGATCTGAGCATGCGTAGCACTTTGTCCGTCGGACAACGCTACACACGATCGGATTTGGTGTGATCGGACCTTGTTGTCAAAAAATCTATCCAGCAGGAGATAGGACTTTGTCCGTCGGACAATCCGACGTACACTGTCCGATGGTGCATACACACGGTCGGATTTTTCTACAACATTGTCCGATCGGACAGAATCCATGCGAAAATCCTACCGTGTGTATGGGGCTTTACACTGTATTTCACAGTGTAACAAAATTACGTGCAAATTTGTAAAACTACTCCACACTGAATTTTTTTTTCCTGGAAGAAAACAGGGAAAATAAATTTTCTTTTCACATGGCTTTAATATGTCTGGACATTTAACATCTCTAATTGTGGGTGTATCTTCTGTTCTGGCACTTCAGGACCTTAATAAGTTTGATAGGTGGTCAGGAAATCAGATGCAGATCAGGAGTGGCAGAAGGGTGTTTGGGTTTTAATTGTAAGTATGCTCATGCAGTTTGTGAGAAAGAACTGAAAAATAACAACTTTATGAAATAAAATGAAATTGTATTTACTTTTTTCATTTGCATAAAAATTGTGACAAAAAAAATACAACTTCATGCCTCCTACTAAATACATTGGGATGTCTAATTTCCAATAATGGGTTATTTTGGGTGTGTTTTTACTGTCCTGGCATTTTAGGGTCCCAAGAAATTAGCTAGGCAGTCAGTACATCAGCGTTGATAGATTTCAAATATACTGTATGTAGCGCTACCCCGCAAGAGCTTCTGGTAGTGTAGGGTCCTATGCTCTTTCCCTTCTGCACACCAGTGCTGCTACCAAATAGACCCTTGGAGCTGATTAGCTCTTGGTTATAGCTTCTGCCAATTAAGCTGAGGCCCTTTACGTTGGAATGCAAAACAGGGTGACCTTGCTTTAAGATATGGAGTCAATGGAGAAGGTAACTTTAAGATGGGAGATCAATGGGGAAGTTCTATGAAGAAGGGTTGAACTTAGTCAGTAGAAATTACCCTTTAAGTTGGCTAAGCAGAGGTACGTGTGTATACGTGTGTATACGTGTGTATACCATAGTTTGTAGACTCTATAACTCTCACACAGACTAAATAATATTACCTATTTTTTCTACCAAAGAAATGTAGCAGATCACATTGGCCTAAATTTATTACATATTTTATAACAGAAAAACTGTTTTTTTTTTTAAGCTTTTCTGTCTTTTTTTCCTTTATATAGGAAAAAAAAAACAGTGTTGAATAAATACCACCAAAATAAAGCTCTATCTGTCTCAAAACAATCAATGATATACAAATTAATTTGTAAGTAAGTAATTGTCATTTAAAGTATGACAGTGCTCAAAACTGAAAAATGGCTTGGACAGCCGGAACTAGATCACATTTAAAAGCTGTAGCTAGCCCTTGCTGAGTGAAGATGAAGGGCTTTCCTGGAATGTGACTCCCGGGCACTGGGCTCTGAAATGTGGTGCTTTCCAAAACTCTGTGTACTATTTTAGCATACAGAAGGCTGCCCAGCGTCCAGAAGAGGATGGAAGTCCACCTCTGTCCAGACAAGCTTTTGCATGTCTTTGCCATGCTGGCATTACTGTTTTAATTATAAAGTGGGACACTGATGTGAGAGGACTGAAGAATCTAGTGTTAACTGGGGGGGGGGGAGCTCTGAGCACACTGATGTGAGGGGTCCAATGATAGTGATGTGTGGGGGCTCTGAGAACACTGATGTGAGAGGGGCTCTGAGGACTCTGGTATGGTGTGCCCTGAGGACTCTGATATGAGGGGACAGTGAGGACACTGCTATAAGGGGGCTCTGAGGACCCCGATGTGAGGGGACCCTGAGGACACTCATGTAAGGGGGCTCTGATGACCCTGATGTAAAAGGATATCTGAAGACCCTGATGTGAGGGGCCTCTGAGGATGGAGGACTTTGATGTAGACTTTGACTTTGACAAAAGAGGGTACTCTGATGAGAAGGAGATTACTAATGTGAAGGGGGCCCCTGATGTGAAAGTTTGCTAACTTATGAAAGCTGCAAGGACAGGGGAGAGTGATGCTGTGACATTCACATCAATGCATTGCAAAGGTAAATGGCTGCAGACTGGCAAGCAGTGAGGAAGTGGATTAGACTGCACTCATAGTGCCCTAGTGAATCAACCACTCTCCTCTCTGTCACTGATATATTGTTAATGAGAAAATTAACAAGTTTTACTTCAACATTTGATTTGATTTTATGGCAAGGTTTATCAAGAATATGAGCGTCACATTTTTGGATATGGGTGCAACTTCTGCATTAGCCATATGTGATTTTTGATAGATACACCCCTAATTTTGAGCCAAATAATATTGTGTTGATTTCAACAGTAGGTTGTTTTTACCTCTTCCTAACAGAAGCCTGTAACCCCCACCTCTCTACATAATACTTTTTTACTATGCAAGATGAAGAAACCTTTAAAAGTGGCAAAGTAGAGGAAAATCTAAGCGTTACGTTATATAACACCATAATGTTTTGTTAAAGGAATAAATAAAAAAAATAAATGGAACCTTAAATGACTAACTCTTCCAGCACTCTTTCCTGTTTTTCTCTTTTGTAGAACCACAGTTTTCTTGTATATTTGAATTACTCATATCTTTTCACTGACATTATGTTGACCAATGCATGAAGTATTTAATAGTTTAATTTAGCTAACCTAAAAGGATTAAGATTCGGGACAATATGAAACAATTTTCTTATATAGCCAGCCCAGGCTAAGATTTGAGAAGTTGAATAAACTTAAAAATTAGCATTTTAGTTAATGTGGCAACAGATCATCGTTTATATATATATATATATATATATATATTTTTCCTATATTTATTTTTTATTGAATAAACATAGTTATAGTTATATATATAGTTATAACATATAATAGTTAGGGATAATGTAATCTTTAGTGACCCAGACGACTCAGAATCGAATGCCTCTGCAAACGTACGCTGCATGGCCTCCCTGATTCTGCAAAACCTGCGAAAGGACCCTAGGATTTGTGGTATCAAGGCGAGGGATCATTACTGGCTGGCAACCCTTCTTGATCCACGTTACAAGGGTAAAGTTGCAGAACTCATCCTGCCTTCGCAGAGGGAGCAGAGGATAAAACATCTTCAGGAGGCCTTGAAGAAAGGTTTGTGTAACGCATTTCCAGACCCTGGGAGGTTACCATTTCCTGGTGCTGGACAACGTGTTGCTGAGGCTTCATTCAGTCAGAAGAAGAGCGGTGGAGAAGGTGGCCGGCTGACCGATGCTTTGAAACAGTTTTTCAGTCCTCGGCGCCAAGGTCTGATTGGTTCAAGCAACCATCGCCAGCATCTGCATTATATGGTGCAGGAATATCTAGGGGCAAGAGCAGACTTGGAGACCTTTCCAACAGAGCATCCACTGTATTACTGGGTCTTGAGGATGGACCACTGGCCAGAACTTGCTCAATATGCAAACGAGCTACTGGTCTGTCCTGCATCCAGCGTGCTTTATGATCGCACATTCAGTGCTGCTGGAGGGTTTGTAACAGATCAAAGAGTGTGCCTGTCCACAGACTACGTTGATAGGCTCACATTTATAAAAATGAATCAGTCCTGGATCAGCAGCTATCAAGCACCTGATGCTGATGTAGCTGCCTATGCTACCTATCCTATTCCTCCTCAATCTTGACAATGCTAGCTCCCAACAATATTTTTGGTTTATGGCACCACCACCACCACCCAAGGTCCAATTTTTCTGCCCCTGTTTAAAAGGGGCATGTAATTACGATTTTCAATATAATATTTCACAGAAGGGCTCGTTCCTACGCCCATCAAGAGTAACTGTGAAGGTTTACAGTGTTGTGGCACCACCACCCCCAAGGCCCAATTTTTCTGACCCTGTTTAACAGGGGCATGTAATTACAATTTTTTAAATAATAGTTAAGCAGGGCCCATTCCTGCACCCAACAAATGTATCTGTAAGGGCTTACAGTGTTCTGGCACCACTAAAACCAAAACTAAGGCCCATTTTTTCTGCTCCTGTTTAACAGCGGCATGTAATTACAATTTTTGATATAATATTTCACAGCAGGGCCTATTCCTGTGCTCAACAAGAGTAACTTTGAGGGCTTACAGTGTTGTGGCACCACCAAAACCAAAGGCTCAATTTTTCTGCCCCTGTTTAACAGGGGCATGTGATTACAATTTTAGAAATAATAGTTAAGCAGGGCCCGTTCCTGCGCCCAACAAGAGTAACTGAGGGGTTACAGTTTTCTGGTGCCACCAAAACCAAAGGCCCAATTGTTCTGTCCCTGTTTAACAGGGGCATGTAATTACAATTTTTGATATAATATTTAACAGCAGGGCCCATTCCTGGGCCCAACAAGTGTAACTGTGAAGGGTTACAGTGTTGTGGCACCACCACCACCACCCAAGGCCCAATTTTTCTGACCCTGTTTAACAGGGGCATGTAATTACAATTTTTTAAATAATAGTTAAGCAGGGCCATTCCTGCACCCAACAAATGTATCTGTAAGGGCTTACAGTGTTCTGGCACCACTAAAACCAAAACTAAGGCCCATTTTTTCTGCTCCTGTTTAACAGCGGCATGTAATTACAATTTTTGATATAATATTTCACAGCAGGGCCTATTCCTGTGCTCAACAAGAGTAACTTTGAGGGCTTACAGTGTTGTGGCACCACCAAACCCAAAGGCTCAATTTTTCTGCCCCTGTTTAACAGGGGCATGTGATTACAATTTTAGAAATAATAGTTAAGCAGGGCCCGTTCCTGCGCCCAACAAGAGTAACTGAGGGGTTACAGTTTTCTGGTGCCACCAAAACCAAAAGCCAAATTGTTCTGTCCCTGTTTAACAGGGGCATGTAATTACAATTTTTGATATAATATTTAACAGCAGGGCCCATTCCTGGGCCCAACAAGTGTAACTGTGAAGGGTTACAGTGTTCTGGGGCCCCCAAAACCAAAGGCCCAATTTTCTGCAGAGTATATAGTGCAGTCCGTATAGTATATATACTGCTGTTCAGAGTATATAGTGCCTGGGGGCCTGAGGGAACTCCACATCATTTTTTTTTTATTTTGGTATGGGGCTCCCCTTAATATCCATACCAGACCTGAAGGGCCTGGTATGGATTGTGGGGGGGGGGACATCCACGCCATTTTTTTTTCAATTATTTTTATCTATATTGCCGGGATCTGACAATACATTACAGCCGCGAGCAGTTTTAAATAAATTTTTTTCCTTTAGAAATGTAATTATTGTTATAAACATTGGAAAGATGCGCTACTTTACAGGAAGACTAAGGAGACCCCCCAGGCACGCTAGTTAGTGGAATATTTCATTTTTATTGTTTCACTTTAAGCATCATTAAAATCACTGCTCCTGAAGCTTTTAAAATGAGCACTTTTGATTTTTCACGTTTGCGTCCCATAGACTTTAACAGTGTTCGCACAAATTTTTTGCCTGTTCGCATGTTCTGCTGCGAACTGAACCGGGGGGTGTTCGGCTCATCCCTAGTAAACAAGGCAGATCGTCGTTCTGTGACAAGGGAAGGCAGTGATCTTGTGTTTTTGCTAAGCAGAAACACAGATCTCTGCCTTCCCACAATACAAGCAACCCCCAGGAACACATTTAACCCTTTGATTTCCCCTGATGTTAACCCCTTCCCAGCCAGTGTTATTAGTGCAGTGGCAGTGCATTTTTTTAGCGCTGATCATTTTATTACTTTCACTGGTTCCAAAAAAGTGTTAAACGTGTAAGATAGTGTCCGATTTATCTGCTGTAATATCGCAGTCCTGCTATAAGTCGCTGATCCCCGCCATTACTAGTAAAAGATAAGTAAATAAATAAAAAATCCATAAATATACAGTGGTGTGAAAAAGTGTTTGCCCCCTTCCTCATTTCCTGTTCCTTTGCATGTTTGTCACACTTAAGTGTTTCGGAAAATCAAACCAATTTAAACAATAGTCAAGGACAAGTAAACACAAAATGCAATTTGAAATGAAGGTGTTTATTATTAAAGGTGAAAAAAAATCCAAACCATCATGTGAAAAAGTGATTGCCCCCTAAACCTAATAACTGGTGGGCCACCCTTAGCAGCAACAACTGCAACCAAGCGTTTGCGATAACGTGCAATGAGGCTTTTACAGCGTCCTGGAGGAATTTTGGCCCACTCAGCAGAATTGTCCTAATTCAGTTACATTAGAGGGTTTTCGAGCATGAACGGCCTCATACCACAACATCTCAATAGGATTCAGGTCAGGACAGGCTAGGCCACTCCAAAGTCTTCATTTTGTTTTTCTTCAGCCATTCGGTGGTGGACTTGCTGGTGTGTTTAGGATCATTGTCCTGCTGCAGAACCCAAGTTCGTTTCAGAGTACACGAACAGATGGTCGGACATTCTCCTTCAGGATCTCTTGGTAGACAGCAGAATTCATAGTTCCTTTTATCACGGCAAGTCTTCCAGGTCCTGAGCAGCAAAACAGCCCCAGACCATCACACTACCACCACCATATTTTACTGTTATAATGTTCTTTTTCTGAAATGCAGTGTTCCTTCTACGCAGATATACTTGGACACACACCTTCCAAAGAGTTCCACTTTTGTCTCATCTGTCCACAGAATGTTGTCCCAAAAGTCTTGGGGATCATCAAGATGTGTTGTGGAGAAATTGAGACGAGCTTTGATGTTCTTTTTGCTCAGCAGTGGTTTTCTCCTTGGACTCTGCCATGCAGGCCATTTTTGCCAAGTCTTTTCCTGATGGTGGAGGCATGAACGTGACCTTAACTGAGGCAAGTGAGGCCTGCAGTTCCTTGGAAGTTGTTGTGGGGTCTTTTGTGACCTCTTGGATGAGTCGTCGCTGCGCTCTTGGGGTAATTTACTCCTGGGAAGGTTCACCACTGTTCCATGTCTTCGCCATTTGTGGATAATGGCTCTCACTGTGGTTCGCTGGATTCCCAAAGCTTTGGAAATGGCTTTATAACCCTTTCCAGACTATAGATCTCAATTACTTTCTTTCTCAATTGTCCTGAATTTCTTTGGGTCTCGGCATGATGTGTAGCTTTTAAGGATCTTCTGGTGGACCTTACTGTGTCAAGCAGCTCCTAGTGATGCCTTGATTGTGAACAGGTGTGGCATAATCAGGCCTGGGTGTGGCTAGAAAATTGAACTCAGGTGTGGACAACCACAGTTATAGTATGTTTTAACAAGGGGGGCAATCACTTTTTCACACAGGGCCATGATGGTTTGGATTTTTTTTCACCTTTAATAATAAACACCTTTATTTACAAATTGCATTTTGTGTTTACTTGTGTTGTCCTTGACTATTGTTTAATTGGTTTGATGTTCCGAAACACTAAGTGTGACAAACATGCAAAGGAACAGGAAATGAGGAAGGGGGGAAACACTTTTTCACACCACTGTATCCCATCGTTTGTAGACGTTATAATTTTTGCGCAAACCAATCAATATACGCTTATTGGGATTTTTTTTTACCAAATACATGTAGCAGAATACATATTGGCCTAAATTTTTTTTTTTGGATATGTTTTATAGCAGATAGTAAAAAATATACCGGTAGTTTTTTTGTTTAAATTGTCTGTCTTTTTTTGTTTTTAGCAAAAAAATAAAAAACGTCCGAGGTAATCAAATACCACCAAATGAAAGCTCTATTTGCACAACTGTTAGTTAAATTAAAGCGGTGCTGTATAGCAACATATGGCTTGGTAATGCACGGGGGGGTAAACCTTCCAGAGCTGAAGCGGTTAAAGATGCTAGGTTATACAGTTCCAGACCTCCTGACCTACTGTAGGTTTGTTATAGGATACGTAGGCCTATGGTTGCTCTCCTGCTGCTCCAGGTGAGCTCCCAAGACATTTTATAGATACACTTGGGATCAGAGTGTTTAAGGAGCAGCGGGAGAACTTGAATGGTGTAAAAAAAGCTTAGGAAAGTCTACCATTTTTAATAAACTTATTCTGCTCATGTAAGAAATGTTAAAGTGTTTCTGAGCAGAAAGGGACGCTTTTATGTAGCGTAGCAAATAAGGGATGTTAATCTTGTATAAGTTGTGGGGGGTTTTGGGCATGGAAACTCCAAAATACAAAATGATTTCCTTACCAAATAAAGGGATAAGTGTCACTCCAAGGAGGCTTGTGACAATCAATTAGGCAGAGTGCTTTAGATTTGTCAGGGTTGATGTAATAGCCTGAGATTCAACTGAAGGATGTAATAAGGGACAATATGCTAGGCAGGAAAGATCTTGGATGAGAAGCAAGTCTTCTGCGAAAGCAGAGATTTTAACGGTTTTATGGCCTATAGTTATACCCTGAAATGGAGGTTTAGGTTCTAGGAGGCGAAGAAGAGGATACAGTTCGAGGAGAAAGGGGACATCCTTGTCTGGTGCCTCTGGACATTCGTAATATATATATTTTTTTTTTTTGTTTTTTGTTTAATTTGTGGTTGAACTGGATGGACTTGTGTCTTTTTTCAACCTAACTAACTATGTAACTATGTAACTATGTAACTATTAAATATATGTTAAATATGAGAATGTGAATTTAAATTTACATCTTGTTATCCCCCTGAACGGTGAGACTGTGGCTGGGAAAGGGAGGACCAACAGCATGGGCCAGATAGGGTCTTGCACATTACATAGTCCTGACAGTAATAGTATGTGTCTAGAACTTCAAACTTGGAGACTGGCCGACCGACCAAATCAATGTGGCAATAAGCCTTTAGTGTCTAATCAACAGACTTGGAGGCACATTTTTGATCAAGTTGTATTGCTTAAAGTAGAACTATAACCATTTATTTTTTTTTTGGATAGAGTAAGGGAGTATTATAATCTGCTGTTTTTTTGCCATTTGTGTTCCATTGGGGAGATTTACCCTTACTTCATGTCCCATAGCCAAAACAGGAAGTGAGAGGAATTCTCTGCAAACTAAGGCAATCTCTTGGGCTCAACCCAGGTCACCAGAACTAGTGTCCCCGTTGAGAATGTTCTCCTCTAATACTGTTCTAGGGACAATCCAAAATCTAGGATTTTCTTATTTTTTTAATTCCATGAAATAATTAATAAGTTAGGCATATTGAAACAGAATATATGAGCTACATTCCATGAGGTGGGGGCCCTGGGATGGGTAGTAAACAACACTGGAGTGAGCAAGTCAAGGCCTCCTCAGGGGATGAGTACTGGACTCAAAGCCACCAAGTCTATATCCCAAATGGAGCACTGCTGTGAAGTTGTGAATAAACTGCTCTGAAAAAAGTTAAACCAAAGAAAGAAAAACAAAAAAAAAAAAAGAGCTGAATGGTTCCCAGCAAATACTTCAAGGTATGGTACACAATGGGTGGTAGTAAAGCATAGAAAGGATTAAGCCTCTTGCATCAGACTTAGTTAAAGCATGTTCCCCACCCTGGAGATAATGATGTAAAAAGGTATCTTAGTGCACTTCTACTTCGTCACATTACCAAACTAGAAAGTCCTCCACTGTCAGTCCTCTGCAACCGCGGTAAGTGTTGGCAGATTGAAGTTTTATTGATCTCCAACCAAGAGGAGGACTCAGGTGCCCACTTGAAAGAAATAGGATTGCCCACTTGCAGTGATATGCACCCAAGCATTGCATATTTCAGACAGTTATTAGGCAACTGGGAGGAAGGAGACCCGTAGGGGACACCTTTTTGGTGTTTTGGACAATGCTGATGTCCGCTACCACATACTATATATAGACATCCAAGAAAAACCTAACTAAAGAAATCAGAACTTGACAGTACCGCACAAATTATAAAAAAGGTAAATGTTCTTTTTACATATGTTAAAACATTTGAGATATATTGAAATTCTAGAAATACATGTATTGTTCTCATACAGCTTAGTTTGATTTGTATGTCACATAGTTACATAGTTAGTTAGGTTGAAAAAAAGACACAAGTCCATCCAGTTCAACCATAAAAAAAAAAAAAAATAAAATAAAAAATATTGTATAATCCAATATACCCAATTCTATACCCACAGTTGATCCAGAGGAAGGCAAAAAACCCCAGCAGAGCATGCTCCAATTTGCTACAGCAGGGGAAAAAATTCCTTCCTGATCCCCCAAGAGGCAATCGGATTTTCCCTAGATCAACTTTACCTATATATGTTAGTACCCCGTTTTATTATGTACATTTAGGAAAGTATCCAGGCCTTTCTTAAAGCAATCTACTGAGCTAGCCAGAATCACCTCTGGAGGAAGTCTATTCCACATTTTCACAGCTCTTACTGTGGAGAAACCTTTCCGTATTTGGAGATGAAATCTCTTTTCCTCTAGACGTAAAGAGTGCCCCCTTGTCCTCTGTGTTGACCGTAAAGTGAATAACTCAACATTAAGTTCACTATATGGGCCCCTTATATATTTGTACATGTTGATCATATCCCCCCTTATTCTCCTCTTCTCAAGAGTGAATAAATTCAGTTCCTTCCAATCTTTCCTCATAGCTGAGTTCCTCCATGCCTCTTATCAGTTTGGTTGCCCTTCTCTGCACTTTCTCCAGTTCCCCGATATCCTTTTTGTGAACTGGTGCCCAAAACTGAACTGCATATCCCAGATGAGGTCTTACTAATGATTTGAACAGGGGCAAAATGATATCTCTCTCTATGGAGTCCATACCCCTCTTAATGCAAGAAAGGACTTTGCTCGCTTTGGAAACCGCAGCTTGGCATTGCATGCTATTATTGAGCTTATGATCTACCAAAACCCCCAGATCCTTCTCCACTACGGATTCCCCCAGTTGTACTTCCCCTAGTAGGCATGATGCATGCATATTCTTAGCCCCCAAGTGAATAACTTTACATTTATCAACAGTAAACCTCATCTGCCACATGGTCGCCCAATTAGACAGTGCATTGAGGTCGGCTTGTGAATTGGAGACATGCTGTAAGGACGTTAGTCCACTGCATAGCTTGGTGTCATCTGCAAAGACAGAAATTTTACTTTTGATCCCAGACCCAATATCATTAATAAAGATATTAAAAAGTAAGGGTCCCAGCACTGAACCTTGGGGTACACCACTGATAACCTTAGACCATTCAAAGTAAGAATCATTAACCACTACTCTCTGAATTCTGTCATTCTGTCATTCAGACAGTTTTCTATCCATTTACAAACTTATATTTCCAAGCCTGTAGACTTTACCTTACACATGAGCCGTTTGTGGGGAACTGTATCGAACGCTTTTGCAAAATCCAAGTATACCATGTCCAGCGCCACCCCTCTGTCCAAGGTTTTACTTACCTCTTCATAAAAATAAATCAGGTTTGTCTGACAACTTCTGTATTTCATGAATCCATGCTGTCTGTTGCCTCAAAATGTTTTTTTTCCAGCAAGAACTCGTCTATGTGGTCTTTTTTTTAAACGCTCCAGTATTTTTCCAACTATAGAAGTTAAACTAACAGGTCTATAGTTACTTGGTAAAGACTTTGTTCCCTTTTTAAATATAGGCACCATGTTCGCCCTGCGCCAATCCAGTGGTACTATTCCCGTCATTAATGAGTCCCTAAAAATTTAATACAATGGCTTTGAAATTACAGAGCTCAATTCTTTTTAGGATCCGTGGGTGGATGCCATCAGGTCCAGGTGCTTTATCCACCTTTATTCTGTCTAAATATTTCTGGACCATATCACTTTTGAGTCATTGTGGATCATTCGGGGCTGTGTCAATACCACCCCCATTATGGACATGAGCTCCCCCATGGTCTTTTGTATACACAGAGCGTAAGAAAGTATTTAATAAATTAACCTTATCTTTCGCCCCAGTCACCCACTCTTTTTTTTTTTTTACTCTTAATTTTTTATTTTTATTTTAATTTGTAAAACATTTACAAGCAAACGTTGAAACACGCATGATCCATAAAAAAAAACCAGTGGTAAATAATTGATAATAATAATACAGGTTGAATACAAAAAAGTCACTTCATGTTACCTAATGAAGACCTCCCCTCCCTTATCCCCCCCATGATCCCCCCCCCCCCCTGTACACACACTACTGGTTCCCAGGTTCGAAAAGTCGGCAGGATGGGCGCGCGCGCCGAGGGAAGGAGGGGGCCCCCGGGCCCGCTCCATGGTCAGGATAGCAATGGTGATCCTTAAGGAGTTTATGGGTGTGGGGGCGCCGGGGGGGAAGATCTATCCCCCCCGTCGCCACCCACCCTTGGCATGCAGCCCAGCTCACTCAGCCAGGGGCTCCATATACGGGCAAATTTCTCCAGGTTATTCTGCCGAATAAACATTGCCCTCTCGCACCATATCATAGAGTTAATCGCCTCAGTCCAGTTCGCCGAGGAAGGAGGCGTCCTGGCTTGCCAGTTCAACGCGATTAGGCGCCTTGCCTGATACAGGCATCTCAGCAATGCAACTTTGGTGGGGGATGATGCACTGCCGTCCTCAAAGATTCCCAGAAGGCAGGTCCTAGCCTCTGGTTCCAGAGTGGTCCCAAAGATTCTATTCAAGCTATCCACTACTTCTACCCAGTACCTGAATAGCTTTGGGCACTTCCATACCATATGTAGAAGATCGCCTGGGGCCTTGCATCTTGGGCATTCGTCTCTGGGCTTTCTACCAAATTTAAACAGTTTTTGGGGGGTATAGTAGGCTCGGTAAATTAAAAACAGGTGGGAAACCCTTTGCGAGGGGGATATTGATACCAGGCCACCCTGTATGAGGACCCGATCCCATTGTTCCGAAGTAATTGGTCCCAAGTCTTTTTCCCATCCCTTTCTGCTACTATCAGGACCCTTAGTACTCATGGCTCTGTTTCCCAGGGTATCATATATCCTGGAAATCAGGCCCCTCATTAATCTCGGTTTCGTTATTTCCTGAAATAGGGGGGTCTTGACCCAGTTAATAGTCGAGGATCTACCAGTCACCCACTCTAGATTTTTTTGTAAAGGGCCTACAATTCTCAGACCTGACCTTTTTACTATTAATATATTTGAACAAATTTTTTGGGTTTGTCCTACTATCTTTTGCAATCTGTAGTTCATTTTGAATTTTTGCATCCTTGATTTCCTTTTTACATATTCTGTTAAATTCTTTGTAACATTTAAACGACACTAGTGTTCCTTCATTTTTATATTTTTTAAAAGCTCTTTTATTATTGTTTATAGCTTTTTTAACTATGACCGTGAGCCAAATAGGTTTTATTTTTAGCCTTTTAAACTTATTGCCCATGGGAATATACTTTGAAGTGAGGTCCCAAACAGTCTTTTTGAAGAATTCTCATTTTTGTTCTGTGTTTATCGATGCCAATATTCCCTTCCAGTCTAAATCCTTGAGAGCAGCCCTCATCCTTGGAAAATTTGCTCTCTTGAAGTTGAGTGTTTATCTTTCCCGTATGTATTTCTTGCTTACAGCTAACATCAAATGAAATCATGTTATGATCACTGCTACCCAGGTGTTCCTTTATCTGAACATTAGTAATAAGCTCTGCATGGTTTGAGATTACCAGGTCCAACAGAGCTTCATTCCTAGTTGGGGCCTCAATAAACTGGACCATAAAATTGTCCTGTAATAGGTTTATACATTTTTGCCCTTTAACTGTCCCAGTAGTGCCATTACTCCACTTAATTTTTGGGTAGTTAAAATCCCCCATTATTATCACCGTCTCAGCCCTTGCAGCCCTTTCCATATGTGCAAGGAGCTGAGTCTCCACCTCCTCGTTAACATTGAGTGGTCAATAACAAACTCCAATGATTAACTTTGAACTACGCACATCTATATGCAGTTCCATCCATAATGCTTCAGACTCATTACACTCTCCATCAACCAGGTCCTCTTTCACACTTGCTTTGAGATCACTTCTCACATAGAGACAGATCCCGCCACCTTTTCTTTTTACCCTGTCCCCCCGAAAGAGTGCATAGCCAGGAATATTAATAGCCCAGTCATGTGAAGATTGAAGCCAAGATTCAGCAATACCAATTACATCATAGCTCTCCTCATGCACCAGAGCTTCCAACTCACCTATTTTGTTGGCAGACTTCTGGCATTGGTGAACAAACACTTTAATGCATTATTACATTTTGCTCTGGTGTTTTTCATATAATTTTTAGTAGTACAAATGGCACTATAGTTTCCAATGGCTGTTTGCAACATGGGAACTTTCTTGTCACCTGCCATAACCCTCCCCCCATCTATCCCCATTCCACCCTCTATTAATGTCAGACCCCTAACTAACCTGTCTGCCCAATGTAATTCTAGTTCACCCTCCCCCTCAATCCTAGTTTAAATACTCCTCCAGCCTTCCCATAAACCTCTCCCCCAGCACAGCAGACTCCCTTCCATTCAAGTGCAAACCATCTTTAGCATATAGGTTGCACAGCAATGAAAAGTCAGCCCAGTGCTCTAGAAACCCAAATCCCTCCTCCCTACACCAGGTCTTTAGCCATGCATCCAGCTCTCTAATCACCCCCTGCCTTTCCTGTGTTGCGCATGGCACAGGCAATATTTCAGAGAATATCACTTTGGAGGTCCTTTCCTTCAACTTGCAGCCTAGTTCTTTAAATTTATTCTTAAGGAGCCTACACCTTCCATGTATACTATCATTGGTTCCAACGGTTTTAACTCACCACTTAGACCAGTTTCACTTGGACAGAGTTCCAGCAGACTCAAAGATGAGCAGGCTCACAATGAGCTCTACACAAGGTTATATAGGCCTCAAGCACCTGTGACCAATTAACCACTCCCCTTAATTAGTAGGCTAAAGGAAGCAAAGAAAAAAAACTGTTTATAAAGTGTAATAAAAAACATCATGCTTTGCTCATCATTCATAACCCATTAAGGTGATGAGTTGCTTGCTGAAACTTCAACTTGTTCCGCGGATCAACAGCCAGCTTGATCAGGAAGGCAAGCACAGTGTTATTTTAAAATTTGTTAAATTATAGAGAAAGTATGTTTACATCAAATTCCATTTGTTAAGAACAGATGTTTGATATGAACAAAAGCTGTCATTTGGAACTACAATTACATTACATACCTGTTACATATGTAGCAATCACATACTGTACATACTGTATAAGATTTCAATAGAATTAAAACTTATGATTACATCTTCCTGGAAGGGAAGGATCCAAGGCCAAAGATGTATGACCCAGAGGAAGTAATGGTATTCCCAACTTCACCCCTACTCCCCAAATTGGGTATATTAAAATATGGCCCCTTTATTGAATCTTTAAGGCCGAGTTCACACATGCTGTGGCCGTGGCTCATAGCAGGGGATCCGGTGCATCCCTGTTCACTGATTCAGGTGCGAGTCAGGTGCGAATTTCTGCCTGAATTTGCACCTGATCCAGAGCCAAAGACGCTCAGGACCCTTTCCAAATGTGGACGCCCCGGAGGTGTGTGAACCGGCTCCATTGAGATGCATGCAAACAAATACTTAGAAAAAAGAAGGCTGGACGGCCGCACTCCTATGCAATTTCTTTATTCAAGTGCTGGGTACAAAGGTGAACTACAGGTATCAGCTTACATATTTCACAACAAGGTCGGGTGTTTACTCATAGCTATGAGTAAGCACCTGACGTTGGTGTGAAACATGTAAGCTGATACCTGTAGTTCACCTTTGTATCCAGCACTTGAATTAAGAAATTGCATAGGAGTGCAGCCGACCAGCCTTTTTTTCTTTGAAGAACTTCTTAGTCAGTGGCCGCTGGTGGTAATTTTATTTGGGGGGGGTGGTGGCTGCAGCGCTTCTCCGGGGCTCTCGGTGGCAGTGGATCTCCCATTCTCCTGCTCTCCACGGGCGGCGTATCTGGCTTGCATTTCCTCCCTCCTTCTCGGCGGGCAATCGTGAGTTTTCGGTTTTCGTCTCACACCCACTTCTGATTGGCCAGATTGAGGATCAGTGTTACAACAGCGAATATTCATATTCATTTGCTGTTGTAACACCTGGGTGGGCTCATGGCTCAATGCCACAATCCCACATATATTGAAGCATATTAGCCTAATCAGGTGCTTCAAAATAACACCCCTGTAATTCAGGCGCCCGGCGTCTTGAAAGGGGCCTGAATAGGGGGTGGCAGCAGCGCTGTGGATAGTTTAATGCTATGCTATGCATGAATCTATCCATTAGTCATATAGGGAGTGGCGTGGAGAGAGGGGGCGACACTCAGGCACCCCTAATGGACAGGCCGACGCTGTTCTTAGTACAGTCCAAGGTGAACAATGTCCATATCCTGACCCTATCTACAACTTTTTGACTGGCCAGGCATACCTTTACGGGTGAAAATCTATAGCTGTTTTATGTCCTGGCTGTCTTTGAGACCTCCGGTGCTTCCAATGGACTGCAAGAGGCAACACACCTACAGCATGTCTGTTCAGAGAATCCAGGAAGTAGCTGGAGATTACATCTTTAGGTTTGGCTCTGTCGCCTTCCCATGCAGCAGGTCCTGTTGCAGCACATGGGAGAGGACAGAGCTCAAAAAGACCAGTAACTGCAGAGACAGGCTTAACCCCTTCCCAGCCTGGGCAGCCTGTCTCACTTTCTAACAAAAAACATTCTTCGTGTAGGCAACTTGCCTACAGCCCGAATTTTGCACAGCTTGTCGTAAGCAGGATGATTTTGAGGAGGGCACAGGAAATTATCATTGAAGTGTAAAAACCTCATGATCATCGCATAGCATGGTCTGGGCATAATAGAAGAATAGGGTGGTGATAAATGGGGTGTGTGGACCAGTAGGAGTGGGCTTAATTTTTTTTTCAGTACCATATTCAGTGTGTCCAAGAAAAACTTTAAGGGATAATTCACTCATTTTGCGGTGACAGAAGTTTTACTTCATTGAAAAATGCCTGTCACCGCAAGGACAGGCAGAAATCAATTGCTACACACTACAACTTCAACACAGCCCAGAGCTGTGCTATAGCGTGCTGTGATAAAATGCAGATATATCGCATTTTATTGCAGTGCACTGTACAGAATTGCATAGCACTGTACAGCAAGCAGCACATGAATGAAGTGTACTTTGTGTGCAGTTCAAATAAAGTTTGTCCAAAATAAACAAACACAAAAAAGGGAGCTGTGTGATGCGCTGAATTATGCACCACTCTGCCTCCCCTCCCCTCCGGCAGCTGTCTGCACTAGTGTGAACTCAGCCTAAATTATTCCACTGTGACAGGTTTCCACTGAAATGGACTTACATAAGATGATTCCTGTTTGTTGGCAATGTATTAGTTGGCATAATGAGTATGCTGGTCTACAATTAAATTGAATAAATCATTGGTAAAAAAATAAATTCAAATAATTAATTGGTGTAACATTTTTGGTTACTATCCGAGGACCTAGCTGTGCTATAAATGGGGGGGATTGTAGGTGCTACTGAATTAGAGTGAAACCATATAGGATTTAAAGCACCCTAGTCTGCGAGTAAAAGGATTGGGGGGGACTTCAAAGCCAGGTACAAATATGTAGCGGTAACCCCGTAGGGGCTGTTGGCAGACATGGTCCACCTCTCACCCTGCACAGCCAGGCACACAAATCTTCAGACAGTCAAGATGCAGTCCTTGTACTTTGTTTTTTATTTTTTTTTATTTAGGGGATTGTAACTTGGATGGGGATAGGGTAGATATGGGATGCTCAGTTGGTTGTAAATGCAATAGGGACTGAGAACTATATACACCTCCGGTATATATACAGTAACTTCCTCTCTTCTACCTCCAGCACAAACTTGCTTGTAGAACTACAACTCCCAGAACCAGCTACAACTCCCAGAACCCTATGGTGTAGCAAAATTGGTAGTCCTAGTGCTAGCTGTCCCTTGTGGCTACTGATCCCAGTACCACCTGTTCAGGCCCTGCCAGCCCTTCTTGCTCCAGCTGCCTCTTTCCACTGCCCATGCCACTACAGTCCTCTCCACTGGCTCTGAACCCATCCCAGACTGCTTGCACCCAGTCCTCTCAGGCGTGCCTCCCAGTCCTCCTGACTGTGTGTCACTCACCAGCCCTCTTGGCTGCAACTTGTTGTTCCTCCTGGAGACTTGCCTGGCAGTGTTCTCCTGTGGTCCTCTGCTTGCTCCCATGCCTCCTGTCCAGGACACCTCCGTTGGCTGTAGATGGGCCCTGTCCGCACCTGAGCCCAGGCCCAAGGTCACCCTCCCCAGACTGGGGAGCTTACCCAAAGGCCACCGATAGCCTAACACTCCATGCCCAGCTTCCACCCAAACAACTTTTCCCAGCTGGGCTGACCCTAAGTATTTGAGGAGGCCTGCCCTCTGCCAATCCAATTTGAGTATTTGTCAGGGCCCTCAGAATACTCCAGGCAGCTCCACCTCACCTGTCATCCTATCTTTCCAGAAGGCTCCAACACATTCTGGAAATACGTGGGAGGTCCCAGGGATGCTGCCTGTGAGTCAGAAAGAGAGCTTATATCAACCAGCCCTAAATATTTATACCTTTTCTCATAATGTACCACTGGCAAATGAATCTCCTAGTGTTGGACTGGGAAAATGTATGCATATTCATAATCCAGGATTACTGTGTGATCTCTCACTAATACCAGAGGTGACAGTGCCTCCTACTGACAGAAGGGAGAACTGATAGCCAGGCTGCATTTAGGGAAAGCTGAACAAACCTCAGACTCTAAATTAGTGAGAAAGGAACAGGGGTGAGGGCCTAGGGAAGATTGCTTGAGGATTATTTGCTTGAGGGCACTGTCCTGAAATCTGGGGAAGGATCTTTTTTCTCCCTCACTGAAGATGTACCTGTGGATGCTAGGTGGCAGATAGGTCTTGGGACTTGTGAGTTAAGACCTTGCTGTGGACTCTTGAGTGTGCAAGTGCTGTAACTAAGTGCCAGAGGATGCTATGGGACTGCTCCTATAGAGTCCTGTATATACTGTACATTCCCTGCTACCTTCAGGAAAAGCTTCTTTTTGGGTATGTGTCAGGAACTTGGTAGGAGGCCAAGATGCTGAGAGGGCTCCCCTTGCGGCCGAGTGCAGTACACCACTGTTGGTGAAAACAGAAGTTGTGGTGCCCACAGAAGCACGGGTGCCTGGTTGATGGAAACAGGCATGCTTGGAAGGTTCAGGAGACAGAGACCAGTGGAATAACTGAATAGCTGAGCAGGGAGCCAGGCCAGGGGTCAATCACAGAGAGACAGTCCGGGGTCAGATGCAGGGAGCAGGCAGGAGGAAGTCAGGTGAAAGCCAGAGGATCAGGAAGAGCAGGTCAAGACAAGCTGGGTCGGTTCACAGGAGATCAGATCAACAGATAATACAGGGCACAGCAACACAGGGGAAGCTGAAGATAAACCAGCAATGCATGGTTGTGAGCAGTTGATTTTAATAGGCAGTGGCGCCCAGATTACAACAAGCATGCGCCGTTGCGCACACGTGTTCGCGAAGTCACGGCGCCGCGCATCCCTGTGCGCCGATGCGTGCCTTTGCCTGTGCTGGTTCACCATCCCTACACTATTCCACACAGGGATGTGCCTATTTCCCTGATAGTTTGTCTCTACCAACTTTGAAAATCTAAAGAGTAAAATTTGTGCCTGTTCTTTGCAAAATAGCTCAAGCTCTGTCAGATTGGATGGAGAGCATCTGTGAATAGCACTTTTCAAGTCTTGCCATAGATTCTCAATTGGATTTAGGTCTGGACTTTGACTGGGCCATTCTAAGACATAATTATGCTTTGATCTAAACCTTTCCATTGTAGCTCTGGCTGTATGTTTAGGGGCATTATCCGGCTGGAAGGTGAACCTCCGCCCCTAGTTTCAAGTCTTTGCAGACTTGAACAGGTTTTCTTCTAAGATTGCCCTGTATTTGGCTCCATCCATCCTCCCATCAACTCTGACCAGCTTCGTTGTCCCTGCTGAAGAAAAGCATCCCCACAAAAAGCTTCCACTAACCATGTTTCACCTTGGGGATGGTGTGTTCAGGGTGCTGTGCAGTGCTAGTTTTCTGCCACACATGCTTTTAGGCCAAATAGTTCAATTTTGGTCTCATCTGACCAGAGCACCTTCTTCCACATGTTTGCTCCCCCACATGGCTTATCGCAAACTGCAAAAGGGACTCCATATGGCTTTCTTTCAACAATGGCTTTCTTCTTGCCACTCTTCCATGAAGGCCAGATTTGTGGAGTGCATGACTAATAGTTGTCCTGTGGACAGATTCTCCCACCTGAGCTGTGGATTTCTGCAGCTCCTCCAGAGTTACTATGTACCTCTTGGATACTTCATTGTTTAATACTCTCCTCGCCCGGCCTGTCAGTTTAGGTGGACGGCCATGTCTTGGTAGTTTGCAGTTGTGCCACACTCTTTCCGTTTTTGGAAGATGGATTGAACAGTGCACCGTGAGATGTTCAAAGTTTTGATATTTTTTATAACCTAACCCTGGTTTAAACTTCTCCACAACTTTATTCCTGACCTGTTTGGTGTGTTTCTTGGCCTTCATAATGCTGTTTGTCCAATAAGGTTCTCTAACAAACCTCTGAGGGCTTCACAGAACAGCTATATTTATACTGAGATTAAATTACACACAAGTGGACTCTATTTACTAATTAGGTGACTTCTGAAGGCAATTGGTTCCACAGTTAGAGGTATCAGATTAAAGGTGGCAGAATACCAATGCACGCCCCACTTTTCAGATATTTGTGTAGCGCCAGCTCCTGACGGGCATGCGCTATGTATTTTTCAAAGTTAATGTTCCTGAAACCACAGTTTTTGGGGCTAATTATGCCAAATTATGGCTTCAGCACCAGTCTGGCTGGACTGCACTCCAGTCCTACTTGGCCGCAGGTGTCGCTGTCACCGCCGGCAAGTATGGGAACGCAGTTTGGTCAGGTGTATTGGATACCCTTCTTTCTCTCTGAACCAGCCCAGTGGGAGTGTCACCCTGCTGTGCATTTTGGGAGAAGTTATTTAAGGTACTGAGAACACGTGTTTCAGTGTTCCGGTCTAGTCCAGAAGACATCTTCTGTCCGTTTGGTCCTGGTCCTCCTGACCAGCCCCCCGTGGCCCTCCTGGCCTGGGGTGCGGATCCATGCAATTTTGAGTCTCAGGGCTGGCTAGCCTGAGGCGAAGCAACTGCAGGGACAGGCCTGAATGGATTTTGGGGCCCTGATTATCCAAGAGTGTTTCGGTGCCGTCTCGGCTAGGAGAGGCCCAGCAACTGGAGAACCATCCAGGGAAGGACTCCTCGGGAGAGGGCCACACATAAGGCTGGTTTCTCAGAAGGAGCCTGGATGCTCAGTTGAAGGACACTAAATGGATCAACACTCATACGATATCGCCGGACCGGCTGCAAGTCACTGGTACTGTATGATAGCTCTCTAAATTTGTCAGAGTCCCTCAGTTACAATCAAGTCTGTGGCAGAGACTTTATTCTCAAGTGATATGTAGGAAAGATATCTCTGCGCTTGCCTAGTGTGTACTGGGAAGTGATCTAATACTGCGGCAAACACTGGTAGGAGATTTCTGGTCTATTCTCAAGTGTTCTACATTCAAGTCTGTGGCAGAGACTTTATTCTCAAGTGTTCTACATTCAAATCTGTGGCAGAGACTTTGCTTTATCTAACACTTTATCGGCTGCTAGGCCTGGTGAGAGAAGGTCTATCCGGTGGTTGTGGGAATCCAGCTGTAAAACGGTAATTCTCTGGATTTCTATAGTGAGAGACTTTCTTGCAGTTACAAAGTACCTGAACTTTCATCCTAACCCTCTACCCTTCATTTACGAGACTGTTTTATCTTTTTGAATAAATAACCCAAAAAAGGAAGATAAAGTGTCAGTTTCTACATTTCTTTGGGCCATTTAACATGGGAACCCCTAGACAGAGACAAGGTGAAGAAGGTAACGGTAAGCCCAATAAAACCAGCAGCTCCTTCGGGGGTCAGTGATACATTTATTTGTAAAAAATTTGGAATACCATTTATTAATTTCCTTCCACTTCACAATTATGTGCCACTTTGTGTTGGTCTATCACATAAAATCCCAATAAAATACATTTACATTCTTGGTTGTAACATGATAAAAGACACTTTAAATAATTGAAAATGCTAATTTCTCTTGTCTTTTATTCAAATATATTCCCTTTATCTGTAGACACTGCTTAACTGAATATCAAATGTTTGCCTGTTCAAATATTTTGAAAAAGTCAACCATTTCCATGTGGTATGTTGCTTTTTCACATGACTGTATGTCTGTCATAAATCCATGTTGGCTATCTTATTCTCACACCTTAAAGACCTATGACTGAGCCATATCACTGATGTTATAGCGAGGTTCAGTTCTTTGAAGACAATAATTCGAAACAGAAATTCACCACTTTGGCTTGGTAAACACAAACTTTCTCACACATTGCTCAGACTATTAGTTCTGATAAGGTCTTTGCATATTTCAAAAATGATTGACTGTCCACACATTAAAATATGAATATTTTTTATTATATTGGCTTTAAATGATATTTGCAATGAAAGCCGCCTTTCTTACATCTGTTTCACACAATACAGCCTGTTTATTTTTCAAGTCTATCCATAAATTTTCACTTATGATGTTATTTATTTTGTATCACATAATCTTCTATGAGGTGCTTAAATTATCTTTCTAACTATAAAAATTAAACTTACAGGCCTAAAATTTACTGTAGACTTAAAAAAAAAAAGAGGGGGAACAGGGACTGAAAAAAAAAGGAAGAGAGAGTGTGTGTGTGTGTAAAGGGGGGGGGGGGGTTAAGGGTTCTGTCCCATGATGTCACTGGTTTTTAAATTGCTGTAGGTCTAAGCAAATAGCATAAATACTTATTTTTTTGACATGTCTTTAGACTTACTCTAGATGATGCAGGTATTCAGCAGTTCTTGGTGTGTAGAATACCTGCTCCTTCTGCCACACAATGTGGTTTCTCTAGCCAGCTCCTATCTAATGTAAATAAGTTTGTCACCCCTATTGTCCTGCACAGACTTAAATTAGAGCTGTGGGGCTGGCCTGTGACTTGTCACCAGTAGGGATGAGCCGAACACCCTCCCGTTCAGCTCGCACCAGAACCCGCGAACGGACCTAAAGTCCGTGCGAGCTTTAGAACCCTATTAGTTATAATGGATGCGAACGTTCGAAAATAAAAGTGCTAATTTTAAAGGCTAATATGCATGTTAATGTCATAAAAAGTGTTTGGGGACCTGGGTCCTGCCCCAGGGGACATGTATCAATGCAATTTTTTTTTTTTAAAAACGGCCGTTTTTTCAGGAGCAGTGATTTTAATAATGCTTAAATTGAAACAATAAAAGTGTAATATTCCTTTAAATTTCGTACCTGGGGGGTGTCTATAGTATGCCTGTGAAGGGGCGCATGTTTCCCGTGTTTAGAACTGTCTCTGCGCAAAGTGTCATTTTTGAAAGTAAAAAAGCTATTTAAAATCACTCGCGGCTAATGTTAATTCACGGCTCCCGTAATACAGAGAACAATCATTCATTGAAACTCATTCATAAAAAAAAGTCATTGATAAAAAATAAAAAAAAATGAAAAAAAAAGAGTAGGGGTCCCCCCAAATTCAATAACCAGGCCCTTCAGGTCTGGGATGGATATTAAGGGGAACCCCAGCCAAAAAAAAAAAAAAATGGCGTAGGGTCCCCCTCAAAATCCATACCAGACCCTTGAGGTCTGGTATGGATTTTAAGGGGAACCCTAGCCAAAAAAATGGCGTGGGGTCCCCCTCAAAATCCATACCAGACCCTTATCCGAGCACGCAACCTGGCAGGCCGCAGGAAAAGAGGGGGGGACGAGAGCGGCCCCCCCCTCCCGCCTGAACCGTACCAGGCCACATGCCCTCAACATTGGGAGGATGCTTTGGGGGTCTAAGACCCCCAAAGCACCTTGTCCCCATGTTGATGAGGACAAGGGCCTCTTCCCCACAACCCTGGCCATTGGTTGTGGGGGTCTGCGGGTGGGGGGCTTATCGGAATCTGGAAGCCCCCTTTAACAAGGGAACCCCCAGATCCCGGCCCCCCCCTGTGTGAAATGGTAAGGGGGTACAAAAGTACTCCTACCATTTCACCAAAAAAGTTGCAAAAATTGTAAAAATGACAGGAGACAGTCTTTGACAATTCCTTTATTAAAATCTTCTTTCTTCTTTCTTCATCCTTCGGTTTCTTCATCTTCTCCTTCCGTCATCTTCTTCCATCTTCTTCCATCTTCTTCTTCCTCCGATCCGCTTCTTCTTGCGCTGGTCTTCTCGTCCGGCATCTTCTTCCGTCGGTGTCGGTGTCTTCTTGGGCCGCTCCGCGCAATGGGAGGCTCCCGCTGTGTGAGGCTCCGCTCCATCTGACAGGTCTTTTAAAACGGAGGGCACCTGGTGACCCCGCCCCCCTCTGACGTCATGGGGAAAGCCATCATGGAATTCCCCATGACGTCCCTGTGCGTCAGAGGGGGCGGGGTCACCAGGTGCCCTCCATTATAAAAGACCTGTCAGACGGTGCGGAGCCTCACACAGTGGGAGCCTCCCATTGCGCGGAGCGGCCCAAGAAGAGACATAGACACCGACGCCGACGGAAGAAGATGCCGGACGAGAAGGACGAGAAGACCAGCGCAAGAAGAAGCGGATCGGAGGAAGAAGAAAATGGAAGAAGAAGATGGAAGAAGATGACGGAAGGAGAAGATGAAGAAACCGAAGGATGAAGAAAGAAGAAAGAAGATTTTAATAAAGGAATTGTCAAAGACTGTCTCCTGTCATTTTTACAATTTTTGCCACTTTTTTGGTGAAATGGTAGGGGTACTTTTGTACCCCCTTACCATTTCACACAGGGGGGGGGGGTCGGGATCTGGGGGTCCCCTTGTTAAAAGGGGCTTCCAGATTCCGATAAGCCCCCCGCCCGCAGACCCCCACAACCAATGGCCAGGGTTGTGGGGAAGAGGCCCTTGTCCTCATCAACATGGGGACAAGGTGCTTTGGGGGTCTTACACCCCCAAAGCATCCTCCCAATGTTGAGGGCATGTGGCCTGGTATGGTTCAGGCGGGAGGGGGGGCGCTCTCGTCCCCCCTCTTTTCCTGCGGCCTGCCAGGTTGCGTGCTCGGATAAGGGTCTGGTATGGATTTTGAGGGGGACCCCACGCCATTTTTTTTGGCTAGGGTTCCCCTTAAAATCCATACCAGACCTCAAGGGTCTGGTATGTATTTTGAGGGGGACCCTACGCCATTTTTTTTTTTTGGCTGGGGTTCCCCTTAATATCCATCCCAGACCTGAAGGGCCTGGTTATTGAATTTGGGGGGACCCCTACGCTTTTTTTTTGTTTTTTATTAATGAATGACAGTTCTCTGTGTTACAGGAGCCATCAATTCATTAGCCGCGAGTGCTTTTAAATAGCTTTTTTCCTGCAAAAATGACACTTTTTTGCAGGGAAAGTTCTAAGCACAGGAAACCTGCCCCCCTTCACAGGCCACCTATAGACACCCCCCAGATGTGATACTGCAATGCTGTTCTAACAGCATGCACACACATATCCCCAGAAATAGAGCACATATTGTCAGCAGCACACTGACACCCTGACACTGACTGAAACATAATATGCGAGGCCGCCGGCACGCCGGCACCGTGGGGCGTGTACTAAAGCCCCTGAGCTATAATTGGCTACAGGCATCCTGCCTGTAGCCAATTATGGCTCTCCTCGCTGCCGGCGCTGTGATTGGCCAAGCATGCGGGGTCACAGTGCATGCTTGGCCAATCATCAGCCAGCATTGCACTGCGCGGGCCGCAATGCATTGCGGGGCCGCTCGCATCACACGAATTTGATGCGAGCGGCCCCAATAGTTCTGGGCTCGCCGAGCGAGCGAACGCCCGGTGCTCGATTCGAACATGGGTTTGAATCGAACACCAGGCCCATCCTTAGTCACCAGGAACTAAGGACATATAACAAGGTATGCCACCGGTGACACGTAAGGATCACAACCTGAACCATGAAGTCATTAATGGTTCAGAAGAACGGCAAACTAATACATCTGTTAACAGCTTTAGCAACCAATTTCCCATAATGTAGTTACTGGCCTCTGAAGTGTGGTCAGGAGGACATTAGAAGGACCAAAAATTGAGGTTTTCTTATGTTTCATCCTCCTCCTTAAAAAAAAGTCAGGGTTCGCAGATACCTTGTAAGTTGGAGACCTGGAGTAGATAGGGAGAACTGACAGAGTGTTTGCAGGGAGAGATAGTTGATGCTATACCATACAATGCAGCAGAACAGTGCTATATGCAATGCTGTATTGTACTACATTACTGTGAATTGCAGTGTGGTGGGCTGTATGTTACTTTGTACTTCTCCCTGTGCTCACAGTATAGAGACACACAAAACTCTTTTGTGTGTGTCAACAACATTTTTGGCTGCTGTTTTGCTGCTGAGCCACTCTTGCTGTTTCTTGGGGTGTTTTATTATTTTTTTTATATTTCTTTTATACTGTAGGTTAGGTTAAAAAACGCAAACATTAAAAAAAATTAGGTTTAGTATTTTTAGTGTAAGTTGCCCTTTGCATGACATCGCATTGGTTCTGCATGTAAAAATGGCATAAGTGGTATCTAAAAGACGTTCTAGAGAAGAACCTCTTGGCCGCATTGCCATATAGTGGTAGGATCCTCTTTCATGCCCAGTGTGCCTCCAATCCTGAGATAAGAGCAGCGGTAGTGGTGGTTGCCGCAGCAATGCTTTGAGGGTCTGTCTCCAACCACAGTGTACATGCACTGCAGCAGGCACTAATCACGAGCAACCCCTAAACAATAGGATAACAGACTACTAGGGGTCCAGTAATAGTCTCTATTTTTATTTTATGATTGAACCTGGCTGCCTGGTTTCTTCCTCTAGAATTGTGACCTAGTAAACCTGCTCACATATTTGCGTCGACTGTACAATTTTTCTGCCTTATTTCTGTGAATAATACACTCTAATTTTGATTTCTTAAATTGATTTGATGTATAATAATAAATAATTTCTAGATTAAAACCTGATTGGCCTATCTCTCTTTCTCTCAGAAATTGCAACCTAGTAACTTGCTTACATACTGTGCATCAAATATTTCTGTATTTTTTGTGTGAAATTAAACACTCTATTTTTGAATTCCTGATTAAACCCTGCCTGGTCTCTTCCACTTAAACTGCAATCTACTAAAGTTGCTTATAAAGGGTGCATTGAGTATACAATGTTTCTAGATTTTTTTTGTGAAATAATACATTCATTTTGGGTAATTTTGATTAAACTTTGCCTAGTCTTTCTATTTTAAACTGTGGCCTACTAAAGCATAAACATAGTTTGCATCATGTCTGTATAATAACTGTAGCTTTTCCTCTGCAACAAAAAACTCTAATTTGATATCTTATATAAATCTATCTTTTATAAAACCTGCCTGATCACTCCCTCTTAAACTGTGACCTACAAAAGCTGCTTACAAAAGGGCATAAATATAAAGCAGAAAGACATTCAGAACATATCCTCTGCAAGGTAAATTTTCCAGGTCCATGTGTTTTAAATGACAGTGATAAATTCTCCACCAAAGAATGTTTAGCGAAAGTTGCATTCACTGCTTTACACATACTGCAGACTCAATAGAGTGTTTCAAGTCTGTGCAATCTATCTGGCTTTTTTCTGTATTCACATCACACATGTGAGGTATCACCATGAACTAGGGTTGCCACCTTTTCCTAGTCAAACCAGAATACTTAATCGTCGCACAGCATTTTTTTTTCATAGTATGCATAGATAAACTATGCATAGATGTTGCTATTAAATAACATTTCTAATTATATGAAGTTAATCACAAGAGTCCCCCTTTACATCAGAGTCCACAGAGTTCCCCCTTTACGTCAGAGTCCACAGAGTTTCCCTTTAACATGTGAGTCTGCAGAGTTCCCATTTTACATCTGAACTCGCAGAGTTCCCTTTCACTGTAAGGGGGGACCCTGCAGACTCTGATGTAAGGGAGAACTCTGAGGACTCTAACATAAGGGATACTCTGGTGTACAAAGAGGACTCTGATGTAAGGGGGAACACTGTGGCCTTTGGTCTAAAGGGGAGCTCTGATGTAATAAGTGCTCTGAGAACCCTGATTTACCCTAGCATACTTAGAGGCAGGAGAGAGAAGGAGTAGGGCGGAGACTTCAGTCATAGACAGGGATGGATGGTTAGCTCACTCACCCCTTGGCAGTCAGCCCCTCTCATCCAGATGTATCTGAGGCTGCTGGGCTTAAAATTTCCCATCCCTACTCTCCTTTTCTGTGGTACAGCTTTGGGGATTGGAGTGTGGGCAGACAAAGAGGGGTAGGGGCAGGAGAAAGAGGTGCAGATCGAGCCCTCTCTCCTTTCCCATGTGTGTGTGTGTTTGTGGGGGATTGTTAGCGCTGGTTTTGGGCAGTGTGAAAGAGAATGTAACAGACACTCTCAGCTTAGACAACTGCAGCCAGCAACCCTGATGAGAAGCCATGGTCCAGTTTGAATAATGTGTCCAGGTCTCAGACAGTCTGAAACCCAGATGCATGATTCCAAACTCGAACTGTCCGGGTGAATCCCGAACAGCTGCCAACCCTACCATGAAGGTTAGAGCGAGAGCAATAACTCTCACACTAGATCTCCTTTGTAACTTTAACCACTTCCCGACCACCCCATGTAGATATACGTCAGCAGAATGGCACGTACAGGCAGAATCACGTACCTGTACGTGCCATTCTTCAGGCGGTTGGGGGGTCCGATCGGACCCCCCTCCGCCGGCGGGGACGGTCGGGATCGTGTCAGGAGCGATCCGGGACGAGGGGACGGCCAGTGGTTTCTGGCCACCCCCTCGCGATCGCTCCTGGCCAATGAAAAGCTTCCCCTTCCTGTCTATTGTATAGACAGGAAGGCGGAAGTGATGTCACGCTCGGTGCGCCGGTCTATGTGACCGGGGACGCCGAGCTGTGAACATGTAAAGGTTAGTGCACAACAGTACACTGACACCAGTACAGATAGGCACATATTCCACCCCCCTGTCACCCCCTGATCACCCCCCAGATCACCCCCTCCCCCCCAGTCACAGTGTCACTAATTGCAGTGATCATTTATTTACTGATCACTGCATTTAGTGTCAGTGTGACTGTAATAACTGTCAGGGCAGTTAGTTTTAGGTCCAAGGTAGCCCCCTACCCCCCCCTAATAAAGGTTTAACCCCCTGATTGCCCCTAGTTAACCCCTTCACCCCCTTTTGCCAGTGTCACTAAGCGATCGGTTTTCTGATCGCTGCATTAGTGTCGCTAGGTAACCATTTTTTTTTTTTTTTTTTTAACCGCCATGTTTATATAGGTTCATAAATAGGTTTATAGGTCAGGTACCCCCATATTACAACCTAAATAAAGGTTTTAACCCCCTGATTGCCCCTATAGTTAACCCTTTCACCAGTGATCACTGTATAAATGTCACTGGTGACGCTGGTTAGCCAGTTAGTTATTTCGTTATTTAGGTTCCCCGTCAGGTTTTTATATAGCGTCAGGTACCCCCATATATTACCTAATAAAGGTTTTAACCCCCTGATTGCCCCTAGTTAACCCTTTCACCCCCTTTTGCCAGTGTCACTAAGCGATCGTTTTTATGATCGCTGCATTAGTGTCGCTAGGTAACCATTTTTTTTTTTTTTTTTTTAACCGCCATGTTTATATAGGTTCATAAATAGGTTTATAGGTCAGGTACCCCCATATTACAACCTAAATAAAGGTTTTAACCCCCTGATTGCCCCTAGAGTTAACCCTTTCACCAGTGATCACTGTATAAATGTCACTGGTGACGCTGGTTAGCCAGTTAGTTATTTCGTTATTTAGGTTCCCCGTCAGGTTTTTATATAGCGTCAGGTACCCCCATATATTACCTAATAAAGGTTTTAACCCCCTGATTGCCCCTAGTTAACCCTTTCACCCCCCTTTGCCAGTGTCACTAAGCGATCGTTTTTCTGATCGCTGCATTAGTGTCGCTAGGTAACCAGTTTTTTTTTGTATTACTGTTACGGGTGACGCTGGTTAGTTAGCTTGTTTTTTATACTGTCAGGGCACCCGCCATTTATTACCCAATAACGGTTTAACCCCCTGATCGCCCGGCGGGTGATATCAATTAGGTTTTAGGGTCAAATAAGGTCTGCGTCGCCCCAGGTTAGTGCCAGTACCGCAAACACCCACGCGCAAAGCATACACCTCCCTTAGTGGCACAGTATCTGAACAGATCAATATCTGATCTGATCAGATCTATACTAGCGTCCCAGCAGTTTAGGGTTCCAAAAAAAAACGCATTGTTAGCGGGATCAGCCCAGATACCTGCTAGCACCTGCGTTTTCCCCCTCCGCCCAGCCCAGCCCACCCAAGTGCAGTATCGATCGATCACTGTCACTTACAAAACACTAAGCACACATAACTGCAGCGTTCGCAGAGTCAGGCCTGATCCCTGCGATCGCTAACATTTTTTTTGTTGTAGCGTTTTGATTCAGTCGCTTCAGTCAGGAGCTTTTTTACCTGTGAATCTCAAAAAAAAAAAAAAAAAAAAAATAGTTGTCGTTTTATTGTTCTCTCTCTCACTCTATTCTCTCTCTATTGTTGCTCTTTTTTTACTCCATTCTATTCTGCAATGTTTTATTATGTTTTATCATGTTTTATCATGCTTGCTTTTCAGGTATGTAATTTTGTTTACTGTGTTTTAGTGTTAAGCATTTTTTTGTTTTCAGGTGCGCCATTCAGTTGCAACGCGGATTTATTTATCTTGACAGCAACAGCGTTTGCTCCCACGATACATAAAGCCGCGACTCCAACGCTGTAGGAGGTGATTTCACCACCACAGTTAAAAAAAAGAGCATATATGCCGAAGCATGGGGGCAGCAGGGGGGGGGGAGCGATTGGCTCCTAATGCCACGTACATACGGTCGAAATTCCGACCGTGTGTACACGGCATAACTTTTGCGGGAGGATGCCCCCATGCATCGGCATATATAAATGGTGCATGTATGCCCATCATTAGAAGTGGGTGGATGAAGGGAAGTATTCTAATGGTGGGCATACCCACCAATCAATCTCTTTTTTTTCGTTCAGCCAAGAGGCTGCATGAAAAAAAAAAGATTACAATATATGTCCAGTATGTTGCTGGACTTTGAATGGTTATACCAGAATGATGCCTGCAGGTTTAGGTATCATCTTGGTATCATTCTTTTCAGCCAGTGATCGGCTTTCATGTAAAAGCAATTCTAGCGGGTAATTAGCCTCTAGACTGCTTTTACAAGCAGTGGGAGGGAATGTCCCCCCTCCCGGATATAAACCGCGCCATTGGGAAATTGGGAAAGCCTTTTATCACACCAATCTTGGTGTGGTCAGATGCTTTGAGGGCAGAGGAAAGATCTAGGGTCTAATAGACCCCAATTTTTTTCAAAAAAAAGAGTACCTGTCACTGCCTATTGCTATCATAGGGGATATTTACATTCCCTGAGATAACAATAAAAATCATAACAAAGAAAAAAAATGGAAGGAACAGTTTAAAAATAAAATAAAAAAGCTAAATAAATAAAAAAAAAAAAAAAAAAAAAAAAAAAAAAAAAAAAAAAAAGCACCCCTGCCCCCCCTTCTCTTGCGCAAAGGCGTACACAAGCGTTGGTCTGGCGTCATATGTAAACAGCAATTGCACCATGCATGTGAGGTATCACCGCGAAGGTCAGATCGAGGGCAGTAATTTTAGCAGTAGACCTCCTCCGTGAATCTAATGTGGTATCATGTAAAGGCTTTTAAAGGCTTTTAAAAATGTATGTAGTTTGTCGCCACTGCGTGTTTGTGCGCAATTTTAAAGCATGTCGTGTTTGGTATCCATGTACTCGGCCTAAGATCATATTTTTTTATTTCATCAAAAATTTGAGCAATATAGTGTGTTTTAGTGCATTAAAAAAAAAAAAGTGTATTTTTTCCACAAAAAATGCGTTTGAAAAATCGCTGCGCAAATACTGTGTGGAAAAAAAAAATGCAACACCCACCATTTTAATCTGTAGGGCCTTTGCTTTAACATTATATATAGTGTTTGGGGGTTCAACGTAATTTTCTTGCAAAAAAAAAATATGTTTTCATGTAAACAAAAAGTGTCAGAAAGGGCTTTGTCTTCAAGTGGTTAGAAGAGTGGGTGACGTGTGACATAGGCTTCTAAATGTTGTGCATAAAATGCCAGGACAGTTCAAACCCCCCCCCCAAATGACCCCATTTTGGAAAGTAGACACCCCAAGCTATTTGATGAGAGCAATGTTGAGCCCATTAAATATTTTTTTTTTTTGTCCCAAGAGATTGAATAATGAAAAAAAAAAATATATATATTTTTTTTTACAAAAAGTTGTCACTAAATGATATATTGCTCAAACATGTCATGGGCATATGTGGAAATACACCCCAAAATACATTCTGTTGCTTCTCCTGAGTACGGGGATACCACATGTGTGGGACTTTTTGGGAGCCTAGCTGCGTACGGAACCCCAAAAACCAATCACCGCCTTCAGGCTTTCTAAGGGTGTAATTTTTTTATTTCACTTCTCACTGCCAATCACAGTTTCGGAGGCCATGGAATGCCCAGATGGCATAAAACCCCCCAAAATGACCCCATTTTGGAAAGTAGACACCCCAAGCTATTTGCTGAGAGGTATGGTGAGTATTTTGCAGATCTCGCTTTTTGTCACAAAGTTTTGAAAATTGAAAAAAAGAAAAAAAAAAAAATGTTTTTTTCTTTACTTTCTTCATTTTCAAAAACAAATGAGAGCTGTAAAATACTCACCATGCCTCTCAACAAATAGCTTGGGGTGTCTACTTTCCAAAATGGGGTCATTTGGGGGGGGTTTTGTGCTATTTTGGCATTTTATGGCCTTCGAAATGGTGATAGGTAGTGAGGAGTGAAATCAAAAATTTGCACCCTTAGAAATCCTGAAGGCGGTGCTTGGGTTTCGGGGCCCCGTACGCGGCTAGGCTCCCAAAAAGTCCCACACATGTGGTATCCCCATACTCAGGAGAAGCAGCAAAATGTATTTTGGGGTGCAATTCCACATATAACTATGGCATGTGTGAGCAATATATCATTTAGTGACAACTTTTTGAAAAAAAAAAAAAAAAATCTTTTTTATTTTTGTCTTTATTCAATCACTTGGGACTAAAAAAAAAAAAATATTCAATGGGCTCAACATGCCTCTCAGCAAATAGCTTGGGGTGTCTACTTTCCAAAATGGGGTCATTTGGGGGGGGTTTGTACTTCTCTGCCATTTTAGCACCTCAAGAAATGAAATAGGCAGTCATAAATTAAAAGCGGTGTAAATTCCAGAAAATGTACTCTAGTTTGTAGACGCTATAACTTTTGCGCAAACCAATAAATATACGCTTATTGGCATTTTTTTTACTAAAGACATGTGGCTGAATACATTTTGGCCCAAATGTTTGACTAAAATTGAGTTTATTAGATTTTTTTTATAACAAAAAGTAGAAAATCTCTTTTTTTTTCAAAATTTTCGCTCTTTTTCCGTTTATATCACAAAAAATAAAAATCACAGAGGCAATCAAATACCATCAAAAGAAAGCTCTATTTGTGGGAAGAAAAGGACGCAAATTTCGTTTGGTTACAAAATTGCATGACCGCGCAATTACCAGTTAAAGTAGTGCAGTGCGAAATTGAAAAAAGACCTCTGGTCCTTTGGCTGCCAAATGGTCCGGGGCTGAAGTGGTTAAAAAGGTAACCTGTAAAGGTGTTTAAAGCTTTGCCTATGAAGTTTTTTAAATACCGTATTTTGTTCATTCTTTGAGCGTGTGCAATTTTAAAACGTGACATTTTAGGTATCTATTTACTTGGCATAACATAATCTTTCACATTTTACAAAAAATAGGGGTATATATTGTGTTTTTATTTTTTTCTGTATTCATTAAATAAATTTTTCCCCCCAAAAAATGCATTTGCAAAACACATATACCATGTGACATAAAAAATTGCAACGATCGCCATTTTATTCCCTAGGGTTTCTGCTAAAAAAAAAAAAGGATAATGCTTGAGGGTTATAAGTAATTTTCTAGCAAAAAATACTGATTTAATCAAAAAGTGTCAGAAAAAGCCTGGTCTTAAGGGTCTGGTTTAGTTAAAAAAAAAAATTTCTTTTATTTACAAGCAGAAGAAAGCTAGATAGGAACTGTCATTTACCGGCTGTCAATTTAAATGGTGTTTTTTCTCTTTGTAAATGTAATTTTGCTTCTGTGCATTAAACAGCTATGTCACTTCACACGTAGCTTTAAGGCATCCCCCTAGGCATGTTTTTTTTAAAGAAATTGTGCATTTTTAAAGCTTCACTTCAATCATTCTTAAAAGCTCTGCTGTCCAGTATTAAATTTCTTGTTTTTTGCATTGGTACGTGTCACTCTTGGCAGAGCCCAGTTCTCCATGTTCTCTTTGTTTGACAATCCCCTGCCTATTAGCCTTAAAAAAATAGAGAATTGAATTTCATTATTTGGCTCCCATTGACTTTAGTAGAGTTTGTATTAATGTTCACAATTCCAGAACTCTCAGATCACTTTGGCATACATCCCACAAATCAAATCAAGGGACATTCAGAACATCTAGTGTGCATTTTTCTGTGAAAAAATACTCTCTAATTTTTAGTTTTTTTTTTATTAAAATCTGCCTGGTATCTACCTCTGAAGTAATGGTCTAGTAAAACAAATTACTTAAGGGGTTTATGTAGAAAAAATAGCAAAGTCATTTGTCCTACAAATCTGCATGTATATTCATTCTGTGCAAACTGGGCAAAAACAAATGTTCTTTAGGCTATTTTCTCCTGAACTAATTTTCTTTTTTTACGGGTAGTAGTAAAATACTGCATTATGGTCATTATATTGAGCTGGAGAGCATAGAAAATATATACATTATTGTAACAAGAGATGCAATGTAAAAAATCCAGAGAGAAGCTAGAAGAAATGAACAAATACATGTAAATGTAACCTGCAGCTGAACATGATTGCCGAAACCTGATATTCATACGAGGTGGTGTCAAAAAGTTTTGAGACTAGTTTTTTTAACACGCCAACAGATGGCAGGATGAGGCTGCACGCACAGTCACAGGGAGCACTGACCTTCATAAGTCAGTGTGCCAAAAGACATCATCCCGTATACATCGGGAGCTGTGCAATTGATGCTATTCTGACCACGTGCGTTACCACGTCTGCTATTTCATCATGGACAGCAAGTTAGAACAGAGAGCAAATGTGAAATTCTGTGTGAAACTGGGCAAATCTGCCACAGAAATGTTTGACACGAGTCGGTAAGTTTACAGCAATGCTGCAATGAGTTGTTCAAGGTGTTTTAAGTGGCACGCTGGCTTCAAGAGCAGAAGAAAATCATTGGAAGACGATGAGCCATCAGGAAGACCTTCCACAAGCTCAACGCCAGAAAATGTCAAAACCAGTTGGCAACTTGTGCTTGACACGCTTCGAAAAGAAGACTTCCAGGACACATTCCAGAAGTGTCAGGAACGCTGGGAGCGCTGTATTGCTGTGCAAGGGGACTATTTTGAAGCTGATACAGTGCGTAAACATAGATAAATAAAGTACTTGTAAACAGAGCTAGTCTCAAATCTTTTTGCTACTACCTCGTACTTATAATGTCCACAAAGCATTCTTTGCGGCGTGCTCTGGTAAAGATGAGGTGTGCTTAGAATTTGCACCTCTTTCCCTTTAAGGGTCACACAATGTGCAGTAACACAGAAAGTATACTATCCATTTTTTTCAGTGACAATCTGGGTTCTGTATACTCTTCAGAAATGGCTTTATAATTAATAAGACATTCTTCTCCACTTTCAGCTACAAGGTGGTATTCCTTGTAGCCTTCCCCTCTGCCAGTCCAGTGCCAAGCTGAAAATTGGTCTGGTTAGGAAGGGGGTTTAAGTGCCTAGTGGTCAAGTGGTTAATTCATCATTTTGAAGTTTACCCATTGTTCCTTTCCTCACTTTCTATGGCCAAACAGAGAAGCAGGGAAAGCATAGGAAATGTGATTATATGCTGCTGTGGAGGGTGACGATGAATGACCTAAGGTGGATATGTAAGAGTCCTTTGAACCAATTAGTAGGCCACTTCTATAAAAACAGAGCATAAGAACCACCTCTGTATTTTAAATGAACACAGGTTCCCTGTCATATCATTATATTGTAGCTACTCTTATAGGTCCTTATTTGAACATAGTAACAGCAGATAAAAGAATCTACGTTATAATGATTAAACATACCTATAATGATATATACTGTGTGACCAAAAGTGAATTGTAAGTGAAGTTGCTCCAGAATCTTTTTTGTTGTCGAGCATCAGGTGTTTTTTCAGTGCATGTTTTGAGGTGGGATAAATGCACGGCAAAATGCGTGTGTGCTACTTACGCTTAGGGTGCCATTAGCAATTAAAGGCACTGCAAATGTGACCCGAAATTGCAGCGCCTTTGAAGGTTAAAACGGCTGTGTAGATGAATTAACCTTCAGTGAAGATATGCAAATGTCCTTCAGTAATTTTAAAGCTTGCCCTTTTGTCGGCAAAGTTCACATTGTTGCATTAACACGTTTTAAACACATCAAAATTCCTGCAATGATTCATACATTTTATAGCTGCAATATCACAACTGTGGTTTTCAAAAATATGTAGGTTTTAGAACTGAGATATTAAAATACTCACATTCAGGTGTTGGAATTCATGCTAAAATAACAGTCCAAAAAAATTATTATGAGGATTGAAAAGAGGGGTTGGGTAAAAGGCAAATGATTTAAAGGAGCCCATTAGATGACTGAAGCCCAGTAACTTGCAATATTGGTAGGAATGGATGATGATCTAGGTCTAGGACATAATTGTATCTCCAGCAAAGACATTTGGCAGAGCTCTATTGGGGGAGAAGGCTCCAGGCCACGTTGGGATTTCTGATTCACAAATCTATTATTTTTTTGTTTTCAGAGCCCTGACAGAGTTCACATAACGTATGCATACTTGTGAAACAGTTGCAATGCACATAACTGAACTGGAGAGGATTAGATTTTTACTAAAGCTGAAGTTTAATTTGCTTTTGCATTGTCTTCCCTGGCCTTACCTCCCCTCATTAACATTTTTTATTTTCTTTACATAGTGTATTTATCGGCGTTACACACAACGCAACTTCACACACACGCACACACACGCACACACACGCACACGCAACTTCACTTACAATTCACAGGTGTATAACAGGCACCTTAAAGCGGAGTTCCACCCAAAAGTGGAACTTCGCTCATTTGTCTCCTCTCCCCCTCCGGTGACAATTGGCACCTTTCAGGGGTAGGGGGGACAGAATACCTGTCTTAAACAGGTATCCTGTTCCCACCTCCGGCAGTCCGGGCCGGGTGACATTACCGCTGGGCTCCCTCCTCCTCCCTCCTCCTCTCCCTGTGGCCGGGCCAGTAGGAGAGAGGAGCAGGGCCTCGCGAATGCGCAGTAAGGTTCCTGGCGTGAAGCTGTAATGCTACACTGCCAGGTACCTCACCCGCAATGGCGGCAGCAGCACCCAACAGCTGATGGAAACATCAGCTGCAGTGCCAACATCGCGGGACTTCAGGACAGGTAAGTGTCCTATTGTTAAAAGCCAGCAGCTGCAGTATGTGTAGATGCTGGCTTTTAATTTTTTTATTTTTTTTGTAGGTACACCGCTTTAATTTTAAGAGGGAATTTTCAGGAAAAACCCCCGTAAAATTTAAATAAAGAACTTTGAAGCAAAATAAGAGTGGTCAGATTTCATATCCATCCCCCTTTCTAGCACAAGTCCCCTCTCCTCCCAAAACGCCCCCTAGCACACACAGTATCCTCTTACCCACCCTTCCCCACCGCCAAATCACTGCAAGTATTCATCTTTTTACCTTCCCTGTCTGTCAATCCCCCCCCCCCCCCCGCAAGTGTCATCTATAGTGTGTAAATATTAATCACACAGACCTCAGATGAGGGGCACATGTACAGCGGTGTCTCTCCTCCTCCCCGGCTCCTCCTCCTGTCTGTGAACATAGAATACATCAGAGGAGGAGGAGGGGGTGGTCAGATCTGAACTGTCTGTATTGTATTGTGCCAGTGAGAAAGGCAGCCAGCGGGTAGAGATGCCAGCTGCCATACAGGGCTGAGATCGCAGCGCGTGGGACACCAAACACCCCGCACACACTAGCACACCCCTCCCAGGCGAGTCACTGTTCCAACAGGATTCAGGATCCTGGATTCACTGGCAAGCAAGGTCCCAGTTAATTCAGGAGGTATAGGATTTGCCGTCCCCCCTTCCTGGTGCCCTCTTCCAATTGGCTTTTAAAAAAAAAATCTGCATATAACACACGCATTATTTCCACTCTATTTTCAGTGGGAAAAAGTGTGTTTTATACGCCAATAAATACAGTACCTTATTTAAGACTCAGTGATGCGGGTCTTTGTGATTCTACAGTATATGCAATACAGGCAGATCATGGTTGGAGAGAGGGGCCAGCAGGGTGCTGTTATATCTTCCTGATTGTGTTTGAAAAAAATGTTTTTATTGTTGTGGGACTATACAGGCACAGTCTGAGAAAATAAGTTTTATAAAAAAAAGGTGAAATTTTTTTGTTTATACATAAATATTTAAAACAAAGGTACACATACAGCGGGTAAAATAAGTATTGAACACGTCACCATTTTTTTAGGTACATCTATTTCTAAAGGTGCTAGTCGCATGAAATTTTCACAACATGTCGATAACAACCCATGCAAGTTATGTGTAATAAAATTGAATGACACAGGGAAAAAGTATTGAACATGCTAACTGAAATTTATTTAACCACTTCAGCCCCAGAAAATTAGGCTGCTCAATGACCAGAGCACTTTTTACAATTTGGCACTGCGCTGCTTTAACTGGTAATTGTGCGGCCATGCAGTGTTGTACCCAAACAAAATTTGTGTCCTTTTCTTCCCACAAATAGAACTTTCTTTTGATGGTATTTGATTGCCTCTGCGATTTTTATTTTTTGCGATATAAACAGAAAAAGACCGAAAATTTGGAAAAAAAATGATATATTCTACTTTTTGTTATAAGAAAAATCCAATAAACAAAATTTTAGTCATACATTTAGGCCAAAAATGTATTCAGTCACATTGGTCTTTGGTTAAAAAAATGGCAATAAGTGTATATTTATTGGTTTGCGCAAAAGTTATAGCGTCTACAAACTATGGTACATTTTCTGGAATTTACGCAGCTTTTAGTTTATGACTGCCTATCTCATTTCTTGAGGTGCTAAAATTGCAGGCAGTACAACCCCCCCCCCCCCCCCCACAATGACACCATTTTGGAAAGTGATCGAAAAATGAAAAAAATAGAAATAAATTACACAAAGTTGTCACTAAATGATATATTACTTACACGTGCCATGGTTATATGTGGAATTACACCCCAAAATACATTCTGCTGCTTCTCTTAAGTATGGAGATACCACATGTGTGAGACTTTTTGGGAGCATAGCCGGGAGCCTAGCCACGTACAGGACCACAAAAACCAAGCACGGCCTTCAGAATTTCTAAGGGCGTATATTTTTGATTTCACTCTTCACTACCTATCCCAGTTGCGAAGGCCATGAAATGCCATGATAGCACAAAACCCCCCAAATGACCCTATTTTTTAAAGTAGACACCCCGAGATATTTGCTGAGAGGCATGTAGAGTCCATGGAATATTTTATATTTTGCCACAAGTTGTGGGAAAATTACAAACTTTTTTTTTTTTTTTTTTGCACAAAGTTGTCACTAAATGATATATTGCTCAAACATGCTATGGACATATGTTGAATTACCCCAGAAAACATTCTGCTGCTTCTCCTGAGTATGGGGGTACCACATATGGGAGCCTAGCCGTGTACAGGACCCCGAAATCCAAGCACCGCCTTCAGGCTTTCTAAGGGCGTAAAATGGTGATTTTACTCCTCACTACCTATTACAGTTATGGAGGCCATGAAATGTCCAGATAGCACAAACCTCCCTAAATTACCCCATTTTGGAAAGTAGACACCCCAAGGTATTTTCTAAGAGGCATGGTGAGTATTTTGCAGCTCTCATTTGTTTTTGAAAATGAAGAAAGAAAATAAATGTTTATTTTTTCAAATTTCAAAGCTTGTCATTATACTGCGGCAGGTCACCCAGCGGGGGTAGCGATGCCCATGACCGGTGGTCACGATTACTGCCGGCCACAAGCAATCGCGGGCACGAGAGACAGAACAGGGATGTGTTTGTGTAAACACACACATCCTAGTTCTGTGAGGCGAGAAAGATCATGAGTTCCTACAAGCTGGGAACCATGATCTCTCATCTCCTATAGTCAGTCCCATCCCCCACAGTTAGAACACACACATAGTACACACAGTTAACCCCTTGATCGCCCCCTAGTGTTAACCCCTTCCCTGACATTTACACAGTAATCAGTGCATTTATCCAGCACTGATCACTGTATAAATGCCAGTGGTCCCAAAATTTGGTCAAAAGTGTCCGATATGTCCCCCATAATGACACAGTCCCGATAAAAATTGCAGATCGCCGCCATTACTATTAGTAAAAAAAATTATAATAATTAAAAAAATGCCATAAATCAATCCCCCATTTTGTAGACGCTATAACTTTTGTTCACACCAATCAATATACGCTTTTTGCAATTTTTTTATTACCAAAAATATGTAGAAGAATACATATCGGCCTAAACTGAGGAAAACATTAGCTTTTTTTTAAAAAAAAAAATGTGGCTTTTTATTACAACAAAAAGTACAACATATTGTGTTTTGTTTCAAAATTGTTGCTCTTTTTTTGTTTATAGCTCAAAAAAGAGAGATGATCAAATACCACCAAAAGAAAGCTCTATTTGTGGGAAAAAAAAGACGTCAATGTTGTTTGGGTACAGTGTCGCATGACTGCGCAATTGTCAGTTAAAGCAACACAGTGCCGTATCGCAAAAAATGGCCTGGTCATTGAGCAGCCAATTCTTCTGGGGCTGAAGTGGTTAACTGATATTTTTCTAAACAGTTTGTGTCATTTTAAGCATTTTCACAGAATTTTTTTTTAGTTATATACCTAGGTCTCCTTCCTTTCCTATCACAGTCCTCGTAGATGCTATGATATTATTACTGGCAATAGGGTCAATGTAGCCACGTAGCAATTAACCTTGACCAGTATGTTGTTAGGCTGCCACAGTAAAACACATCCATACAGAGTGCAGTATTATTGGAGCCTTATCTATACCATACTTTATGAATACACCCAGCAGCCAATGCTAGAGCCTGCTAGTGCTGGTCCCTGTAATAGAACACGCATACCTTCTTGTCACCACTTCAGTGTGAATAGCTCAGCTTTGAGTCTCCTGGAGGGACAGGGCTAAGCACTCAGCTTGGGGCTAGCTTCCTACTGATGAGAACAGGCACGTGAAGAAGGCAGGCTGGGTGTGATCTCTGAGGCCAGCCACATCCCCTTCCGCCCACTCAAACTGCAAAACAAACCAAGGAGAACGCAGGTTCCAAATCCCGGATGTTCAGCATTCAGTCCTCAATAAGAGCACCTGAAGCTGCAGGGGGAGGAGATGTATCCCCAATCTGTTCTGGGCAGCACCCCACCCCACAGCATCACAATGTCAAACAAATCATGCCTCTCCCAGATGTGACAGACATGTCATGTTGTGAAGGCACCTGCAGTGGATTTTTTACAGGGCATAGGAGCAGCCCAGGCGCAATTGGCCTCCTGCCCTCCTGCCAAGTCTACCCCTGGTGAGACTAGTTTGTCTCTCTTAATGACCTGACAGATTCTGTGCCATCATTCTAATTTTGATTAGGATGTGAAAATGATTTGACACTAGGTGTTAGAAATCAGAATACATTTTGGGTATTATCTACCTTGTGATATATAGTCTATCCAGAGCCATCATTAGACAGTGAGGGGTGCATTGTAACAGTAATAAGTGGGCAGCCTAACCACTTAATAGGCAATGCTATAAGTGTGGAGGGGACATAGTTAACTTTAGGGCATCACTGTAGCCTATTGCCCCCTCTCCATGATGCTAGCTCTCTGACGGTGCTGTACACCTGACACTGCCAATGTACAGTAGATGTGTACACTGGACATAGCAATTACAGCGCCTTGCAAAATTATTTAACCCCTTGGCTTTTTACCTATTTTGTTACATTACAGCCTTTAGTTAAATGTTTTTTAAATCTGAATTATATGTGATGGATCAGAACACAATAGTCTAAGTTGGTGATGTAAAATTAGAAAAATATATACCGTATTTATCGGCGTATAACACGCACTTTTTCCCCCTTAAAATCGGGGGAAAGTCGTGGGTGCGTGTTATACGCCGATACCCCCAAAAAAATTACAAAAATGGCAAGCGCCGCTGAAAATAGCGAGCGCTGCCGAAAAAACCTGAAGCGCGGCCGAAAAAGAACGAAGCGCTCCCGGAAAAAGCCGAGCAGACTGTTCGGCTCTGCTCGTAGTTCCGCCTCCCTGCGCTCGCTCCGGAAACAGCAGGGAGGCGGGACCGCGAGCTTAGCCGTCCGAGTCGGCTCGGGACGCTTCGGTCTTTTTCGGCCGTGCTTCGGGTTTTTTCGGCGGCGCACGTGACAGAGCGTCTCGGCGGCGGGAAATTTAAACCCGGAAAAGACTGAAAATGACGCTGGCAAGCTACAATGGCACTGGGCAAGGCTGCAATGACACTGGGCAAGCTACAATGACGCTGGGCAAGCTACAATGATGCTGGGCAAGGCTTCAATGACGCTGGGCAAGGCTGCAATGACGCTGGGCAAGGCTGCAATGACGCTGGGCAAGGCTGCAATGACACTGGGCAAGGCTGCAATGACGCTGGGCAAGGCTGCAATGACGCTGGGCAAGGCTGCAATGACGCTGGGCAAGGCTGCAATGACGCTGGGCAAGCTACAATGACGCTGGGCAAGCTGCAATGACGCTGGGCAAGCTGCAAATGACGCTTAAATGTAAGTTGTTTTTTTTTCCCTAAACTTCCCTCCTTAAACTTTTTTTCCTTAAAATGCCCTCCTAAACTTGGGGTGTGTGTTATACGCCGGTGCGTGTTATACGCCGATAAATACGGTACATAAAACTATTTTTCAGAAATAAAAACTGATAATTGGCATGTGCGTATGTATTCACCCCCTTTGTTATGAAGCCCATAAAAAGCTCTGGTGCAACCAATTACCTTCAGAAGTCACATAATTAGTGAAATGATGTCCACCTGTGTGCAATTTAAGTCTCAAATGATCTGTCATTACATATACACACCTTTTTGAAAGACCCCAGAGGCTGCAACATCTAAGCAAGAGGAGCCACTGACCAAACACTACCACGAAGACCAAGGAACTCTCCAAACAAGTAAGGGACAATGTTGTTGAGAAGTAGGGTTAGGGTATAAAAAAATATCCAAATCTTTGATGATCCCTAGGAGTACCATCAAATCTATCATAACCAAATGGAAAGAACATGGCACAACAGCAAACCTGCCAAGAGACAGCTGCACACCAAAACTCATGGACCGGGCAAGGAGGGAGTTAATCAGAGAGGCAGCACAGAGACCTAAGGTAACCCTAGAGGAGCTGCAAAGTTCCACAGCAGAGACTGGAGTATCTGTACATAGGACGACAATAAGCCGTACGCTCCATAGAGTTGGGCTTTATGCCAGAGTGGCCAGAAGAAAGTCATTACTTTCAGCAAAAAACAAATGGCACGTTTTGAGTTTGCGAAAAGGCATGTAGGAGAATCCCAAAATGTATGGAGGAAGGTGCTCTGCTATGTCTGGCGCAAACCCAACACATCACATCACCCAAAGAACACCATCCCCACAGTGAAACATGGCGGTGGCAGCATCATGCTGTGGGGATGTTTTTCAGCAGTCGGGACTGGGAAACTGGTCAGGGTCAAGGGAAAGATGAATGGTGCTAAATACAGGGATATTCTTGAGCAAAACCTGTACCACTCTGTGAGTGATTTGAGGCTAGGATGGAGGTTCACCTTCCAGCAGGACAATGACCCCAAACACACTGCTAAAGCAACACTTGAGTGGTTTAAGGGAAACATGTAAATGTGTTGGAATGGCCTAGTCAAAGCTCAGACCTCAATCCAATAGAAAATCTTTGGTCAGACTTAAAGATTGCTGTTCACAAGGGCAAACCATCCAACTTGAAGGAGCTGGAGCAGTTTTGCAAGGAGGAATGGGCAAAAATCCCAATGGTAAGATGTGGCAAGCTTATAGAGAATTATCCAAAGTGATTTGAGCTGTGATAGCCGCAAAAGGTGGCTCTTCAAAGTATTGACTTTAGCGGGGTGAATAGTTATGCACATTGACTTTTTTCTGTTATTTTGTCCTATTTGTTTGCTTCACAATAAAAAAAATAAACATCTTCAAAGTTGTGGGCATGTTCTGTAAATTAAATGAGGCAAAGCCTCAAACAATCCATGTTAATACCAGGTTGTGAGGCAACAAAACACGAAAAAAGCCAAGAGGGTGAATACTTTTGCAAGGCACTGTAGTAACATTAATTTGCATATTCTTATATTCATATACAATCTAGGAAATGTGTGACAGCCATGCACGGGGCATATCAGAATTGCCTTGTGTTGAAGTAGCTGGCACTTTAATAAGAGGAGCTGCTGCAATTTCTGCACAAGCAGAAAATTATAACGTTTTTTTTTTAAGTGAAGAATGGGGTAGGAATCTGTCAGGTAGGTTATACAGTACAGGTTCCCACCCCAATACTTCAACTGTTGGTCCTAGGTATGTGTGACTGTATAGAACAGCCAGTTATACTATCCAAAAGCTATATCACAAAACATTTATACAAAATAAAGCACTTGCACCTGGAAGTACTACTTAGACTTGGCTATGGTAATCAGACTATGCATCAGACTATGCATCAGACTAGAAAAAAATTATTTAATGTAGTCTATCCACTACTAAGTTAAGGTAGATTATACATAAGATCTAAATTATACAAAATCTCCACTTTTTCTATATCTATCCTTGCATAAAGAATGCAGTAATACTGTTCAGATTTAATAGCTTTTTATGCTCTGCTAAGTTTGTTAAGGTCCCCGCTATATAATACAGAACACTGCATAGTTATTCTTATGGTGTGGACTTTTTACTGCATTTATTTTACTAATTAAAAAATTCCATAAAAATACTTGTATTTCACCCTAAAATTATACTTAGTTCCATCCATATTCTGTAAAATGTAAATGGGGAGTGCTGGAAGGTAGGAGGGGTGGAAGCATAAGATGTGGCCCGTGTGGGGGAGGGGAGGATGTACCTGCATCTATTCTCTAACAAAAGAAGCCCTTACAGTAATAACTAAAACTATGATGTATGTGTCTTAAAGAGCGTAGGCAAGATGAAAAAGTATTATGGAGCTGATATCTATTCTAGAAAGGTCCAAACTTATTTCATGGTAGCATTCCTGTAACTAGGGAAGAGCTCAACATACTTGGGTTTGGTTCAAGGTGAGTTTATCAGCCTTTACTGAAGTTTGGTTGCCCAATCCGAACCTCACTGAAGTAAATGGGAGCTGAATGTTAAAAATCAGTAATGGTAATTTTCTAGGTTAACAGGTAAGAGATTGTAAAACAAATGCATGAGGGACTGGAACCTGTGTTCAGACCAAACCTTGGAACCTGTGTTCAGACCAAACCTCGGAACCTATGTTCATACCAAACCTTGATCTAATCCCTACCGGCAACATGTTCCAATGCTTATTCATATAACTGGCTATAAGTCATTTTGTCATAGTGCCCAGTATATTTTTTATTTTTTTTATTTGAAACAAAAGTTTTATTGAGTTTTGTACAAAAGAGCTATACAGGACAACTGTACAATGTAATGAATATAATGGAAAGAGTATCACCACCCAATAAACTAAATATGAGAACAAACAGCAAAATGAAAAAAGAGGTAAAACTGGTGTCAATTATTTCCATATGAACCAATAACCATATGTTGCTTATATAGACATAACGACAATATAGAAAAAAGGGGTTAGACTGTACCAATATGTGAAGTATCAAACAGACTAGGAGGTGCAAGTTGAAGAGGATTGTATCCATCTATCCCAGATTTTATTATACTTGCCCACACACCCTCTATTTATGTAAATCACCTTTTTGTAAGGTAAAGCATTAATAATTTTAGCAAGCCAGGCAGCTAGCCTAGGGGCAGGCGCCAGGATCCAATTTCGGGCTATTAGCTTTCTTGCTGTAAATAATGTTTCATGGGGGGATTATAGCATATATTTGTCTATTCTGGATCGGGAAATAAGCTCATAAGGCATTGCTTGGGATCCAATGATACTGGTGAGCCTATATGGTTGTGTGGAGATGGAGACCGCCAGAGGAGATGGTCAAAGGTGCCGACAGAGATCAGACACCTGGGGCACATAGAGCTACGGGAGGGTCAGAATTTAGCCAGGCGTTGTGGAGTCAGGTATGCCCTGTGTGTAATGTAAGTTTGTGTAAGTCTGTGAGACAGTTTGGGGGACACCAGCTTGGGAGTAGGGATGAGCCGAACACCCCCCCGTTCGGCTCGCACCAGAACCCGCGAACGGACCTAAAGTCCGTGTGAGCTTTAGAACCCTATTAGTTATAATGGATGCGAACGTTCAAAATCAAAAGTGCTAATTTTAAAGGCTAATATGCATGTTAATGTCATAAAAAGTGTTTGGGGACCTGGGTCCTGCCCCAGGGGACATGTATCAATGCAATTTTTTTTTTAAACGGCCGTTTTTTCAGGAGCAGTGATTTTAATAATGCTTAAATTGAAACAATAAAAGTGTAATATTCCTTTAAATTTCGTACCTGGGGGGTGTCTATAGTATGCATGTAAAGGGCGCATGTTTGCTGTGCTTAGAACTGTCCCTGCAAAAAGTGTAATTTTTGCAAGAAAAAAAGCTATTTAAAATCACTCGCAGCTAATGTTAATTGACGGCTCCCGTAATACAGAGAACAGTCATTCATTGAAAGTCATTCATAAAAAAAAAGTCATTGATAAAAAATAAAAAAAATGAAAAAAAAAAAAGCGTGGGGGTCCCCCCAAATTCAATAACCAGGCCCTTCAGGTCTGGGATGGATATTAAGGGGAACCCCAGCCAAAAAAAAAAAAAAAATGGCGTAGGATCCCCCTCAAAATCCATACCAGACCCTTGAGGTCTGGGATGGATTTTAAGGGGAACCCTAGCCAAAAAAAATGGCGTGGGGTCCCCCTCAAAATCCATACCAGACCCTTATCCGAGCACGCAACCTGGCAGGCCGCAGGAAAAGAGGGGGGGACGAGAGCGCCCCCCCCTCCGCCTGAACCGTACCAGGCCACATGCCCTCAACATTGGGAGGATGCTTTGGGGGTTTGAGACCCCCAAAGCACCTTGTCCCCATGTTGATGAGGACAAGGGCCTCGTCCCCACAACCGTGCCCGGTGGTTGTGGGGGTCTGCGGGCGGGGGGCTTATCAGAATCTGGAAGCCCCCTTTAACAAGGGGACCCCCAGATCCCGCCCCCCCCCCTGTGTGAAATGGTAAGGGGGTACAAAAGTACCCCTACCATTTCACCAAAAAAGTGTCAAAAATTGTAAAAATGACAGGAGACGGTCTTTGACAATTCCTTTATTAAAATCTTCTTTCTTCATCCTTCGGTTTCTTCATCTTCTCCTTCTGTCATCTTCTTCCATCTTCTTCCATTTTCTTCTTCCTCCGATCCGCTTCTTCTTGCGCTGGTCTTCTCGTCCTTCTCGTCCGGCATCTTCTTCCATGGCGTCAGCATCTGTTCTTCTGTCGGGCCGCTCCTCGCAATGGGAGGCTCCCGCTGTGTGAGGCTTCGCTCCGTCTGACAGGTCTTTTATAACGGAGGGCACCTGGTGACCCCGCCCCCCTCTGACGTCATGGGGAAAGCCATAGGGAATTCCCCATGACGTCCCCGTGCGTCAGAGGGGGCAGGGTCACCAGGTGCCCTCCGTTATAAAAGACCTGTCAGACGCAGCGAAGCCTCACACAGCGGGAGCCTCCCATTGCGAGGAGTGGCCCATGAAGAGACACCGACACCGACGCCATGGAAGAAGATGCCGGACGAGAAGGACGAGAAGACCAGCGCAAGAAGAAGCGGATCGGAGGAAGAAGAAAATGGAAGAAGAAGATGGAAGAAGATGATGGAAGGAGAAGATGAAGAAACCGAAGGATGAAGAAAGAAGAAAGAAGATTTTAATAAAGGAATTGTCAAAGACCGTCTCCTGTCATTTTTACAATTTTTGACACTTTTTTGGTGAAATGGTAGGGGTACTTTTGTACCCCCTTACCATTTCACACAGGGGGGGCCGGGATCTGGGGGTCCCCTTGTTAAAGGGGGCTTCCAGATTCCGATAAGCCCCCCGCCCGCAGACCCCCACAACCACTGGGCACGGTTGTGGGGAAGAGGCTCTTGTCCTCATCAACATGGGGACAAGGTGCTTTGGGGGTCTCAGACCCCCAAAGCATCCTCCCAATGTTGAGGGCATGTGGCCTGGTACGGTTCTTTTCCTGCGGCCTGCCAGGTTGCGTGCTCGGATAAGGGTCTGGTATGGATATTGAGGGGGACCCCATGCCATTTTTTTGGGCTAGGGTTCCCCTTAAAATCCATCCCAGACCTCAAGGGTCTGGTATGGATTTTGAGGGGGACCCTACGCCATTTTTTTTTTTTTTTGGCTGGGGTTCCCCTTAATATCCATCCCAGACCTGAAGGGCCTGGTTATTGAATTTGGGGGGACCCCCACGCTTTTTTTTTTGTTTTTTATCAATGAATGACAGTTCTCTGTGTTACAGGAGCCATCAATTCATTAGCCGCGAGTGCTTTTAAATAGCTTTTTTCCTGCAAAAATTACACTTTTTGCAGAGACAGTTCTAAGCACAGGAAACCTGCCCCCCTTCACAGGTCCAATTATACAAGTAAATGCGCAAATAGTCAAATGTATTGTTAGAAAAAACTCATGGCGAAAAAGATTACTGGCTGTTCTTGCATATTATGCAATAGAGTCCACAGTAATACATTTAAAAGGATGCCCTTTGTTGTGCTGTTTAGGAGAGAAGATGGGGGGGAGGGGAGGGGGGGATGAGAGGGGAATCCTAGATGGGTGGGGAGGTAGCAAGAAGCTGGGGGATAATGATAAAGTCCACAACACAGGGCTGCCTCCGGTGAGGAACTGAAACCAGGTTCCAAGTAACTAGAAGGAAAAAGCAAAGAGAGGGGCGCCTCTGGGTGCAGTAGTTTTAAACAGTGCACCTATAGACACCCCCCAGATGTGATACTGCAATGCTGTACTAACAGCACGCACACACAAATCCCCAGAAATAGAGCACATATTCTCACTTTCTCAGCAGTCAGCAGCACACTGACACTGAAACATAATATGCAAGGCCGCCGCCGCATCCTGCCTGTAGCCAATTATGGCTCTCCTCGCTGCCGGCGCTGTGATTGGCCAAGCATGCGGGGTCACAGTGCATGCTTGGCCAATCATCAGCCAGCATTGCACTGCGACTGGCGCAATGCATTGCGGGCCGCTCGCATCACACGAATTTGATGCGAGCGGCCCAAATAGTTCTGGGCTCGTCGAACGGGCGAACGCCCGATGTTCGATTCGAACATGGGTTCAAATCGAACACCGGGCCCATCCCTACTTGGGAGTTACTAAAACACCTAACCCCAATCCTCGTCCTCCAATTCTCCCACACCATCTACCCACCTCTGCTTAATAGAGTATGCTAGTTTAGTTGCAGCTGGAGTGGTGAGCATGTTATAGAAAATAGATATGAGCTGACATGATTCTTCCCTATATATCACATTTAGTACATCTAAGGATAATGGATTAGGATATGTATTCATAAACTGAGTGTGGAGTGCATGTCACACCTGAAAGAAGCGAAAAAGCATATCATTTGGAAGATTGAATTATGTTTTCAACTGATCAAACATTTTAATTTCTCCATTGTGGAGAACGTGTGACAATAGGTATATACCCTGAGATATCCAAATGATGGGGTCAGGTACCTGAAGGAGCTCCGGGAGAAGTTTATTGTACCACAGTGGGGTATTGTCATGGAACATGGGACTATAACATCTTGGAAATCACCAGGTCCCAGATCCTTTTGTGCTGAAATGAGAGTCCAGAGCGATTTGGATATATCATCGAGACCTTTGGAACCCTCAGCACATCACAAAATAGGTGTGGGATTCGTGAGTCCGCTGGGTTGCATACCAGGGCCAAATATCTGTGTTTGTATGACTTATCTATGTGGTATAGGTGGGAGTTGGGCACTGTAAAGCCTTCCATGAGAGTTTGTGCCTGCCTGGTCCCCATATAAAGAATTGCAGAAGTGTGTCCATGATTTTGAAGCAATTAAGTGGAATGTATATTGGAGAATGCCATAACCCATATAAGATTTTGGGTAAGAGTATAAATTGAATTAGGCCTATGCGCCCCATTACCCCTACCAGTAATCTTGCCCATATTTTAATTTTGGATTTAATGAGCGGAATTAAGTGTTCTACATTTAGTGGGATGAAGTCGGCCAAGGACCGGGACATCTGTATTCCCAAGTGTTTAAGGGTATTTACTCTTACTAGGGGTAGACTGGCCTGTTCCCTTGACAGGGGGAATATATTCATGGGAAGAATCTGGGATTTGTCCCAATTCTGTTTGAGTACTGAGAACCTACCAAAGTTCTCGATAATTTGCAGGGCTGTCTGGAGGGAGGGGCCAGAGTCCGAGAGATACAGTATCATGTCTTTGGCGTATAGCTCTACCCTCTCCTCCACTGGGCCAGTTGTCAGACCGTGTATACCCGGGTGTTCCCTGAGTGCTACCGCCAAAGGCTTCACCGGCAGTACGTACAGCAGGGGTGATATGGGGCAGTGACCAGTATATTAACCACTTAACAACCGGCCCATAGCCGAATGACGGCTACAGGGCGGTTGCTTAACCCCGGGAGGGTGTACTATGACGTCCTCCCAGAATTCCGCTCTCGCCCTTGGGCGTGCACCCGAGTACATCCGTAAAGGTAAACGGGCGCTCATCGTGGCCATTTACCATGGGATCGCTCCGTCAAATGAACAAACTGGCATCATGTCATGACGCCGATTCCTCTCTCCTCTCTGTGTACCGATCGGTACATTGTGAGGGGTGAGGGGGAGAGATCGGTGGCAGCAGCGCTGTGCGCGAGATCTGTAGTGCCAACAGCGCTGCTCTGTGCAGTCACATCAACCGATCCATCCATCCATGCTCAGCCATCCCTCTATACTCTGCAATACCCTGCCAATACTCTGCAATACCCAGCGATACTCTGCAATACCCTGCGATACCATGCAATACTCTGCAATACCCTTTCGATACCATGCAATACTCTGCGATACCATGCAATACACTGCGATACTCTGCAATACCCTGCGATACCATGTAATACCCTGCGATACTCTGCAAAACCTTGCGATACCATGCAATACCCTGCGATATACTGCAATACCCTGCAATGCCATGCAATACCCTGTGATACCATGCAATACCCTGCCATACCATGCAATACCCTGCCATACCCTGCGATACTCTGCAATACCATGTGATACTCAGCCATACTCTGCAATACTCGGTGATATCCAGCCATACTCTGCGATACCCAGCCATACTCGGCGATACCCAGCCATACCCAGCCATACTCTGCGATACCCAGCCGTACCCAGCCATACTCGGCGATACCCAGCCATACTCTGCAATACACAGCCATACTCGGCGATACCCAGCCGTACCCAGCCATACTAGGCAATACCCAGCTGTACCCAGCCATACCCAGCCATGCTCAGCCATGCTCAGCCATGCTCGGCTGTACTCGGCCTCTGCATGTGGCCAGTCTGTGGAAGTCTCACACATGTGGTATCGCCGTACTCAGGAGGAGTAGGAGAATCTATTTTGGGGTGTAATTTTTTGTATGTACATGCTATGTGTTAGAAATATTGTATAAATTGACAACTTTGTGCGGGGATATCTGAATGATGCCTGCAGCTACAGACATCATTCAGATATCAGCTTTTTCAGCCGGCGATTCCCTACACCATATTAATGATCATAGCGGCTGTTCCACTGCTTGATCATTTTTACGGGAGGCGAGAGGGGACATCCCCCCTCCCGCCGCCCTCCGGTGCTTCTACCGACTCACCGCTATGATCGAAGCCAGGATCATTTTCTTTTTTTTTTATTTCAGGCTTTCCAGCCTAGGAGTGAGATGTGGGGTCTTATTGACCCCATATCTCACTGTAAAGAGGACCTGTCATGCCATATTCATATTACAAGGGATGTTTACATTCCTTGTAATAGGAATAAAAGTGATCAAAAAAAATATTTTTGGGAAATAAATAAAGTAAAATGAACAATCATTTTTTTTTTTTTATAAAGTGCCCCTGTCCCCGTGTGCTCGCATGCAGAAGCGAACGCATACGTAAGTCCCGCCCAAATATGAAAACGGTGTTCAAACCACACATGTGAGGTATTGCTGTGAACGTTAGAGCGAGAACAATAATTTTGGCCCTAGACCTCCTCTGTATCTCAAAACATGTAACCAGTAAAACATTTTAAAGCGTCGCCTATGGGATTTTTAAGTAGCGAAGTTTGGCGCCATTCCACGAGCATGTGCAATTTTGAAGGGTGACATGTTAGGTATCCATTTACTCGTCGTAACTTCATCTCTCACATTATGCAAAAACATTGGGCTAACTTTAATGTTTTGTTTTTTGTAAAGCACAAAACACTTTTTTTTTTTTTTTAAACGCGTTAGAAAATTGCTGCGCAAGTACCGTACGAGATAAAAAGTTGCAACGACTGCCATTGTATTCTCTAGGGTCTTTGCTAATATTTAATTTTCTAGCAAATAAATTATGATTTTTACATGTTGGAGAGAAATGTCAGAATTGGCCTGGGTGCTCCAGAACGCCTGAAGGTGCTCCTTGCATTTTAGGCCTCTGTATGCGGCCACGCTGTGTAAAAGACTCACACATTTGGTATCGTCATACTCAGGAGTAAAAGCAAAATGTGTTTTGGGGTGTAATTTGTGGTATGCATATGCTGTGTGTAAGAAATAACCTGCTAATATGACAATTTTGTAAAAAAAGAAAAAAAAATCTTGATTTTGCAAAAAATTGTGGGAAAAAATTACAACTTCAAAAAACTCACCATGCCTCTTTCTAAATACCTTGGAATGTCTACTTTCCAAAAAGGGGTCATTTGGGGGGTATTTGTCCTTTTCTGGCATGTTAGGGTCTCAAGAAATGAGATAGGCTGTCAGTACTTCAGGTGTGATACATTTTCAGATATTGGCACCATAGCTTGTGGACTCTATAACTTTCACAAAGAATAATATACACCAATTTGTACTTATTTTTACTAAAGATATGTAGCAGTATAACTTTTGGCCAAAATTTATCAAGAAAAATTAAAAATGTTAAAATTTTATAACAGAAACAAAGACAAATTCATTTTCAGAACTTTCAGTATTTTTTCTTTTATAACGCAAAAAATAAAAAAAAAACAACAGTGATTAAATACCACCAAAAGAAAGCTCTATTTGTGTGAAAAAAAGGACAAAAAATTCATATGGGTATGACTGAGTAATTGTCATTCAAAATGTGAGAGCACTGAAAGATGAAAATTGGTCTGGTTATTAAGGGGGTTTAAGTGCCCAGTGGTCAAGGGGTTAAATGCAAAAGTATTAATAATACTCTTTATTATCTGAAAACAGGTAGAAAATATTATCCTTATAAGGTGCTCTTGCTTCGGTTCATGAGTGTAATGAAATGTATCAATCTTCTGGGTCCCTTGTGGGCCTTTTCTTTATTACTGGATCTCAAAATTTCCTCCCTGGGACCTCACGTCACCATTCTCTGCTGCAATAATTTTAAGTTAGTGGGATGAACCAATGAGAGCAATGAGGTACCCAGGAGATCCACAATCCTAGAAACATTAGTTTCCATGTGCAGTTCGGGGGACATGAACTTGTAAACAGTGTTTAGCAGCATGGGCTATAGGAAAGGTGGGCTTTTACTGCTTTCTTTTATAGATAATCAAATAATTTAATAATATTTTTTAGAACAGAGTGGCTTTAAGGTGATCTAAGTACTTTCCAAAAGTACTACAGATTAGTGAGTGTTAGACCTAATGGATAAGTCAAAATACTTTTACAGACTGTAAAACTTTCAGTACTACACAAGATGTGGAAACATTTTCTAGATGATGCAGAAAAGGAATCTAATGTGAAACGTGGCATATGACTAGTATTCCAGGCAAAAAAGGAAAAGTGACCTTAACAAAGCAATACCACATGAATCAGACGTAATTATGGGTGCATAGGCTTATAAATAACTTTGCCATATAATGTCTATGAAGCTATATTATGGTTATAATTAGTAAGAAAATACAATCTTCCTGAAGTTAACTCTTATGTTTGTTATGTAGGCCCTAAAAACACAGTTGCATACCTAAGCAAATAGATACAGTACATTGTAAAGGTTTTTGTTATTTTACATAAATATTACCTTGTTACATGCTTTTGAATAGAGTATCTCATGTACATGTAAAATATATCAAAATTAAAAGCTCAGACAGCATACAATGGAGAATCAAGTTTAACGCATCCTAAAGCTTCCTCTACTTTCCACTTCTCACATCAGAACCCTCGAACATCACAAAAGTTTGGACCCAAACTGTTAATCCTGTTAAAGTCTATGGGACCCAAATATGAATAATTAAAAGTGCCCATTTTGACAAGTTATATGCAAGTTATTGGCCATACAAAGGGTATAGGGGCCTGGGTACTGCCCTGAGGGACATGTATCAATGCAATTTTTTTTTTAAAAATAGATAATTTTTTAAAGGAGCAGTGCTTTTAACGATGCTTAAAGTGAAACAATAAAAAGGAAAAATTCCTTTAAATATAGTGCCTTGGGATCCCCTTAGTCTGCCTGTAAAGTAGGGCATCTGTACAGTGCGTAGAACCTGCTGCAGCAAAATAGATTTTCCCTGCAAGCTTTTTTTTTATAAACAACGGCTTGGGGAGCCAGTCTGTATGATGAGGCCACAACTTAGTGCACTTAGAACAAGATTAGAGATTTTTTGGATGCATACTGGTGTCTCTTTGGCAGACTTTGGATGAAAATAACAAATTTTTGCACCACAGTGAGTAAGCCTTATGTGAAGAATCAAATTATAGTACACTCAGGCCAAGATTAACAATTTTTATTTAGATAAAGTCTTGTTTCTCTTTCGCAGACTTTGGATAGAAGTAACAGGTGCAAAAAAATTGGGCTTTGGGTGTTGGCGGTGCCTTCATACCGTAACCCTATAAAATCTATTTATTACTCTTAACAAAACATACAAAAACAATGTCCAACAATAACCTCAAAAGAGAAGTTTAAAAATAAATTTACAAAACAAATTGGGAAATTGGTTTATTCTCTCATCTCGTCATCTTCTTATGCCTCTTCTACTCTATTATTACATCTAATTAGAACTTCTCCAAGATGTGCAAACAATGTCCCATCAATATACTCTTCTGTATTGGCTAGCTGCATGTTCATGTAGCCACCCACAGAGACCAGGTATCCCTTGTATTCCATACCACACTTCAGTTTCGCCATTACTGGCTTACCAGTAAGGCAATTAAGGAATGGTTTTGGGTTTAGGCGAAAACTAATTTTGCAGCTGAAGCCGCTGCTGATCTACAGACCAGTGAAGGGAAGATAAGATTTCCCAGTGTAATGCTCTGAGAACACACCGCTGGAGAGAACAGAAAATGAATAGCGGTACTCTTGATGAAAGTAAGAACTGGCCTTTCTGTAAAAAATTTTAAGTATATGCACC